>VWZT01012871.1:981393-991510 GCA_013397055.1 Pachycephala philippinensis | reverse complement strand
GTGTGAGTGAGCGCCGTGTGAGCGATGTGTGAGTGAGCGCCGTGTGAGCGATGTGTGAGTGAGTGTGAGTGAGTGCGAGTGAGCGCCGTGTGCGCGATGTGTGAGTGTGAGTGTGAGTGAGCGCCGTGTGCGCGATGTGCGGATCAGCTGCAGAGAAGGGATCTGTTCGGTCCCTGTCAGTACAAAGCAGGAGGAGGCACCGTTGCTCCTTGGTTCCCCAGTAAAGCTGCACGCCCCCAGGAACGCTCCTGCCTTTGGCCACGCTCCCCCCAGAGGGTGCAGAGGGGAAGGGGCTGGGGTGCTGCAGGCTCGGGAGGTTCTTCATTCCCATCCAGCTCTTTCCATTTGTTCTTTGGCAGCATTTCTGCAGCTCAGGGGTGATGGCTCCTCCTGGTAGGGACAGGCGTTTGTTCTGCAGCCAAGTGCTGCTGGGGAGGGTGGAAACTGGGGAAAGGAGGGGGAGATATTGAGGACATGGACACAAAGTTTGTTAATGTGCATTAGGAAGCTGGAGGAGAAGATCCCCTTGAAGTGCAGAGGCTGCTGTGTTGGGGAGGAGGAGGGGGAAAGGAGAGAGTTTGGGGTTAGAGAATGATAAAAGGAACGAGCGCCAGCGTTGTAAAGACTGAGCCACGGCAGGGAAAGAATATCCATGAGTAAAGAAGATTTGCCATAGAGAGTGGGCTGGAAAATCACATTTGTTTCACCCAAAAAAAACCCTGATTTCAGGAGCAGAATTGACTTTGATTGAGAAAACCTAAAACTTCTGGAAGACAGGAATCCTTCCCAAAGTCTCTTTTTTGTGCCGGGGGCAGGGAAGCCAGGCTTCCTAGAGGTTTGTGTCTGAGTGCCTTTGCTCTTCAGCTGGCTCTTCCCTGCCTCCCAGCCTGCCCAGAGGGATACGTGGAGCCTGTGGATCCTGAGAATCCTGTGAATCCTGAGAATCCCGGCTCCCAGCTCGCCTCAGGCACCTCTCCCATGTGTGTTGCAGAGCAGCTTGCCAGCTTTCCTGAAGGAATCCAATGGATTCCATAAAAACCTGCTGCAGAGGAAGCCCTGCTGTCACTGTGACTTTCCCCTGGAAAGCAGAAATACTGTGATTATGCTGAGCTCTCCCCATGGGATGTGTCTGTTGTGAAAAGCAGGATGGATTTGCTGGGACCTCGCCTGGGACCAGCTCTGAGAGTGCCCGTGCATCTGCAGGGGAATGGATAATGGGATGCAGTGAGTTATCCCAGTGGCTGTCACTGAAACCCCGTGTCCCAGGAGGAAATAGAGAATATTGCCTCAGCTCGTGCCCTCCGTACTTCACAGCTCTGCTCCCTTTGTGCCAAAGCAGGGAGCAGCTCTCCAGCCTGGGGGAGGAGCAGGCAGAAATAATGCCGAGATGCCTCTTCCATCACGTCCTCCCTGCCTCCTTCATCCCTCACCTTCCTCAGGCAGCTGAGGATGACAAACGCCCTGAACCCTCCACGCTCCTGGGAGATGGTTTCCATGCACTCCTAATGATCCTCTGGGCAGCCAGAAGCTCTCCCTGGAGTGTCCCCAAGGTGTCTGAGCCTGCCTCAGGTAGGGAGGAAAGTTCAGTGCGAGGAGAAAATCCCTTCTGTGCCCACCTTGCAGAGTCCTGGAGGGTAGGGAACGGGGATCAGTGCAGTTTTTATCCTTCCCTGCGTGTTCTGAGGGAAGTTATTTGTCAAGGCGGTGTTTGAAATTCTGTTTGCTGGGCTCTATCCGAGGGGATACCTGAGCTGGGAACACGAGCTGCACTATGGCATTTTAAGTGGTTTATTCTGGGTGCTGGGGAGATGTACAGGGAGATGTGCAGTGTGGATTGCAGGCTGGGCTGCTCCTCTTCCCTTCAGTGTTCCCAGATTTACATATTTTCAATCTCCAAGGAGTCTTGCGGTGGAGGCTTTCAGCATTATTTTAACGCGTTCCCAATGTCCCTTGTTTGAATCCAAACCCGAGGAGTGCTGGCAGTGCCCTCCTCTCTCCGGGCAGGGCAGGGGCCTTGGCTGGGCTGTGTGGTGTCTTGGTGAATCATGGGGCTCTCAGGAGTCCCTATTCAGAGCATTTCTGGCTGTTCATCCCAAAAAGTGGGTAAAAAAGCAAATTATTTGGTTATGATCAGAAAGAGTCTTTGCATGTGTTTCATTGTGGGATCACAGAGATGCAGCAGGTGGAGTTTGGGGGATGGAAATGCAGCTCAGGCATTTTGGGCTGCAGTGCCCTGGTGTGTCCTGCTGCTGCTGGGTGAGCTGGGGCTCTGGGCACCAGCACATCCTGCAGGTCACTCTGCTCTCAGACAGGGGAAAGTGGCTTCCGAGGGAAAAGCAAGCAGAAATGTTTCAGAGAGCTGCCTGACCATGGGAGATTGATCATGGAGCTTGGGAAGGGCTTTCTCAGTCTGGGAGGGGCCATCTCAGGCTGTGAGCACAGAAATTCTCTTTAAGCATCGATTAAAGATACCCTGTAATTTAATTCCCTGGGTGTATTTTGTTTCTCCCCCTAATTCATTAATCCAAAATGTCTAATCAACCCTTTCCTTGTGCCCCAGTTTATCTTGTATCTGTATTTTGTTCCTTTTCCAGCCTAGTACTTTTTCCTCAGATGACTTGGTTCTCTCTCCCTTCTGTTTCCTCACAAGTGCTGTTCTTTGGCCCCAGGCCTGTCCTGCTTGTTTGGAGCAGGCAGGGACAGCCCCAGCTGCTCTCCAGACACAGTTATTCCCAGTTATCATTATTTATAAAGCCTGGGCTCCCTCCAGCCCGAAGCCCTGTGCTGGTCAGAGCTCTCCAGGAGAGCTGTGCTCCCGTGAACTCCTGCAGCAGCTCAGGCACTGGAGCTGACCGAGCTTGCAGTGCAGCCAGCCCAAATATAGCAGCTTTTCTGCTTAAAAAACTGAAGGATTTCACATAAATGCTCATGTTTTAAGAAGAGCAGGGTGCAGATGTAGAGCAGCAGGGAGCTTTTTTTGACAGCTCTTCATTGACGTTTCATTGCTGTTTATATATTTCTTTTAAAGCCAATTTTATACCCAGGCAAAAGCAAGTCTAGACAGATTGTCTAAAAACTTTTATTGGCTAATTAAGATTATACTGCTGGTATATCACTGCTGGATAGCACGGACTCTGCCTAAGGAATGGCCTTTATTTTTTGCAGCATGTGCCTTTTGCCAAGTTCTCTGTTATTCCTTGGGAGGGCTTTTTTCATATCTGTTTCAATGTCAAAAGCAAATGCCACTTGAAGTCTCATGTTTGGACATCTGAGCCTGGATAAAGGAACCGGAGCACCTTGATTTTTTCCAGAGGACTGAGCATTTGTGGCTTGTGTTCAAGCTGATTGGAGCTGCAGCTGCTGTGCACACACAGAAATGAATCCCGCCCTGCAGAGCTGGGGCTCAGAGCTGGGGGAGGTGGGAGAGGTGGGAGGGGGGCCCTGGGCCAGCAGCTCTGGTGCCATCCTGCACTGACCTGGGGGCTGTGAGGCCAGGGGCAGAGCCCAGGAGGTGCATCACCCCGGGGTGATGCTGTTTGCTGTGTGAGGAGCTCACCCACAGCCTGGGCTGGCTGGGTTATCCAAAACCAGCATTTATTTGGAGTTTGGGATGAGCCAAGTGGCTTTGGACACTTGGGTGTCAAATGTGGTTCTGTTTGCAGCTCATCAGGAAGTTTGGGAGGGAAGGGACCTCAAAGCCCATCCAGGGACACCTCCCACTGTCCCAGGCTGCTCCAAGCCCCGTCCAGCCTGGCCTTGGGCACTGCCAGGGATCCAGGGGCAGCCAGAGCTGCTCTGGGCACCCTGTGCCAGGCCCAGCTCAAGCTGTGTGATCAGGACAGTGTCCTGCTTACCCTGAGCCAGGATGAATTTGAGCTCGGATATTCCCATCCTGGAATTTTTGCCTCTTAAAATGCCTGTGCCAGTTCATTCCTGATGTTGTTTGTTCTCAGGAAAGCCCAGCTCCTTCAGTACAGCCAGACCTGACCTCAAGCCTCCAGTTGCTGTGATCAATGAACTTTTATTTATTAACATCAGGGAGGCAGCCTCACCAAATCACAGCCAAAGTCTGTAGTGCCCAAACCGTTCTTGGAACAAACATTTCCTTTGGAGAAACCTCTGCAGGAGCTGTGAGCAAGCCCAGCCCCTCTCCAGTTCCTGCACACACAGCTGCCCTGCAGTGCCCCCGCTCTGTAGGATGCACTAAAAAAGCAATTAGCACTCTTGAGGGATTTGCAAAATTTCCTTAGTCTTGTGTTTCTGGAGGCTCTGGCCAATAACGCTGCTGTGCTCGGGGTTCTTTGAAGCATGGGGTTCTTTGAGTTTTCCCTCAGACTTTTCCAAGAACAAATGCAAGAGCCAGGGTTTCAGTGCAATCAATCCAGCAAATTACAGCCCTGCTTCCTGAGAACCTCCCCACTCATTAACAGCTCCATCTCTTTCTAAAGCCTCACTGTGTTCTCTCCCTGCTGCCCTCCCCTCCCTTCCCTTGTGTTCCTGCCTCTGAGAGCCTGGGAAGGGCAGCAGGAGCTTTGGTGGCGGAGGAAATCCTTCATTTAACTTCAGAGCAGACACATCTGGGCCATCTTAATCATTCCCTCAGATTTTTTAGGTGCCCCTGGATCCCTGGCAGTGCCCAAGGCCAGGCTGGACAGGGCTTGGAGCACCCTGGGACAGTGGGAGGTGTCCCTGCCATGGCAGGGGTGGCACTGGATGGGCTTTAAGGTCCCTTCCAACCCAAACCATTCTGGGATTTCACTGCCAAACAGGGAAAATCACTGGCACCCCAGGATTTAGAAAAATACCCCAATAAAACAAAACGCAGTTGCTTGCAGGAATATTTGTGGCTGGCACAGGGCACCCGTGGGCAGCAATTGCCACCTCCTGCACGGGGCCAAAGGCCAGCGTGGCCTGGCACCCCAGGGTGGCACTGGCACCTCCCTCCAGAGCCTTACACCTGGATTTGGCACTTTATTCCTGCTGAGGGGCAGCCCTGGGTGCTGCAGGGGATTCGGTGTCGGTGACTGGGAGCAGAGTGTGCCTGAGAAATGCAATGACTGAATCCCGAGGTTATCATCTCCCCGATCCTTGGTGGAATGTGTTTGATTACATTTTAGTAATCTCTGATTCCTGAGTGTTCCCGAGCCCGCAGTGAGCACAGAGCTGCATCCACAGTCACATTCCCAGCTTTTCCCTGATGTCAGCCCCGCGCTGCACAGCAGCACTGAGATAACATCATTGCAGGCGCTGTTTGATTTCCTCAGAAATCTCAGCAACCTCCCCAGCATGAAAAGTAAAGCACTTGCTTTTTATCGTTCTTCAGATTCAAGCAGGTCTCAAAGCAAAACCTGTGCAGTTTTGTCAGCTTCAGAAGGCCTTTCTCCGAGCAGAATGCTATTGATTAAACTCTAACGACATCTTTTACTCAGAAAGGAGCCAAGAATCATAAACATCAAAGATAGCAAAGATATAATTTGGATGTCATTAGTGCTTAAGCTGCTTTTCTCTTCAGTAGGTGAATGTGCACAGGTGTATCAGCAGCTGGCTGTGAATGCAGCATTTTGCCTGTATCAACAAATGGGTGGAAATATCAGGTTCTGAGAGCTGATGTGCAGATCTGTCCTCTGCTCATCTGAGCAGCTGTGGCAGGAATTGATCCCAGCCACGAGGGGCTCTCTCTGTCTCTGCTCTAACCAGCCCATCCATGGATATTGTGTTGCTTGTGATGGCAAACCCCAGTGGGAAAAATCCTTCCCAGCTCAGCTCTTGGTTCTGGTGCTGACAGTGGGCTGAGGCCAGGTGGGGACTGAACTGTCCGAGCCCAGGGGGCTGCCTGGGGACCCACACACGGATTTGGGGCTGCCTGGGGACCCACACACGGATTTGGGGCTGCCTGGGGGTCCCCAACATGGATTTGGGGCTGCCTGGGGACCCACACACAGATTTGGGGCTGCCTAGGGGGCCCCAACATGGATTTGGGGCTGCCTGGGCACCACCAGGTTTAAATCCCTGCTCTCCCCTGCTGCTGGCTGCCCCAGAAGGTCAGGGACTGGCTTAGGGGTATTGGCCATGGGCTTCAGAGTCTCTTTAAGGGATTTGTGTCCGATCTCCTGTTTTCAGCAGAAGCAGGCAATTTCCCAGGTTTCCAGCCTCCCTGCTCCAGCAGGAATGGCACCTGTGGGAAGCTGTGACGTTATCCCGTGCTCCAGGAGCCTCTCTGCTCTGTGATCTGTACTGGATGTGGCTCAGTGCTCCTGCAGGAGACCCTGAACGGTGTTTGCGTGGGGCTGCATCATCACACACGATGCAGTTCTCAGTCTCGGTGTGGAAAAAGGAGAATATGCTGTTTTTTCACAGGAATGTTTATTAGCAAAGCACAGATGGCTCCCAGTTCCAAGGTGAACAGGTACGAGCTGTCTGGGGGTGTGTTTGCCATGGTGAGGAGTTTCCTTCTGTGCTGAATTCCAGGGAAGAGCAGTGCTGGGGAATCAATGGAGCAAAAGTGAGCGACAGCTCCAAATATGCAAAAAAAGTCATATGAGGAAAACCAAGGATTTGCAGACAGGATCAGAAAAGTGCAAAATTTGAAATATTCAAGGCAAAGTGTATGACAATGACATGATGAGACAAAGAGTCACATTATTTTAATGAAGAGCCAGATTTAGAACAGCCTGGGAGAACGTTTTCTGGGGAGCTGGGTCTGCCTAAGTGAGAAAAATGAATTATCCTCTCAATTTCTGCTCTTCACGATTCAGTGTACGGACTTGGGAATGGTTTTGGGACAAAGATCGGCGCTGTCATGCCGTCAGTGTGACTTACTGGGAGTGCTGGGGCTGGGCTGGGCGTGGAGAGCTTCCCAGGCTGAATTAATTGGGGGAAAGGCCTGGAGGGTAATTGGCAGGGAGAGCTGCTGGCTGTGGCAGTGGCACAGGGGAGGGAGCGGCTGTCAGAGGGTCTGGGACAGCTCTGGGAATGACCTCAGGATGGCACAAGGACAGATCTGTGAGCAGGCACAGGGGAGGGTGAGGCTGTCAGAGGGTCTGGGACAGCTCCCAGCTCTGGGAATGACCTCAGGATGGCACAAGGACAGATCTGTGAGTGGGCACAGGGGAGGGAGCGGCTGTCAGAGGGTCTGGGACAGCTCCCAGCTCTGGGAATGACCTCAGGATGGCACAAGGACAGATCTGTGAGCAGAGCTGCCCTGGCTCTCTGCAATAAGGGGTTCACTGGGAGGCTGCAGCGCTGACAGCAGCCAGGGGAGCTGGGGTGCAGGGGGGACTGGGGGAGTTCTGCCCCCTGTGGCACTGCCAGGCCAGGTGTTTGTGTCCAGCTCAGCTCTGGGTGTGCCAGGAGCTGCCCCTCTGGGCTCTGAGTCCCAGGGAGTTAATTTAGGTGGCTCTTACACACCTGAGTGCCCAGGTGTGGAAATCCAACCCAGCTCCTCCCCCACGAGGTCTGGGGGCATTTCCTCTCCTGTTCAGGGCACTGCTCCAACTCTTGGAGCCCTGTGAGAGGTTTCTAATCCTGTCCTAGGAGAATGGGGAAAGTTTTCTTGGTGAGTCTTTAACATCCTTATCAAGTGTAAATGTCTCATTGCTTTGGCAGCCTATGTTTTCCTTGGAAAATTAATGCTCCTCTAAAAACGACACCCGTGCACTGAGAGAAGCCATTGGATTCTATCCATTCCTTCTCTCAGCTCCCAGCCCCAAATCCAACTTGTCTAGAGGTCATCAGTTCAGGTTTTATTCACTGCTCATTTCCATATTGTTTGATATTGCTCCGTTCTCCTTTGCATTGCTGCAAGCACTGGAGGATTCCTGTTTTATCCAAAGATAAAACACGGAAATGCACCGGCAGCAAAATGGAACTTGGTCAGGAGGACACAGGAGAAGGAGCAAGGCTGAAGGCTGAAGTTGGGGTTGTTCATGTTCCCTCTGGTATGTCCCCAAAGGGGAGCCTCTCCTGCTCTGTGGCTGACCCTTCTCTGCCCATTGATCCCAGTCTTTGGGCTGGCCAGGGCTTGGAGCACCCTGGGACAGTGGGAATGTCCCTGCCCGTGGGGGAGGGCTGGAACTGGATGGGCTTTAAAGTCCCCTTCCATGGTTCTGTGAGGATTCCATGTCCCTCTGTGTCCCCCCGTCACTGGGAGGAGGATTCCAGCTTGGGGAATACCCTGAAGGTGGGATTGTTATTGATATTTAATGACTTCTTCCTGTGATATGTGATCAGTCCTGGTCTGGCCATTGCAGGGGCTCTGGGGATAAACCCAAATCACCCAGACAGGACCCTGTGGTGGAGATGGGGGTGAGCCCTGCCGGGCTCCTGGGGATGTCAGGGTGGCTCTGAATGCCTTGTCGCACCATTCATAAAAGTGTTTCTTAAGGAGATGAGGAATGGGAAAATTGCTGCAGACAGTTGTGCTTCTCTCCTGCTTTCCTGTGCATGGAGAGGAGCTGTGCTGGGAGGTGGGATGGGATTACTCAGCACTGGACAAACCCCAGCTGCTTCTGGAGATGTGTAATCCTCCCCAGAGACACCAGTGTGTTGAGAGAGCACATTGCAGTGAAACTTGATTACAGACAGCGGCTCAGGATTTCTGATAAGATCATTAATCTAATTTTTGTCTAATTTTTCTATTCTTCTTTCACCATTACAACCATCCCACATTACTTTCAGGCCGGTGTTGAGGCTGTGGAGGCTGATTAAATTGCAAAGCAGACTTTTAAATGAAAGGATCCATATCTAGCTACACTCATTATCAGCTCCAAGAAATTAAACCTACCCTCAATGATTTACTCTAAACCAAATCAAATGGGCACTGGGAAGGCAAAGGGCACGGTGGCCATGCAGCTGCAGATGAAAGGAGCCAGACAAAGGCCAGCACAGCCCAGCACAGCCCAGCACAGCCCAGCACAGCCCCAGCTCTGATGGGAGCCTGAGGCTGTGAATCCTCCTGTTGATGTTGTGCAGGGAAGTTTCTCAGGGAACAGAAATTGTTATTTTCCTGGGAGCTTTTCTTGCTGCCTGTTACATAAGGTGCTCCAACACTTACGTTAGCTGTGCAGATTGCTGTTCCCCTCTGCAGCTTGGTGTGGGCATGAGTCCCTCAAGGATGGGATTAAAAAAAGCTCTGGCAGCTCACCTTAGCTCTGTACCCTGGAGGGGCTGGGTACAGAGGCAGCAGTGACTGCCCCGGCTCTGGGTTAGAGTGTCCTGGTGCTCTCAGGAGGGCAGGGCTCTGTCTGTGGGTGTTTATTTATATTGGTGTACATGTATTTATAGCACAGGATGGGTCCTGAGCCCCAGCCCCTGCACAGCCTGCTCTGCTGGAGGTGTCTGCCCATGGCACAGGTGGAAATGGGTGATCTTAAGGTCTTTTCCCACGATCTTCAGCTTGATCCCTGCCCACCCACATTCCCTAAACCCCATGGATTAATGGCCTTACTGCACCCGGTTTGTGCCCCAGGAGGGAGGGGAAGGACCGGGGTTATTGTCCCAGGGGTGGCAGGGGTGGCAGGGAGGGACAGGCACCTGCTGTGCCATCCTGTGCCACGTTCCCTTTGGAAGGAGGATGGCAGAGGAGAGGAGGGGAGTGCTCGCTGCTGGGATCCTGCACTTGTAAACACCCCAAACACTGTTGTTCTGTGGGAATAATCAGCATCACTGAGGTTGGAAAAGCCCATCCAACAATTAACCCGTGTCCCCAGGTGCCACATCCCCCCAGGGCTGGTAAATCCCTGCAGGGAAGGGACTCCCCTGCCCCGGGCAGCCCGGGGAGGAGCTGAGTGTTGTTCTGGTGCCATAACCCATTTGCTGGGATTAGGGAAGGCTCAGGAAGGAGCTGCTGAGTCAGGATGTGTGTGCCAGCAGGGATGTGCTGCTGCTGTGGCAGGAGGATGCCCCGTGGTCCCGCTGTGTGCTGCCCGCCCCGCTGGCTCAGCCCGGGCCTGGCAGGCTGCCGGGAACACATCTTACCCTTATGTTTTCAATAATCATTTAACATGGTTTTTTTAAAAAAGGGGAACTCCCCCGACTTCTGCTTCGTTCTGTCTAAAATGACGAGGGGGGTGTTGTTCAGAACATCCCTGGGCTTGCTCCAGGGCCCGGGGACAGACAT
>VWZT01012871.1:965219-977627 GCA_013397055.1 Pachycephala philippinensis | reverse complement strand
GCTACAAATCCTACTACATTAACACATAGCCTATAAGAATCATCGCATTACCATACGGCATTATATTTTAAACCCTAAAAACTGCTTTTTGGACCCTCTACCACGTTGGCAGGGTCTGCTCTGACCCTTGGACGTGTCTGCTAGCAGAGGGCTTTGTTTCATCAAAGGGGGATTACCTTCAGTGGCCATACCATTGTTTTCCAGTTGTTCAGTAACTGGAGTTTGGCATCTCAAAGCTTGTCTGCATTTCAATCTCGCTTGTAGTTTCCATATTCTCAGCATCTTTTGCCAGGTGATCATATTTATAAGGCTTTCCTATCTCATCTTCCCCAACACTGATGGTTCTGGTTGTTTCCAGCAGCCCCTGCTCTGCAGGAGAGCCCCGGGGCGCTCACTGGGCTCTGCCGGGGTCCTGCTGCAGCTCCGCTTCTCTCCACCCTAAAGCAGGGATTCCTGAGGCTGGCACGGGAGCTGGGCTCACCCTCACCTGCAGGGGGGCAGGGTCTGAGCTGGTTTGCTGTGGGGGATGCTGCTGTGTGGGACAGGGCACAGGGGGAGGCTGGAATGGTTCATGGTGCACGGGCTGGAGCTGTGCGAGGGCTCGGGGCCAGGCTGGCCCCACTCCTGCAGCTGGAACCACTTCCCAGCAGGGCTCTGCTCCCTGCAGGATCCCACAGCATCCCTGTAAGGACCTGCCAGGCTTTGCAGGGCAGCTCTGCAGGGACTGCTCCGGCCACAGGCTCACCTTGCATCCCTCCAGCAGGGTGGACACTCGCCCTGTGGGAACGGGGCTGGGGGAGGATGTGCAAAATGCAGCTCTGGAAATGCCTGACTGGCAAAGAGGGCTCTGGGACTGCATCTGCAGCTTTTGTACCTTTTTAAATCAGATGTGATTCAGCCAAATAACCCAAGGGGGGTTTATTTATGACCTGCTGGTTTCAGGCCTGGGCCTGGGAGCAGTGGCCATGTGCAGGTGATGCTGCTGTTGAATCCCAGGGAAAGGAAAGTGAGACAGCCAGAAAGGAAAACAAGAGGTCTGTCATGTGGCAGGGTTAATTCAGGACAATTAAAGGGTAACAGAATAATGGGAAAAAGGCTTGAAATTACTCTGGTGCATCTGCCATCCTGTCTCCCCATGCTGGGTTCTTGTGCTGAATTGATGAGCATTGACAGGGAGAGAGGGAGCAGTTCCATCTCCTCCCGGGGGCCAGAGCTGGCTGACCCTGGAGACTGAGCTTCCCGGTGCCCTCTGAGTGTGGAGCAGGGAGATTTGTGCCTTGATACGAAATAATCAGACTCTTTTGCATTGCTGGGCCCTTCTGTTGGAGGAAGAACAGATCTGTGAGTTTGCCTGGCGAATTGGACAAGTCTGGGACATTTGTTCCAATTTGATTTTTATAGCTCTGGAGGGACACGATAACCAAGCAAACCATAGACATTTCCATTTATGTTCTCCAAAAATAGTGGGAGGCAGCGTGTGCTGCTGTGCTGGAAGGATTATGTAGGTCAGCCTGGTTCTGGACCTGTTATTAAAAGTGACATTGCCAAAGAAAAATCAACAGAAAATACGCGAAGCTTTGAGTAAGAACATCACAGGTACTCACTTGGTGTTTCATCCCAAAGGACTCCTGAGGCACTGCTCAGCCCTGTGCTCTCCTCACCTCTCCTCCAGACTCTCCACCAAATGATGGTGGTAAAAATCCCAATTGCCATTCCCCTGAAACAAATAGATGTGTAAAAGCAGCATAAAAATGGATAACTGCCATAATGCTGATCATTTACGGGAAATTCAGTGTGATTTTTGTAAATTATCTTTCATCTTCCTCGATGGTCGGGCTTGGAAGACCTCTGCAGCCTTTGGAAAATGTTCTGCCTTTTGTGAAGCCAATCAGGAAATTGGAGCCGTGATTGAGCTGTGAGGGGCCCTGGTCCCTCATGGCAGGGACAGGAGATGGGGTGAGGGCAGGGCAGCTTCACTGGGAGAGGATGGAGCTGCTCATCCCCGTGTGAGACACCCACTGCTGAAAGCAGCTGCTTGAAGGAAAAGCAGAACGTTATTGAAACACTAAAGGAACTGTCAGAAACTCCTGGATGTTTCAGTTGTGAACCCCGTGGGTGCTGCCATCCCTCCCTGCTCCTGGAGAGGAAAGCTCTGCTCTGGCCTGTCCTTGGAGTGCTGCCTCAGGTGGGTTTGGAGACAGGAGTAACACGTGCCTAGAGCTGAATTTCAAATGCAAATACCAAGGGTGTTTAACACAGTCAGGGAAGTTTTAACCCTCTGGGGAGCAAACTGCTTCTGCTGGTTCCCATTCCCTGCTAACGCCAGGTCTGGGCTTCTGGGAAGGCACAGCCAGAGCCTCCTTGATATTTGTTATTTCAGACCATTTCTGGATGGTTTGCTGTTGTTTGGGTTTTTTTCCAATGTGACAGATGCTCCAGCTGCAATCAGGCACCACTTCCAGAAGGCAGGAATGTAGATCTTTAATGAAGCAGCAGAAATGCCTGATTTCTGTTGGGCATGATCAGATTCTTTTCCTTTGGGGGAATGTGGTGTTGGGACAACTACAGTAAATTCCCAATAAACAGCTTTTGTGTTAATGAACAGATGAAATCCGTTTGGATTCACCACATTTGAAAGCTGCCTGTGGCCTCATCATCCTTTGTCCTGATTATTGTATTATTTGGATTTTGGAAAAACAGTTCTTGGGGTGGATGAAAACTTCCCACAAGGGGCGGTTTGTGCAGTGCCATCTGTTCTGTGCCATAAATGCCATAAATGTGGGTCTGTGGTACCTGTCCTGGGTTGTCCTTGCTGCCTGCAGAGCTTGCAAACTCCCTCTCGAGGACCACAGCATTCATTTACAGGCTCCTAATTTTGAACTTTCCAAAGTTTTACCCTGTGTCATCATTATGGAGCAGGACTTCAGGGAGAGGTTTCTAACGAGCCCCAGGTTCCTGTGGAGCGGTGGGAACCTTTAATTGGTGTAAAGCTTTAATTGGTGTAAACCTTTTACTGGTGTAAAGCTTTTATTGGTGTAAAGCTTTTATTGGTGGAAACCTTTTATTGGTGTAAACTTTTTATTGATGTAAACTTTTTATTGGTGTAAACCTTTTCTGTGCCTGCTGGGGCTGTAAAGCCCAAGTGCTGACGCTGCTGCTCCATGAGCTGGGGGTGGTCCTGGAGTTCTGCGGGTGCTGAGGGCACGAGGGGGCTCCTGGGGTGTCACCTGGGATGCAAAACCCAGCTAGCTGACTTTGTAGGTGACTGGTAATTATAAAATGTATAGTGAGTGTAATGACTGCCTGAATGTCTGCAGTTTCCAGCCCAAAATGGCCTGAGCAGGGTGAGGTGGGACAGAGCCTCTGTGGCCTGGGAGCTGCTCCGTGGCCCTCCCTGGCCTCTGCTGACCACAGCTCTCAGCACTGACCACAGCTCCCACCCCTGGGCTGGGCAGCAGAGGCACTGACCACAGTTGCATTCCTGTAATCTCGGAAATCTTCCCAAAATTGTCTCTGGTGGAGGGTTCCTGTCGAGGCAGCTCAAGAGCTGTGTCTGAAAAAGGGAAGGGGTGAAGGGATCGATCATGGCCTTGATTAGGGAAGTTTTGTTCTCTTGCTCTCCATGTCTGACACTTCTCCACGAGCTGGCTGATGTGAAAGTGTCTTCTTGAAAACTGAGTTTGTGTAGAGCCATAGAATCGTTAGGGTGGGAGGAGACCTTCCAGATGATCAAGCCCAGCCTTAGACTGAGCCCTGCCGTGCCCCCAGACCAGATCCTGTGTGCCCTCCCGGGGGATGCTGCCCTGTGATCCCAGCTCCCACCCCGAGGTGATGCCCCAGGGCTGGGTCTGAGGATGGGTTTGAGGATGGGTCTGAGGATGGGTTTGAGGATGAGTTTCAGGAAGTTTTGAGCTGTAATTCAGAGGTTTACAAGGAGATAAGGAGGAGCACAGTCGGTGTCCCGAGCTCTCCGAGGAGCAGGAGCCTCTGCCCTGGGCCAGCACCAGCTCCAGGTGCCACGGAGGGATGGGACCATCCAGCCCCCCTCCCCTGCCCCACTGCAGAGATTCAATTATTGTTACACACATCCACAGCTTAATGAGCCCAGTTCTGGGCACTTCCTGTTCCTTTCTCCATAACGTGGGTTTTTTTCCAGATTCACCTCCCTGATTTCATGTTGCTCATCCTAATTTACCATGGAAACAGGAGATCCTTGAATTATATTTCCAGCACATCTTCTGTCCAGACAGGGTTTGAACTGGCTGCATCAACCACCACTTTTAAGATGATTGGAGAATCTTGATACAAAATTATGGGTGTTTGGCTATTTAAGTTGAGTTCTGTTTCTGTCAAATAAAGGACAGAAAAGCCAGAGAGAAAATTTGTCTGCAGAAAATACACTGCAGCCAAGACAAAATCCTCCCATGAAATAAGGAGGCACAAGTGGCCATCAGCAGTGAAATCTCCGGGAATTTAACCCATCAAAGCATTCCAGGAGCACGGGGCTGACTCCTGGGAGCTCTTAGCAGGAGGGTAATTTCACTTTAGCTCCTATTCCAGCTGGCAGGCAAAAATCCAGTTACAGCCACTAGAATTTGGAAGTTACTGCCACTGAACTCAACCTTTTCACCTGTGACAATCTCATGATAAATCAGAAGTGATTCAGGACTGCTCAGGCACTGAGCTGGTCTGGAGCCTGAGCGCTGCAGCAGGTGGGGATTTTGCTTTCTACTTATTCTAATGAATTGATCCTTTTTTAAAGAAGCTTTTACATTTTTCCCTAAGGAAATTATTTCTGCTGGGTGCAGGAACGTGGCAAATGCTGTGTGGCAGCAAGTTCTGAGTTGCCAACAAGGAGCAGCCCCTGGCAGGATGGATTATCCTTCCTTCCTTGCGTTCCCCAGGAGCAGGAGGCTGAGCTCTCCCAGCTTTGCTTTCCCCCAGCTGCAGGTGGCTCCTGAAGCACCTCCAGAAGCTCTCCTGGGGCAGAGCAGAGAGCACAGAGGGGTGGCAGGGGTTGTGTGTGGCTCCTCCCGAAGGTTTGCAGATTTGGGGTGGTTTTGGTGGGCACCCATCACAGGGAGCTCGGAGCTGCTCTCTGGAGCTGTTCAGGATGGGCAGGAGCAGAGAGCTCTGTGTGAGAGCTCCTTTGGGTGCAGGGGTGTCACACGTGGACACGAAAAAACTTACGTAGACACCTTGTCAGGAAGGAAGCAGCAAAGAGTGGGGCTGTGACTTCGAGCTTTTATTATATATGTTTTTAGAAATCACCATGGATTGGAGGGAGAAATTACTACCCCTCCATCACACTGGTCAAAGGAAAAATCTATTAAATGTCTCCATCTAAAAGAAATAAAATACAAACAATAAAGCACGGTTAGCAAAGCATGGCTGTGTTTACAAAAAGTGTGTGAAAAACTCTCCAGGAAAATGAAAACATCGAAAACTGTAAAACTCAGAACAACACAGGGGCAGCTCAGTGAGGGAGCACGGGCATGGCTCTGGGTGCTGTTATTTGGGAATTTCGGTTCCCAAATCGCTGCTCCCCCTGGGCAGCCCCAGGGAGCCCAGGACCCCTTAAAGCACCTCGGGGATGGAGAGAGCCACGTCCTGCTGCAGTCTGCGGCACCTCTCCCCTGCACCCAGCTCGATCCTGGGAAAATTCTCTGGGCATTACTCTTGGAGAAGGCAGATCTCGTTTGGGAGGATTGGGAGTTGTTGGGAGGAATGGTATAAAAAGCAGCAAATGAAGCAGGAGATCCTAATGAGATATAATCTGTCTCAAAAAGTATTGATCAGGACGTGGTTTTGCCTGGCCAACTTCAGAGCAGAGTTACAGCCTCAGGCAAGTCTTGTTTGTGCATTCGTGCCCCTGGACATTGCTCTCTCACTCAGTTTCTCTTTTTTCCTCTCTTAGTTTAGTTTTTCCTATCTAGTTTCATTTTTCCTCTCTGGTTTAGATTTTTTTCTCTAGTTATTTTTTCCTCACTGGTTTAGTTTTTCCTCTCGAGTTTAGTTTTTTCCCCTACCCAGTTTTAGGAGAAATTTCAAGCTGTTCTGAGTGTCTGCTTGAAAAAGCAGTGCATCAGTGACTCAATCTGCTGTTTTGAAGCAGACACTGCATCCCCTGCTTTGGAACTGTGAGTGAATCCCAGACCCATTCGGAAGGCAGAGCTGATTTGGGGAATTTGCTGAGCCCCCAGAGCAGGGTGAGGGGTTTGCTCAGGGCAGCTGCAAGCAGGCACATTTCAGCCG
Source organism: Pachycephala philippinensis (assembly GCA_013397055.1). Taxonomy (NCBI): domain Eukaryota; kingdom Metazoa; phylum Chordata; class Aves; order Passeriformes; genus Pachycephala; species Pachycephala philippinensis. Next base: position 971,372 of record VWZT01012871.1, on the reverse strand, counting down.
TGGCTGCTGCAGGCAGTGGGACTGGGGCTGTGCTGAAAGAGATGTTCTCCTTTTGTTCCTCCCACTCTGAACCCATCCTTGGTTTTGTTCCTGCATCTCCTCCTCGGGCTCATGCCAGAACAGTCCCTGGCACCTGCGAGGGCTCAGCCCCGAGTGCCCCATCCCCAGCTGCCCCGAGGGCTCTGTTCCCCCTCTCCCCAGTAAATGTTTGCCCCACCTTTATTTATTTGGTGTGGAAGTTAGATTTTCCTTGGGCTGGAGTTCGGTGCTCGCTCTGGAACGCGTTCTGTGAGGAGATGATGTAACCTGCACCATCCCTGCTCCTGTCTGTAGACATTTAATGTGCAAGTGCAGCTCTCTGCTCTGTTTTAGGTGTTAGTGATGCCTTCAGCTGTGGCAGGGGAAACACAGAACAGTGAACTCCATGCTTTGGTAGGTAAAAAGCGTTTCCATTTCTCTTTCAACCGTTGGTGAAATGCTTTTATTTCTTTTTAAAGAAGAATCCCTTCGTTTTCACACGCTGTAACTCGGATTGCAGCAAACTGTGCATCTCTAAGTTGGTGTGTTGGCTGGCTGCTCAATTAGGAGGAATGTTCCATGCTAGTAATTAACAAGGATCTACCCAAAAAAGAGATGTCTCCTTGGCAGTGTAACTTTTCTAGAGAAAAATAAAAAATATTGCATGGAAGGCTGAGGGAACTGCTCCAGATTTGCTTGCAAGATCTGTAAATAAGGCAGAGGATTTACATGTTCTGCTGTTTCAGCTGGAATTCGCCGCCTCCATCAGATTATTTTAGCATTTTGTGGATAGTACTAATTAAAATTTATCATCAAAGTAACTTGAGATTTAAAAGGACTCTTTTCCCAGTGTAACAGGAATCAAGTTTACATTTAAAACCTTTTCTGAGATGCTCGGAGGGAGCAGGGCTCCTCCATGGCTTTGTGTCTTTGAAAATGTAGGAAAACAGGATTCTCCACGTGTGGAGGAAGGACTGTGCTGTCCTTTGGGAATTTCTCCACATGTGGAGGAAGGACTGTGCTGTCCTTTGGGAATTCCGGGGTGCTGAACACGGGGCTGCACCAGTGCAGGTGTGGGGTGGCCCCAGTGTCCCCCAGTGTCAGCCCCACACACCCTGGGGTGGGGTTTGGGGCTCCAGGGCACAGCAGCTCCCAGCCTGGGTTTGGGGTGGTTGGGAATTCCATCCCAGTGGCATTGCACTGGAAATGAGCAGCTCGATGGCTCTGAGATGTTTTCCAGGGATTTTAACAAATGCCTGGTGGGCAGCTGCTGCTGGAAGGTTTTGTGGTGTCCATTGTGTGTCCCAAGGACTCTCCAGGGGACAGAAACCAACAGCTTGGTGGGGTTTTTTTGCATTTTCTGTGTTCCCAGAATGGAGGAATTTGGGGACCTTCCTTCCCCTGTGCCACGGGCTTCTCACCTCCCACCTGGCAGAGCTCCTTCCCTGCTCCCTGCCTTTGGAAGTGGCATTTTCCTGGATCCGGATCTGACGCTGGCCTCCTGCTGCCTTCCCTCAGTGCTCTTTTATCCTCAGCCTTGTTTCTCCCCAGGTTTCGCCTCACATCCCATCCCCACACAATCATCACCTGGCCTCGCACTCCCCAGCTTCCAGGAGCAGCTCCTTCATTAATATTTGAAGTGTCTGATTTCTGCTTGTTATCAGCAATATCCCGGGAGATGGCAAGAGAGACTGTGTAGGAGGGCGCTTTAAAAGCTTATCTTTAAAGCCACGATGTTTTGTGATTTAAAAATTAAATATGGATTAACAAATGGAGAACTGACACTGTCTGGGGAATCAAGATTGGAGAGAGGGAGAAGAGCATGACTCAACAAATTGCTTTATCACCACAAAGTGAAGCTATCGGGGCGGATGTGCAGGGACTGCTCCAAAGCTCTGACAGTCAGCTCTTGCCTCAGCAGCTGTGCAGTCAGCTTAATTAAAAACATTTATTTCCCCAAAATAAGAAGTTTGCAGAACAAATGAAAGCAAGTGGATTAAACAAGACTCGCCGGAATTTTGTGGATATTCTTCCTTTATCCTTTATTTTTATGCAGGGAACGTTGCTTTGCTCTGGGAGAGGCATCCGGAAGGGCAAAAGTCAGCTTCATGACTTGTAAATAGAGGTGCTTTTTCAGGAGAGCTCCCCTGTGGGTGCAGGGTCTGTTCCATGGCCAGAGTGTGCTGGACACGGCTCTGTGGGGTGAAACAGGGACAGGGAATGGGGCTGGGAATGGGGCTGGAGAATTCCTGAGGGAGCTGGGAAAGGGGCTCAGCCTGGAGCAAAGGAGGCTCAGGGGGGACCTTGTGGCTCTGCACAACTCCCTGACAGGAGGGGGCTCAGGGGGGGTCGGGCTCTGCTCCCAGGGAACAGGGACAGGAGGAGAGGGAACGGCCTCAGGCTGGGCCAGGGGAGGCTCAGGGTGGGTATTGGGAACAATTTCTCCATGGAAAGGGCTGTGCAGCCCTGGCACAGCTGCCCAGGGCAGGGTGAGTCCCCATCCCTGGGGGGGTTTAAAAGCCCTGTGGATGTGGCACTTGGGGACACAGGGCAGTGCTGGCCTTGGCAGTGCTGGGGGATTGTTGGATCCTGATCTTACAGGGCTTTTCCAGCCCAAACCATTCCATGATTCTGTGAGCTGACAGAGTTCCCAAGCAGCCATGGTTTGCCAGAGCTCTGTGGGTGTCCCAGCCCCAGCTCCGAGCCCTGGAATGAACTGCTCTGTGTGTCAGCTCTGAGAAAGAGAATTTTACATTGAAAATTCCACGTTTTCTGTTAAAATAGAGGTGGTAGCAAAGCAGCTCCTCCGCAGTGCAAGTTCCCTGAGTAGGTAGGCATGGAATGCCAGAGAGGAATTTAATCAGTGGTGGCTGAGCTGTCTCTTCACTCACTGGTTTGGAATCAATCTAATCAAGTTCTTTCAATATGCCATAATATTGGGAGAAATGATTAATGCAAACCTTGGAAACTGAGACCAAGCTTTGAAATTAATTTCAAATATTAAAAGTGTTAATCAAAGTGTTAATTTCCCCCACTCACGTTGCAGTAGTTTTTGCAAAGTAAAGATAACTTTGGTCATCTTTTCCGACCACAAAATGAATTAAAGATAAAGGAAGTGGATGTCTTATGTGAAATAACAGTTAACATCTGTTTTCTTAGAAGTTACATTGATTTAATTACTTTTCATTTCTGTAATACTCAGAACATCATTTAAATTCCTCCATACGAGTCAGACTCTTTTTAAGAGAAGCTGTGTTGGCCCTTATCACTCATCCCAGCTGGGAGGAGCTGCAGCTTCCGAGGCCAGTCCCGGTGGGATGGGGCCCCTGGAGCAGGGTCTGGCAGGGGGATTTCAGTGGGGGAGCCCCATCCTGCAGCCCAGGGATTCACAGAGCACACAGAAACTCCTCTGCATTGCCATCAGCTGCAGGGGGAGGCTGGCAGCTCTGGAGTGGAGCTCCTCATCCCCCCAGTTCCCATGGGATATGATAAATGCCGTGGGATGATGCTGCTCAGCGGGGCAGCTGCAGGGGGTGTCAGGGGGGACTGTGTGAAATTTCATCTGCAAATAATAGAAGGAATTTAATTAAGTTTAGATTAATACGACGAGTGCCCCACAGTAAGGGAAAGGGGCACATTCAGCATAGTAATTCTTCCTTATCCTCTTTTTTGGCATCTCTCTTTGGCCTTCTGAATCCCAGATTTCCTGGTGCTGCCTTGCCCTGTCAAGATTCTGGAAAAAAAGTAGTGATAAAACTTCTTTGTGGCATAAAGATTGTTTAAATATTGATTGATTGATTGATTGATTGATTGATTGATTTGAGGCTGTGACCTCATTTCTGATGCATTAACATTTTGACTCTCCGAAGCTCTTGCTGTAAAGTGAATTTCCTTGGGTTTATTCTTGGTGTAGCACAGTGCAGCCTCTCCTGCACTGTCACAGGTCTGGATGCCCAGCTCATAAACTCAGGACTGCAGCATCCAGGAAAATGGAGGCTTTAAAGATTGATGATGTTTTTGGAAGCTTTCAGGGCGCTGTGGGCTTTCCTGGAGGGACGATTCCTGCAGCAATCTCTGCTCAGTTAAAGTCTTTGGGCACTCCGAATATTGGCAAATATTTCATAGGTCTCTCAAGTCCAGCATGAAATTAAGAGAATCGCTCTGTCTTTAATGGGCTGTTCATTGAAAAGGCTCTTTGGAAAGCAGTCAATGAAGAGCTCAGGAATATCCATATTCCATCTCTTTTCTGGGTTCCTGGGAGAAGTGAACACATGGCCAGGGAGTGGGGCTGGAAGAGACCTTAAAGCCTGTCCAGTTCCCCCCTGCTCTGGGCAGGGCCACTCGCACTGGGCCCAAGCCCTGTCCAGCCTGGCCTGGGGTGTGGTGTCCAGCCTGGCCTGGGGTGTGATGTCCAGCCTGGCCTGGGGTGTGATGTCCAGCCTGGCCTGGGGTGTGAGCGAGTGTCCCCTGGCCGAGGTCCCTCTCTCAGTCCCTGTCCCCAGAGTCCCCAGCTGAGTGTTGGTGTCTGACTGGGATCTCCCGTGGTCATTTTCCATGGGATAAGGCACTGCTGGGGTGAACCCTGGACTGCCTTCCCAGAGCCTGCTCCTGACTCCTGTGCCTTGTACAGCCTCCCGTGGCAGAGCTCCGTTAGATGGAGTGCCTCGTGCCCAGGCAGAGCAGGGGGTGGGCTCTGCCAGGCTGCAGGAATGGTTTTATTGAACTATATTGCATTTTTAGTACTCATTTGAGAGAGGGTCATTAAGGCTCAGTTGAGTACATTAAGAACATTACTCCAGTGTGAAGGAGATGGGGATTATGAGAACGACAAGAAAAGAGCAAGGAATTATTATAGAGTTCTGTTTCTATTTTCCGTTTCCCTGTCCAAGGGCTGGGGACAGAACCTGTTAAAATAATTCCCAGCTTTGCTGAACGTGCCCATTCTGAGTCCCAGATGAACAGTGGTCGCTGTATGAGCTCCCAGCAATGACCTTGGGTGTGAATCTGGAGGGAAAATGTGCTGCAGCAAGGGAGGACTGATCTGGAACCCAGGTGGGACCTAACAAACTGGTTTGGTGTCTCAGCCATCGCTGCTGGTGCCTGCACACCTGACCCAGGGACACTCAGAGGGGTGGGGAAGTGTGTGCCTGGTTATAGAAATTTACTCTGGGGTTAACCCTTCAGCCCTATTTTGTCCCTTCCTTTGTGGGCCTTGTTCCCTGTCCCTGATCTCTTGCAGAGTTTTTGTAAGCCTGGCACTGGGCTCATAAAAGAATTTTGTCATGCTGGAAATGCTGGTCTCTTCTTGGGTGGAAAAACCAGGAAACATGTTTCCTTCCAAAATTCTGTATCAAAGATCGCTTCTCCTCCCTCCCTTCCCACTGGGATGTCTCATGGTGTCCCTGCTGCTCTCTGGATTTGTCGCTCTTTGAAGAAGTGACAGGTCTTTGCTTGCCCTGACAGAGACAGGTACCAGCCAGAGCAGTGCCATTACCTGGGAGCAGGCTGAAATATGTGTTACTGCTCCGAGAAAACACGGGCTGGGAACGTGGGAACGCTCCAAACCCGAGCTAGAAAAGCTTCATCATTAGAGATCATTTTGTGCTTGCAGTTTATAATGATTCATTATCCAGAGGTGGCATCGTTATTGCTGGGGGGAAATCTCCCTGCAGGAGCAGCTCCCTGAATCACAGAGTGCAGCTCCCACCGACAAACCCAGCTCTGGATCCGGGTGCGGGGGAGGCAGGAAATTGCTTCCTGCCAGGAGCCAGAGCAGCCCACGGGGCTTGGCTGGAGCAGCTGGCACCTGGGGAGGCAGGGCTGGGGCTGGGGGTGAGCCTGGCTGCCCCTGGGTGCCCTGCTGGGGCTGGGGGTGAGCCTGGCTGCCCCTGCCCACCCAGGAGTGCCCTGCTGGGGCTGGGGGTGAGCCTGGCTGCCCCTGCCCACCCAGGGCTGCCCTGCTGGGGGTGAGCCTGGCTGCCCCTGCCCGCCCAGGGGTGCCCTGCTGGGGCTGGGGGTGAGCCTGGCTGCCCCTGCCCACCCAGGGGTGCCCTGATGGAGCTGGGGGTGAGCCTGGCTGCCCCTGCCCACCCAGGGGTGCCCTGCTGGGGCTGGGGGTGAGCCTGGCTGCCCCTG
>VWZT01012871.1:930379-946753 GCA_013397055.1 Pachycephala philippinensis | reverse complement strand
CTCGGGGTGGGCTCGGGGGTCTGGGTGTTGGAATTCCATGTGCTGCTCCTCGGGGTGGGCTCGGGGCTCTGTGGGTGTTGGAATTCCGTGTGCTGCTCCTCGGGGTGGGCTCGGGGGTCTCTGGGTGCTGTGGTTGCAGCTGGGTGGGTGACATGAGGGGGGCTCCGAGCCAGGAACTGGCCATGGGACTGGCCCAAGGCTGGCCAGGATCCCAAAGGAGTGCTGGGGGTGGGACACCCCTGCAGAAAACCCAGTAGTGGTGGAGGATGAGGATGAGGATGGGTGCTGAGAGGATGCTCTGCTCCTGAAACACTTCCATCAAATTGGGAATGGATTTTGCTTTCCCTGGAGATGCAGGGAGCTCCCTTGGGGCGCTGTGGGTGTTCTGTGCAGGGTCCCCTGGCCTCGGGGGCAGCCTGAGGGAGGGTCCCAGCCCCAGAGATCCCCTGTTTTCCCTGCTGTGCGTGTCTGGCTCTGAGCAGCTGCTCTGGCTGGTGTTTGATGAGATGGCTGTGCACAGAGGGGAGCTGGGACTGGGGTGAGCAGCCTGAGCTGAGCAGAGAGTGGGGAGGAGGGAGAGAACAGCAATTATCTCCCTCTGCTCACCTCCCTGCACACTCCGGCATTGTTCACCCTGCCTGGGAGTCGGGAAATCAGCTGTCAAATAGCAAGGAACTTGTATTTTGTAAAAGGACCTAAGGAAAAAGGGACGGATGTGGTGAGGGGGTTGGGTTCTATTTTGAGTGAGCTGAGGTTGCTCGGAGAGAAGAGAAAGCTCTGGGGAGATCTTGGAGGCCCTTCCTTTGCCTGAAGGGGGCTGCAGGAAGGCTGGGAAGGGATTTTCCACAGGGGCATGGGGTGATTGGACAAGGGGGAAAGTGAAGGAGGAGGGCAGGGATGGATGGGATATTCAGAAGGAATTGTTCCCTGTGAGGGTGGGGAGGCCCTGGCACAGGGTGCCCAGAGCAGCTGTGGCTGCCCCTGGATCCCTGGCAGTGCCCAAGGCCAGGCTGGATGGGGCTTGGAGCAGCCTGGGACAGTGGGAGGTGTCCCTGCCATGGCAGGGGTGGCACTGGATGGGCTTTGAGGTCCCTCCCAATTTTCCTGGCCGTGTCTGTCCCGAGGGGAAGGGGCAGTGAGGCTGGCAGTGCCTGCAGGGGTCTGAGCTGAGCCCTGTGCCCACCGTGCCCTGGCTCCTGTGCCCACCGTGCCCAGCTGTGGCTCTGCAGGACACAGGCAGCCCCTGGGGCAGCGCTGGGCAGAGCTGGTGCTGTCCCCAGCAGTGTCCCCGTGCCAGCAGTGGGGCTGGGGGCTCTGGGGGCTCTGGGGGCTCTGGGGGCTCTGGGGGCTCTGGGGGCAGCTGGCACACACATGCCAGGCTGCACAGAGCTGGGCACAGGCTGCAGCTCCTGCTGTTGACATGGAAACACTGCAGCGAGGCACAGGGAGGGGGGGAAATGAGCCCTGGGTGTGAAGGACTCGATGTGTGAGTGCTGCAGCCGGGCTGGGCACAGCAGCCCCTTGGATTTTCATTGCATTATCACTCTTTATTACAGTTTTAACCTGTTGAGCGTCTCCAGGAGCTGCTGCATCCCAGCAGACAGGGATTTCTGTATTTTCACCCTCATTTAAATAATGCAGGTGGGTGACTGGAGTTTAACTGCTTTTAAGGAGATGCTCGGAGCGTTTTGTCGGTGGCTGCTGTGCAGGGAGCAAAAGCACTCTCGTGTTCTGCATTTAGACCTCCTGCATCTCGGCTTTTGCTGCTCTGCATTATTCAGGGGGAACAGGCCCTCTGTGCAGCAGCTTCTGGTGGAAGAGTGGAAGCAGGAGCTTAGGAAACTGGTGGGAAGAAACACCCAGCTGGTTGGGAGGGACCTCAAAGCCCATCCAGTGCCACCCCTTCCTCTGTCCCAGGCTGCTCCAAGCCCCACCAGCCTGGCCTTGGGCACTGCCAGGGATCCAGGGGCAGCCACAGCTGCTCTGTTATTTGATGAACAGCTTTTGTAAAAGCTTTTAGCTCATCTTCAGGTGTGGGGAAAAGGAGTTTTTCATGGAAAAGGTCCTGGCCAAACAAATTGCCCATCTCCAATAACTGGGCAGCAGGAAAGGGTGAATTCCTGGCAGAGGCATTCTGCTCCAGGGGGTGTTTTTACACCTGTCTGGTGTGGCTCTGGCGACCCTGGTTCCAGCAGCTCCCTGCTCCCAGGGGTGGGATGGTGAGCAGTGTTCCTGGGCTGGCACCCTGTGGGGCACAGGGAATTGCTGGGGAGCAGTGTTCCTCCCTGGGCTGGCACTCTGCAGGGCACAGGGAATTGTTGGGGAGCAGTGTTGCTGGGCTGGCACTCTGCGGGGCACAGGGAATTGTTGGGGAGCAGTGTTGCTCACTCTGCTCTCTGCAGGGCACAGGGAATTGTTGGGGAGCAGTGTTGCTCACTCTGCTCTCTGCAGGGCACAGGGAATTGTTGGGGAGCAGTGTTCCTGGGCTGGCACTCTGCAGGGCACAGGGAATTGTTCATTCTCCCTTTGAGGGAGAAGGGGAGTGTTCAGCTGAGCTGTGTAACCACCTGGGGTGCCTTTCCACCTGTGCCAGCCTGGGAAGTCCCTCCGGGGCTGAAGGTGCAGAATCTCGGTGGTTTTTGGAGCCTGGGGCTCTGCAGAGCAGCTCTGGGGCGTGGATTTGGTGCTCTCCCCAGGGAGGCTCCCCCTGCTCCATCCAGAAGCCCAAGGCAGCAGCAGAATCCAGGGATGGGGCTGAGCTCCAGGCTGTGCCCAGCACCTGCTGAACCCCCCCAGCTGAGGGGGTGCCACTGCACAGGGAAATTGAGAGATGAATTCGGGGGGTTGTGCTGCTGATGTTGATCCACACGGGAGCTCTCGGGGAGTGAGAGGTGCCTGAGGGCTGTGAGATGTAGAATAATGAATAATAACAGAGTTGTGCATTAACCTTTCCCTGACAGGGCTGCCTCAGACACCACCTGGGTCACGCTCTCCCTGCCCTGGCAGCTGTATCATTTCAGAAAGTGATAATGAGGATACTTAGCCAGTATCCAGCTATTTCCCTAATAGAGCCTTTACAGCCTGAAATCCCAGATCAGTCCTGAGTGGAATTTCCTCTGTATGTGATTTGTGTCACGGATATAAAGTCAGATGTGACACCACCTGAAATACCCTTTGCACGGTTATAATCAGCAATTATTGAAAAAGAAAACAACTGCAAAGCACTTCTATGGCATGATGGAAGTCAGTAAAATAATTTCTATTATGGCCTTTTTACCGAGCAAGAAGGTCAAAAAAATATCTGTAGGCTGTCTTAATAACACCCCATAGTGTGTGGTTGGGCAACATGATAAAATCTGCAGAGAGACTTGCTGCCCTAAAATTGGTCCTGTCATTCCACCCCTAATGCTTTTATCCCACATTTAATGCCAGTAAATGAAACTGCTTTGGGTTAAATGCTTGGGAAATTGGGAAAGTGTTTGAGTAGCTGCTTTCAACTCATTTGGCATCAATAATTATAGCAGGTGATGATTTACTACGTGGGTAAATAACTGGCTGTCAGCAGAGGGGACATCCTTGGGACTAAATAGAAGAATAAAAATATCATAAACTGATCAAATCCCTGCTCGAGTGAAACTGGGTCAATACGTTGGATTTGCCCTCACCTGGGCTGAGAATGAAAGCACTTGAGGCACACGGGAAATGCAGTGGGTCAATAATTTTGTGGTTTAATTAGGCTTAATGATTTTCCTTATTAAATAACCCCTGAGCCCCTGCAGTCCCTTGTGACAGGTGAGGGGATGGTTTGTGGTGTGTGGCAGTGACAGGGCAAACCAGAGGTGACACGAGTCCCTCTGAACTCCTGCTGCCTTCGTGCTGGTGGCACCTTGGCTTCCCCAGCCACCTCTGCTGTCCCTGCTGGGTGCTGGCAGCTTCCCTGGGCTGCTGCTGGTGCCACTGGTGCCAGCCCAGCACTGAGCCTCTGATTTCAGCTTTATTTTCACAGGCTGTGGCTTTTCCTGGGTGCCCCCTGCCTGTCTCCTGCAGCCCATCCCTTCCCCTGGGTGTGCTCCTGATTCTTTCCTGGTGACAAACCCCTGCTGCCAGGCTCTCTCTGTCCCTGTCCCTGTCCCTGGGTATGCTCCTGACTCTCCTGGTGACAAACCCCTGCTGNGAAGAATAAAAATATCATAAACTGATCAAATCCCTGCTCGAGTGAAACTGGGTCAATACGTTGGATTTGCCCTCACCTGGGCTGAGAATGAAAGCACTTGAGGCACACGGGAAATGCAGTGGGTCAATAATTTTGTGGTTTAATTAGGCTTAATGATTTTCCTTATTAAATAACCCCTGAGCCCCTGCAGTCCCTTGTGACAGGTGAGGGGATGGTTTGTGGTGTGTGGCAGTGACAGGGCAAACCAGAGGTGACACGAGTCCCTCTGAACTCCTGCTGCCTTCGTGCTGGTGGCACCTTGGCTTCCCCAGCCACCTCTGCTGTCCCTGCTGGGTGCTGGCAGCTTCCCTGGGCTGCTGCTGGTGCCACTGGTGCCAGCCCAGCACTGAGCCTCTGATTTCAGCTTTATTTTCACAGGCTGTGGCTTTTCCTGGGTGCCCCCTGCCTGTCTCCTGCAGCCCATCCCTTCCCCTGGGTGTGCTCCTGATTCTTTCCTGGTGACAAACCCCTGCTGCCAGCCTCCCTCTGTCCCTGGGTGTGTTCCTGTCCCTCTCCTTTCCCCTGGGTATGCTCCTGACTCTCCTGGTGACAAACCCCTCCTGCCAGGCTCCCTCTGTCCCTGTCCCTGTCCCTGGGTGTGCTCCTGACTCTCCCAGTGACAAACCCCTCCTGCCAGGCTCCCTCTGTCCCCAAGGTGCCCATGGCAGAGCTGGAGCCTGGTTTGGCCTCCCGAGCACCTGCAGTTCCCAGCACTGCCAGGGAACTGAGCCCTGTGCTTCCAGCCAGAAAATGGGATGCAAGATTAACGTTAGAAATCAATCATTTGGGGGTTTTGGAGTGGGGTAAATACAACCGCGGGTTAGCAGGGCTTATCTCCTGGTGGCTAATGGAGAGCTTCTCTGAGCATTCCTGGTGCTGCTGTAGCATCCTTCCCGCTGGGAGGAGCTGGGAGAGGCTCTGGGTGTGGAGGGCTGGGAGTGCTCCCTGGGCAGCCCTGGGTCAGAACAGACACTCCGTGTCCCAACAGCTGCCTGTGAATGTGGAACAGAACACCCGGATCAGACCTGACTCCAGCCAGGAATTCCTGATTTCAGTCACACAGCACTGCTGATAGCCCCTAGGGGCACCCTGAGAGTGGCAGGAAAACAACCACCAGTGCTCAGATGTTGGTGGCCACAGAGCCAAGGAACCCTTGTCCCTTGCCTGGACTTCCCCAGCCTCTCCACAGGGTTTGGGATCAGGTCCCTTTCCCCCACTGCCCCCTCCATGCTCCCCTTTGTCCCCTCTGTCTCATCACTATGTAGTTCATGTACATATTTATCCTGTGGTGGAAAATAAATGAACCCTTTAGGTAGTATCATCTTTCTATGTGTAAAAATAATGATTTAATCAAATCACAGTGATTTGAAGTAATAAGAGATTCATTGTAATTTGGAAAATCTCATAAAAGAGCTATTTATATCTCTTAGAGATATTTGCTGAAAAAGTAATTTGCTAAAGTATGAAATATGGGGAACATTGGGGAATCACTAAATCTTGTCACACCAGTGCAGGGCTTGGGCACGAGCAGGGCTGAGAAGTGATTATTCCTGCTTTTGTGTTAAGCATCCAGCGTTTTTTGTTGGGTCATCTAATTCCCAAAACTCTGCAGTTCAGCACTGTGTGAGTTGTCTTCATGTGCTCAGGTCAGAAGGATGAAGCACAGGCTCAGGTCTGTCGTTAGTGCAGGGAATGTTTGCCTTGTTCATGCTGAGTGTTTGTGAGTCAGGTTCAGTCCAAAGCAGTGTCTAAAATGAGAGAAGCATTTGAGATTCCCAGTGGCACAGATGGACCTGGCACAGATGGACCTGGCACAGATGGACCTGCTGCTGCAGGACAGCGCTGGGGGGAGTGTGGGAGCAGCCCTGCCTGGGAAAATAACCCCTGGAAGTGTCCCTGGATGGGGCTGGAGCAGCCTGGGAAAATAACCCCTGGAAGTGTCCCTGGATGGGGCTGGAGCAGCCTGGGACAGGGGGAGGTGTCCCTGGGCAGGGTTTGGAGCAGCCTGGGACAGGGGAAGGTGTCCCTGCCATGGCAGGGGGGCACTGGGTGGGCTGTGAGGTCCCTTCCAGCCCAGACCATCCCAGGATTCTCATTCCCAGGCTGGGAAGGAGGGCAGGGTGGTGTTTGGGAGGGGTTCTCCAGGAGCTTGGCTGGGTGGGAGCAGCACTCCCGGGGTCTGCACTGCATGGGACTGACCCCTGGAATTACCAGGAGCTGGTCCATCTCTGAACCCCGTCCCACTGCCACTCACCTGCCTGTCCTGATCAATAGGAAAGAATGGTAAAAAATGTTCCCTTTTTAATAGGGATCCATATTCCTGCCTGCGAATGCAGAGGGGTCATTAAACAAATCAATGGGAATGTTATTATTTGTTATTAAATCTGTAAAGGTTTAGAGTAATTCATATGGAATTCTATTACAGTTTTATCAGGACTCATTGATTTTGCGTTATTAAGTTATAGAGCACTTTCCCCAGAGGTCAGTGAGTTTGGCACGTGGGGAAGCTTTATTGGTGCTCTTTCCCAGCCATATGGATATTGTAGATCTTAGGACTGAATATCCCCTTGGAAATGCTCTTTTAATTAGGAGGCAAACCAATATACACAGGTTTACAGGAAAAGGTTTAGGTTGGGTGTCCCTCAAACCTGACTGTTTTCTGAATGTGCTTCTGACCCATCCATGGGAATATTTTCCTTAGGAAATTTAATCCTGTAAGGGGTAATCATAGAATCACAGAACAGTTTGGATAGAGAAATAGTGCTGGCCCTTCTAGAGACTGCACAGAAACATTCCTAAATCACTAATTTGTTATTAATTAACTACAGCAGGTGTCCCAGGTGTTTTAACTCAGCCTGTGGGAGGCCCAGGTGAAGTCCCTGCCCCAGGATAAATAGAGCAGGGAGCGATGGGGTCTCTGCCACCCCAGGATGTCCCTTTTCCTGCAGCTCCATCCATTCCATTCTGGGCAGGTTCCATTTCACGCTGCAGTCCCCAGGTGAAGGGCTGGGAAGTGGTGTGGAGCCCCCAAGCAGTCAGGAAAAGGGCACCCCAGCACTGGGGGTGTCTCCCAGCCCCCTTTGGAGCTGTTTTCCAAGGGTTGCTGGCTGTCCTTGGGGCTCTGGCTGCCGCCTGTCCAGCAGGGCATCACCTCGTGGGGCTGGGCCCCCGGCCTTGGCACCACCCTCTGTCGCAGCAGGGACCTGCTTCTGATTCCAATAAACTGCATCATTTGCTGGGGAGGCTGCAGGTAAAATTTTAATTAGCTTTCCACCTGCTCCTGGAAGGTCTCAGTGCTGCTGTTCCTGGCTGGTTTTTGGAGCTGACGTGGGTTGTGCCTGCTGAGCTTGGGATGAGTTGTGAACAGCAGACTCAGCCCTGGGAAAACACATGTTAGAGCTGGGTCACTGGCACACAGAGCGAGGGGAGGAGAGGGATTGACCCCATTCCCAGTCTCCTTTCCAGTTTTAAAACAGCTGGGGCTGTGCTGTCTATTTTTATCCCCAGTGGAAGGATTGTTGCACTAATTTAACCATGCCAGGTGATTTTCCTTAGACGCTGCTCCATCCTGTGCTGTGCCAGCCTGTGCCACTTCACCCAGCTATTGCAGGGGGAAATCCTTGGCTGCAGTGCCAGGAACGTTCCCTGTCAATGGAATGTGTGTTTGCAGCCATTTCTGGCTGCAGACCCCACAGGGCCCTGTGATGGGGCAGTAGCAGGGATGGTTTGGGCTGTACGAGGTCACTGCTGCCATCCTTGCAGCCTCCTCTGCAGTGCTGGAGCAGCTCTGGTGCCCAGGAGTGGGAAAACATCCTCTGAGATTCCCATCTCCAGGGGGTTTGCACTTGTAGGATGGCAGATAATTGATCTCTGAGCTCCTCTGGGTGCAACCAGCATCCTCAGCTCCTCTTTACCACTGCTCTGCTTTATCCAGCTTTCAGATTTGGGTAGTTTGAATTCCTCCACAACTTAGTGAAAGGAAAACTCTTTTTGTGCCTGGACTTGAGCTGGGGCTGCAGCTGTGGGAAGTTCCCTGAGGAACAGTGGCTTTGGGTGCAGGCAGAGCTCTGCTGTCCCTCACTGCAGCTGCAGCCAGGTGCCCCCAGCAGCACCAGCATGGGTGAGGGTCCCAGCACTGGGACTGACCTGCTCCCTGGGGCACTGACACAGCCCCCAAACTCTGATCTGCTCCCTGTGGGACTGACACAGCCCCCAAACTCTGATCTGCTCCCTGTGGGGCTGACACAGCCCCCAAACTCTGATCTGCTCCCTGGGGGACTGACACAGCCCCCAAACTCTGATCTGCTCCCTGTGGGGCTGACACAGCCCCCAAACTCTGATCTGCTCCCTGGGGGACTGACACAGCCCCCAAACTCTGATCTGCTCCCTGGGGGACTGACACAGCCCCCAAACTCTGATCTGCTCCCTGTGGGACTGACACAGCCCCCAAACTCTGATCTGCTCCTTGGGGGGCTGACACAGCCCCCAAACTCTGATCTGCTCCCTGTGGGACTGACACAGCCCCCAAACTCTGATCTGCTCCTTGGGGGGCTGACACAGCCCCCAAACTCTGATCTGCTCCCTGGGGCACTGACACAGCCCCCAAACTCTGATCTGCTCCCTGTGGGACTGACACAGCCCCCAAACTCTGATCTGCTCCTTGGGGGGCTGACACAGCCCCCAAACTCTGATCTGCTCCCTGGGGCACTGACACAGCCCCCAAACTCTGATCTGCTCCTTGGGGGGCTGACACAGCCCCCAAACTCTGATCTGCTCCCTGTGGGGCTGACACAGCCCCCAAACTCTGATCTGCTCCCTGTGGGACTGACACAGCCCCCAAACTCCAGAGGGACAGCGAGGTCTGGGAAGATACAGCTGGGTTTGGGAAGCCTTGAACATCAGCAGCGTTTGGGGTGCCAGGAGCCTGTGACAGGGCTGCAGGGGTGGAACAGCATGGCCTGTTCCTGGCACCTCGGGAGCACAGGTGACAAAGCTGCCCTTGCTCTGTGCCAAGAGCACTTGGCTGTGCCACTCCAAGCACTGTTCCTTCTGAGCAGATGAGTGGATGCAGCCTCTGCCAGCTACACGAGGAAAATAAACACAAGAAATGACAGAAGGCTTTGTGTGTGAGCACACAGACGAGCACTGATGGGTTTGTGCTCATGCAAATCCTGTTTGCAGGGAAAGCCCAGAGCAGTGGGGTGGCAATAGGATGTGAATGCTGTGGGAGGGTGCTGCTGGCTGATGGTTCCAGTGGAAGTTTGTGTGCACAGAGGTGCTGGCAGCAGCCTGGTGAGGTGGAGCTGCCTCCTCTGGAGCGCTGGGCAGGCTAATCACTAAATTACTTGTCTTGAGCTCAGCCCAGTATCAGCTGCACCATGTCATTCATTTCCATTCCTCATTGGTACATCTCTAATCCATGCTTTTTCCTTATAACTTTTTTTATATTGATGTGTTTTGCATTTGCCTTGTCCGTTTTTATACCTGGTAGTTAGAACAATTTTCCTGCAGGATGCAGCCGGTGAGAAAACGTGGATTTTCCCTCTTCCCACGGTGACCTCACGAGGACAGAGACGTGTGCTGGGCACTGAGGGGGCACAGGGGCACTGTTTGAGGGACAGAGCAGCCCGGCCTCAGCTGTGCCCTGTCCCCCTGCAGGGTTTGACACCTATTTCACCTCCCGCACCCTGGAGAACAACAGGAGGAACGTGTGGTTTGCAGAGTACTGGGAGGAGAACTTCAACTGCAAGCTCACCATCACCGGCTCCAAGAAGGAGGACACGGACCGTAAATGCACAGGTAATGAATTCTTCCTTCTCCTCCTCGTGCTGGGGGAGTGTTTGCGTGGGACCCAGGGGTGTTTTTATCAGAGTGAAGGGTGTTTTGTTAGCTTGTGTCAGATGGAGGGTGTTTCACAACAATTTAGGAAGGAATTGCTCCCTGTGAGGTGGGGAGGCCCTGGCACAGGGTGCCCAGAGAAGCTGTGGCTGCCCCTGGATCCCTGGCAGTGCCCAAGGCCAGGCTGGACAGGGCTTGGAGCAGCCTGGGACAGTGGAAGGTGTCCCTGCCCATGGCAGGGGTGGCACTGGATGGGCTTTGAGGTCCATTCCCACCCAAACCATTCTGGGATTCCATGATTCCATGGCTAGAACACCCTGGAGAAGCACTGGGCAGAATGTGCCCAGATCCTGGGCCAGAGGAGAGTGGAGGGGGTTTGGGTTGAAGCATTATTCGATGCCTTGAGTGGTGAGCAGGAGAAATTCCAAAGGCCATCTGCTTTCCCCAGGAAGTTCCGTGGGGACTGATGGATTCTGTTGAGATAAAGGCTTTTGTCTCTAGTGAGATCTCGGGGCTGAGGCTGGGCCGGGGGCAGGCTGGCACTGCAGAGCTGTTGTTGGACCCTGGAGGGCTCTGTCAGGTGACAGTGCAGGGATTGCACTGCACAGGGGCCTCGCTGTCACCCTCTGCTCCCTGGAATTACAGTATTTACCCTGGCATGTCGCTGGTGGCTCTCGAGCCCTGGGTCTCAGCTGCTTTCACATGAAGAGCTTGTGTGGAGCAGCCTTCAGACCTCACAGCTGCTGTGTGCCGTGTCTGTGCCGTGTCTGTGCCGTGTCTGGGTACCCAGGGATGGTATCCAGAGAGCCCTGGGTGCAGGGACTTGTCTGTGGAGGGTGGATCCATGGTGCTGGGGCAGTGGATGATGTCCCTGTGCCCAGGCAGTGTGGGATGGTGCTGGGGCAGTGGATGATGTCCCTGTGCCCAGGCAGTGTGGGATGGTGCTGGGGGTGGATGATGTCCCTGTGGGATGGTGCTGGGGGTGGATGATGTCCCTGTGCCCCGGGCAGTGTGGGATGGTGCTGGGGCAGAGGATGATGTCCCTGTGCCCGGGCAGGGCTGTGGTGGTGCTGGGGGTGGATGAACAGTGGATGTTTTCCTGCCAGCACTTCCCCAGCTGCCAAATTCCACCTTGTGCAAGTAAGAGCTGCCTGTTTGATACCGTGAGCATTCCACAATCTTTAAATTAAATCTCTTGTTAATGATGACTATCACCAGGTTCTCAGCAGCACCATTGTGTGAGACCCTTTGAAAATGTGTTTAATCCTTCAGGAGCTGAAGCAGTGTCTGAATTCATCTCGTGCGAGCGCCGATGGAGTGGGATTTTGATGTCTGTCTGTGTGAATTATATGCCATAAAAATTGTCCTAGAGATGCTATTTATTCATGCTAGCACATCCCCTGTGTTGTGTGGTGGTAACAATGAGCGCAGAGGAGGGAGCTGAAGGAGGGGCACTGGGGACGGGCGCCGGCTGCTCCTCTCCGTGCAAGGGCGCGTTAACGCCGCCGGGGTGGAGGTGAAGGAGTGTGACCAGGAGTTCTCAAACCTGCCTTTCACTTCTGTCATCTGAAGGAGGTGGAACAAGTGGGATTCTCTCTCTCTGTGTTCTCAGCACTCTGTTTGGAGCTTTATTCCCTGTCTTTGTAGCAGCAGCGTTTTTCTGCGAGGATGCGCCTGCAGCCGGCCCTGGCTGCTCCATCTCTCAGGAATCAGGATGATGAGCACTTGAGGCTCGAGTAGGAAGAGGGGGTTAAATTGTTTGTCAGCACCTTCAAATAGATCCTTTGGAAGCAAAAAATGCTCATGTCAATACATTGCTTTTGTGTTTCATCCTTCTCCTGACATCCCAAGGTACTCATTTCAAACCCACGGGACAGGAGTGTGTTCTCCTGAAATCACGTTGTGTTCGAGTGTCCCAGGTGTCAGCTGCTTCACTGCTGAAGCAAATCATGTTGTTGTGTGGCTCCTGCAGATCTCCAAGCTAAAAAAAAAAGCCAATAAAAAAGCAACTTCTTCTCAAAGAGGAGCAGAAATGGTGCAGGTCTCAAAGAGGAGCAGAAATGGTGCAGGTCTCAAAGAGGAGCAGAAATGGTGCAGATGGGGTTTGGGTTTCCTTTCCAGGGTTCTGCTCTGACAGCACAGAGGGGCTCGTGGTTTCTCGCTGCACCCAACACCTGAGTTTTAGGGGAGCTTCCCTCCTGGCACCCCAGGATGTCCTGGCAGCTCTGTGCTGGGGCTCTCTCCTGCCCCTTGGCCAGAGGCACCCACAGCACTGCTGCTGCTGCTTTCGTCTGCAGGAACTTGATGCCTTTTGGGAGCTCCCTTCCCTTCCAGGATAATTAATAATTGAATTTCTGTACTCCCGTTATACAGGAGCTGTTTCTGGAGCCTGTGGTAAAATGTTCTGCCTGACTTCTTCAGCTCAGCCTGAGAGGGGGAAATATTTCCCGCAATAATGCTGAAGTTGGAATTAAAATGGTGCCCATGGCTTTTGTTTATTCCTGCCTGAAAATGGACTTTGGGCCTGATTTGCTGCTCACTGGTTACTCCAGCAGGAGGGTGATACAAACTGGAGGGAACACTGTTCAGCCAGGCCTATTAATTTGGATATTTGGTTTTTTTTGAAGTCTGAAGAATATTTGACCCATGTAAATAATAACATTTGCTTTGCAGGTTCATTGCTGCTTCAGATTTGGGTTAAACTTCTGAATGCAATAGAATCTCTTTAGAAGGTAGCTCAGCCTGTGTTGTGTTGAAGGACAGCACCCTCCCAACTGTATAAATTCACACGTTTTGAGTGAGCAGTTACATTTGTCTCACATCTGGATTTACTGTGCACATTTCTTGATGTTTCATACCCAACCAAGTGCCTGTTTCAGCACAGGGCAGCATCCTTGTTCTCGGAAATTCTATTAAGATTTTAAAACCTTTATTATTTTCATCTTTGGACACTCTTATATTGCTCTTGGGTTTTTTCAGGTGGGTTTTGCTTGGGTTCCTCTCACAGATCTCTTCAGTGCTGAAGGTTTTTGTCCTGCTGTGCGTGTGCCCAGCCGTGCTTCTGGAACTTGCTGTGGCTTATCAGTGTTTGTGTGCAGCACTCCAGTCCCAGCTCCCCTCCCTTGGCTCCCATTCCTGCTGCATTGCTCATTTGGTTACAGAGCTGAGCTGAAACCACTTAAAAGCATTTTCTTTGTCAGGGCTTGAAATCCTGGTAAGTTCTGTAATCAATGAGAGGGAGTGAAATAATGAAAAGGATCCTGCCTGGAACTTCACCAGCTGGAAACTCACTTTTTCTGCTCAGCTGTTTCAGGATTTCAGTGCTTCCAGAGGGGCTGAGACTTAAAACTGAGGGGTTTTGGTAGAGGGTGTCCCAACCATCCTGGAATCATGGAATGGTTTGGGTTGGGAGGGACCTCAAAGCCCCTCCAGTGCCACCCCTGCCGTGGCAGGGACACCTTCCACTGTCCCAGGCTGCTCCAAGCCCCATCCAGCCTGGCCTTGGGCACTGCCAGGGATCCAGGGGCAGCCACAGCTGCTCTGGGCACCGTGTGCCAGGGCCTCCCCACCCTCACAGGGAGGAATTTCCTCCCAATATCCAATTTAAACCTCCCCCTGTCAGTTCACAGCCATTCCCTGGGTCCTGTCCCTCCATCCCTTGTCCCCAGTCCCTGTGCAGCTCTCAGCTGGGTGCAGCGGGTCAGAGCCCAGAGCTGCATTTGGGGAGCCAAAGAGGAAGGGAAGTGTGGATAATTAGAGATTTGCATAGGGGGGATGTATCTTTGCTCAGAGTGACTCTCTCCTGTGGATGGACACGGACAGGGGTCAGTGGTGGCCTGGGCAGTGCCAGGGGAACTCTCGGACTCAGTGATCTCAGAGAGCTTTTCCAGCCTCAAGGGCTCTGAGATTCCTTGTGCTTGTAGAATTCCTGTTAAAAGGTGGTGATTTCTCTGTGCTTATTTGGAATTCTGGTCTGCTGCCTCTTCGCTTAAAGAGGGGGAAAAAGGGATTTTTTGGGACTCTGCCTTTTTCTCATGAGCTGAAGACAAAACTGGAAGCCTTTGCTGGCAGGCTGGCTGGAGACTGGTGCAGCCTGATGGCTGAAGCAGGACAGCACCCAGGGAGGGAGGAGCCCTGGGCTGTCCCCGATGGTGGCTTTTTGCAGACCTTATGGAAGGGTGCTGGGGCTGCCAAAGCTGCTGTTCCTTAGTGCAGGAGGGAGACATCCCAACCTGTGAGGTGGGCAGCAACTGGAGAATGGACTCCCTGCCCCCGTTCAATCATTGCTTCTCACTGTCATTAACAACTCGATTTCCTTTCCTTACTGGGATCAATCAGCTCATTTAAATTCACTGATCCTCATTTCTAATTAAGGACATTAACAAAGGAATTCTCCCCACTCCAACACTTTGGAGCATTTGCTTTGATTGTGATTGAACCTCTGAAATTTGTGAGGGATGACTCCGAGGGCTGTTCCTTGGAGCTCCTGGCAGCTCTAGGAACTGCAGGAACGGGAGCAAAACAGGAAGTTAGAAAAGTGGGATAATGCAGGTAGAACAAGTGGGATGTGGTGTTGCCACCCTTGGAATTAAGAGAAAATAACAGTTTGTACTTGTGCTGCCTGATCACTGCAGCTGGGCCACTTCCCAGCAGGGGTGGCATCCTGGGAATCCCTGGGACAGGATCAGGGTGGTCACAGTTTGCAGCTGGACAGATTGAGTCCTGCAGGTGGTGCTTGGACAGGTAAAACGAGGGGTCAGCGGGCAATTTCAGGGAAAAGAAATAAATCACACATTCCTGACTCTCAGCCCGTTTCAGGCTCTGAAAATCCTGCTGGGTTTGCTGCCCAATTGCAGAGCCCCCCTGACCAGTCCAGGTGACCAGAACAGCACAAAGGCCACCTGTGGCCGTGGTCAGCGGGCCACACCTCTGTCCGCAGCCTGAGGGCCAGAGAGGGGCCAAGGCACGAGCCTGCACCTCCAAGTGTTTAGATTCACCTCTTCCATCACTGCTCTTGAGTTCTCTGCCGGCTGTGGTTTAATTCCCCAGGGGCTGTGGTTCCCCACTCAGGAATGGCTCCGGCTGTGCTGCCTTCCCCCCTTGCACTTGGGACGGATTAACTTTGGGATTCCTGAGGTTCTCTGCTGCTGCAGTGTTTTAGAGGCAGTTGCAGGATCCTGCAGGACGTGTGAGGCTCTGCAGGCTGGGGAGCAGGGGGACAGTGACAGGAGCCTCCCGAGGTGCTGTTAATTGCCAGCGAGTTCCTCCGTTCTCCGGAGCGCCCCTTCAGTGGCATCTCTGGAGTGACTCTTTCTTCCCTTGATCTGGCTTTGGCTTTCAATTAGAGCCTGGGATTTGCAGCAGAACAAAACACCAGGCTTTAAATACCAGCTGTGCCTTGCTTTAAATGCTTTCCTGCTTCAAAGCCGGGCTTTGGGAGCGTACGGAGACTGGAGTTGTCTCTCTGAGGTGTTCCCTGTGGGCTCGGGATTCACGGTGGTGATCAGGGCAGGATTTGTTTCTCTGGATTATGGAGAGTAACTTGCAGGAAGTGTCGATGATTCTGGTAGCAGCAACAGAGGTTTGGTTGCGTTTTAATTAATAACGTTCCAGCTCAGAATGTTTTATGGTGCTGATGAAGGGCGCAGCTCTGTCAGCGTGCTCTGAGAGGATCCGCGGGTGGCTGGTGCCAGGAGGGTGCTGTCCCTGAGTGTCCCCTGTCTCCTGCAGGGCAGGAGCGCATCGGGAAGGACTCGCACTACGAGCAGGAGGGGAAGGTGCAGTTTGTGATCGACGCCGTGTACGCCATGGCCCACGCCCTGCACCACATGAACCGCGAGCTGTGCGCCGACAGCGCCGGGCTGTGCCCCCAGATGGAGCACGCGGGGGGCAAGCGCCTGCTCAAGTACATCCGCAGCGTCAACTTCAACGGTGAGCAGAGACCCCCGTCACCTGCTGATAGCCCCCTGTCATCTACTGACAGTGCTCTGTCACCTACTGACACCCCTCGGTCCCCTATTGATCCCCCCTGTCACCTGCTGACAGCTCTCGGTCACCTGCTGATAGCCCCCTGTCATCTACTGACAGTGCTCTGTCACCTACTGACACCCCTCGGTCCCCTATTGATCCCCCCTGTCACCTGCTGACAGCTCTCGGTCACCTGCTGATAGCCCCCTGTCATCTACTGACAGTGCTCTGTCACCTACTGACACCCCTCGGTCCCCTATTGATCCCCCCTGTCACCTGCTGACAGCTCTCGGTCACCTGCTGATAGCCCCCTGTGCCCTACTGACCCCCTGTGCCCTACTGACCCACCTGTCACC
>VWZT01012871.1:916317-930218 GCA_013397055.1 Pachycephala philippinensis | reverse complement strand
CCCTGCTGACCCCCATCCTGGAGCTGGGGTTTGGGAAGCCCCTTTGTTCCGTGTGTAGGTCCCTGTTGCTGGTGTTCCAGGGGTTTGTGTGGGTTCTGAGGGGGAGCAGGGGGAGCTGCCCAGCTGTGTGTGAGAGGAACAGCACCGCCTGGTCCTGTTCTCCTGCTCTTGAGTGTCCCAAGCCCTGGAGTTTGGGATCCTCTGGATGTGGAACAGCTCTCCTCGGCCCCGTGGGATCACCCTGCTGGCCTTAGGGGTCATCTCCTCCCTGCAGAGGTGCTGCCATCGGTTCAGGCAGGGCAGGAGGGAGGGTGTGATGAGGAGAGGCTGGGTGTGAGCGAGGAGCTCAGTGTGCATTTTGTGACTGTCACTGCCTGCAGAACAAAAGGCCCAAAATATGGAAAACTTTAAACCTCGAGTGCTCACGCCGTGAGATTCTGGAAGTTTTGAAGTGCAATTGTGTTTTTGCCAGTGAAAAGCTGAAGATGCTGTTCAGAGGAGCCCCTTGGGCGCTCAAAGTGCCACGAACGTGCCCCGGGTAACAAACACCTCGGCTGGTGACACCTGTGTAACTCCTGCCCTCCTCTTAATAATTCATTGCTCATCTTGCAGTGATTAAGAGATCGAGATCCTACAAATTCAGTCAGATTGTGTCTGGGTCTGAGGGCTTCCTGCAGGTGTCAAGTGCCCTGTGTCTGTGTGGGGAGAAGGCAGCTCCTTTGTTGGGAACTGAATTAAATTGTCACGGCTCTGCATGAGCAAGGAGCTGCAGCCTGGAGACTGACACGGGTTCTGAACTGCTTACCGGGCTCAGCAAAATCAGTAAATCGTAATAGAAAGAAAATAAATCCTAAATGATCAAAAACCAGTGAAATAACGACATGTTTTAATGACTGGAAGATCAAGGGTTATTGTTGAAACCCCTGTTTCCCCTCTGTGATGAGGTTTCCCTACATCACTTTTTATTAATTTCATTATTTCATCAAAGGAGCCGGAGCTGGGGCTGGAGTGCTGCGGTGATGTAAACCAGGAGTGACAGACCCTGCAGACAGGTGGCACAGAAAGGGCTCCAGAGCCCCACCTGGCCCACGCAGAGGTTAAGGAGGGCTTGTCCCCGCTGAGCCGAGCCTTGGCATCAGCCCAATTACTGCAGCTTCAAAGTCAGGAGCGGGGCCGTGTCTGCCTGACGTGCCCCGGGGTTAGCAGTGCTTCCCATCTCCACAGCTGCTCATCCTCCCGATGGATCACGGCTTCTCCAGCCTGTCTGGGTCCTTTTAGCACAGAAACACTGATGGGCCTGCAAATGGTGTTTGCTGCTGCCTGCCCCGTGCCCAGAGCCATGTGTGAGGTCCCAGGACTGCCTTTGGGGTCTCTGCAGTGACCCCTCCCACGGTGCTGTGCAGGGACTGTGCCTTTGGGGTCTCTGCAGTGACCCCTCCCACGGTGCTGTCCTGCTGAACCCAGGACTGTGCCTTTGGGGTCTCTGCAGTGACCCCTCCCACGGTGCTGTGCAGGGACTGTGCCTTTGGGGTCTCTGCAGTGACCCCTCCCACGGTGCTGTCCTGCTGAACCCAGGACTGTGCCTTTGGGGTCTCTGCAGTGACCCCTCCCACGGTGCTGTCCTGCTGGACCCGAGGGCATCCCTTGTCACTTTAAAAGGCTTTGCTGGGGAATTTGGGGTGTGTCCCATGAGGATGACCACAGGTGTGTTCTGGGCTGCGTCCCCAGGCTTTGTCCAGCGCTGACCTTGGAGTGGCCATGGCAGGGGTGTCCATCCTCCATCTGCCTCCTGACGAGCAGACCCGGACCTTCCTCTGTGCCCTGGAGCTGTGCCGTGGCGGGGGCACTCCTCAGACGTGTCTGCTGCATTTTGGGAGCCTCACTGGAGCCCCTGCCGTTTCAGGCGTCCCCTTCTTGTCAGCTCTGACAAACCCGAGCTTAACTCACCCTGAGCAGCCCTAAGAGTCGTGATTAGCCAAATCCCATTTAGCACTTGTGCTGCCTTTCCCGAGGAGCCAAGGAATTACAGCCATTGCTTCTGATTCACTCGGAGCGTTTCCACTCCAATGTGTTCTGGCTACATGAATCCGTAATGACAATTAAATATCTGCCTGGTGCTCACAAGGAACCAGAGAGGAGAGATTTCAGTGGGAGATTTTCTGTACCAGCCTTTGAACTGAATTTGTATCTGATCTCAGAGGATTGTAGGAGAGACAGGAAACAATTTACCAGGGCTAGAATGGAGACTATGCTAATTCACTCCTTCAAATCTTTTTTTCACTCCCTGGAATTCAATGAAGAATGGGAATCATGAGGAAAACGATAATCTTAAAGTTCAGTGCTACAACAGGAGAGATTTTTCATTGCTTTAGGGAAAAAAGTTACGCAGGAGGAGGAAGCTTTGAATATAGATATGCTGGAGGATTGTCATAATCTTCAATCTTGACACAATATTACTCTACCCTACCGAAACCTATTTTAATATGTCTGGAAATAAATGTCACCCTGGAAGGTTGCTGCTGGAGCTCTGAGGAGATGAGGCACCACTCTGAATCCTCCTCTCGGGAAGGTTCCCATGCAGTGCCAGGGTGATTAAAATGCAGGTGTCCTGCTGGAGCTCACCTGAGGCTCGGGGCTCTGTGTCAGGGCAGCTCCGGGCTTTGCCAGGAAGGGTTGGGGGTTCTCTTGCCCTGCCCTGACCCCTGTTTGTCACCTCAGTGTAAATAGAGCTGATCCAGGGTCCTGCTGTGACATTCCCCTGGCAGTGACACTCCCGTGGCAGTGCCACAGAGCCCAGAGAAGGAGACACAAGGATTGCTCTTCCCAAAGCTCCCTCTGTTCTCTCCCACCCCAGCGCACAGCCATCACGGGAATGGAACATATTGTGGAGGAGGAAGCTATTTCTGGATGCTAGTCAAGACTCACTAGACCCGGGCTGACTTCTGACAGCAGCATCTCTCAGAAGCAGATGGAACATTTTCTGGAGGGGGGGAAAGCAGCATTTAGAGGCTCCATTCACAGGAGTGCTTTTCACTGGAGAACTCCCTGAGGAAAGGGAGATGGGAGGGAGGCTGGGAGGAAAAGCCTTCTGATATTTCTGGTGTTGGGCAGAGCAGGGTGAGGTAAGGCCCATCTAGGATTGCTGTGTTCATTTCAGGCAGTAGGGTTGGGCAGAGATGATGGATCTGTGGGTGAGGGCAGTGTCCTGGAGTGTCCCCTTTGGATGGCCGGGGGGAGGGATGGCCTCGGCCTGGAGCATGCTTCCAGTGTGAAAGCTCTCACCCGTGACCAAACACAAGATTTGGTAAAGGTTTGGTGTTGGTTGGTTGGATTTTGTCGTGTTTCCTTCCCCCAGGCAGTGCTGGCACTCCAGTGATGTTCAACAAGAACGGGGACGCCCCAGGGCGCTACGACATCTTCCAGTTCCACAGCAGCAACACCAGCACGCCCGGCTACCGCCTCGTGGGCCAGTGGACAGACGACCTCCAGCTCAACGTGAGTCTCTCCTGCCTCCTTTTCGTTGGCTATGGGCACTCAGTGCTTGTAAACTCAGCAGGGATCTATTTAATCACAGCTCCACAGCGGGGGTTTTGCACATTGTCTCCTTCTCCCCTGTCCCACAGCCTTCTCCCCGTACCCAGAGAACCAAAGCTCCTCAGACTCACAGGGACATGAGGTGATCATGCAAATTTTATTACTTCTGCATGTCTGCAGTCCCCAGTTGCCAGCTTGGAAAATGAAGCTGTGATTTGTTGTAGTTTGAAACCACTGGGCTTTCATTTGCAGATGCTTTTCAGTTTTTCTTGTCTTTGGAAAGCTGAAAGGAGATGTTTTTGGAGTGAGTCACTTTTCCGGTGGTACTTTCAATCCGTGTGGATGAGGTGGCCTTTCTGGGATGATGCCTAAAGGAAAACAAGCACGTAGGAGCAGGTGTTCAAATTACCTTTGATGTTTCCCAGAAAAAACCCCGGGACTGGTGGGTGGGAAAGCTGGAGACTGAGCCAGCCTGCTCTGTGACCTCGCTGGGTGAGATCTCTGCTTGGCTGTGGGCACTGTGCTTCAGCCTCGAGTTCCTGGAGAAGTGGTGCTGGTTTTACCTCACGGTGGCTCCCATGTTATTAATGTTATTATTATTATTTGGGTGTTATTAACACCCAAATACAGCAATTCCTGTTCAGTTTGGCTCTTCAGCCTCGAGTTCCTGGAGAAGTGGTGCTGGTTTTACCTCACGGTGGCTCCCTGTAGGGTGCTTTTAACACCCAAAGACAGCGATTCTTGTTCAATTTGGCTCCTCAGCCACACGGCCTGAGGAAGATCAAGGTACTCCTGAAGGAAAATGGGTATTTGTAGAAAAGGGGTTTCCTCTCTGAGTCAGCTTTCCCACCCCAGGAATATCAGGAATTCTGGGGGTGTTGTGGCTCTGCCTCTGCTGCCAGCTCTCCTTTGGGTGCAGGGTGCAGGGTGAGAGGACAGGCTGTGTGCCACGGCCCTGACACCCCTCCACAGGGTCACAGCCACCACCTGCCGTGGAACCAAGGGCAGGACACTCTCTATTTTTAATGTTTTTATAGTTTTTATTAAGTACATAATAAGGGTCACTGTGGGTCCAGTCTTGGAGGCTGACCACAAATAGTATTTAGCTCTCCTTGAATTTTGGCTCATTTTTATTTTCTGTGTTTGATTTGCTCTTTCAGGGTTTTTCGACTTTTGATGTTCTATATAAGGAAACCTATATTAACTTGCAATTTACAGTTCTTTTAGCAAAAAATATTAATATTTTATTAAGCAAATCCTTTTTTGTGTAAACTACACATCCTGATTCATTAAAATTTAAAGCAAAATTAATGGAGCTTGATTTGTATTCCTGTTGTTATGTTAAATGTTTCCATAAAAAGACCTCTTTCCTCACCCTCATATCCTCATGGCCACAGGGTCATCTCAGTGGCTGAGATTCTCTCACTAACTTCCCTTCTAATCACTCAAGTGTCCTAGTTTCTCACACAAATGTATATAAGATAGTCCCTTTTGTATTATTGTATTATTTCTTGCAATAATAAAGAAAATTACGGGGTTTAGAGAAGTCAAGGATTCCTGGAAATAACCAAAATAAATACTATTAAGTACATCCCAGGGAAAACTACCGGAGGATACGATTTGTCTTCAGTAATTATTGTGGCAATAACTCTTAAGGGGATGTTTCCCCAGTTCTTATTTCTTAAATACAAGACAAGAGGGGAAAGCAAAGGATGTTAGGTGCAGGTGCTGGTTTGAGTTTGGCAGCTGCAGCAGGGCTCTGTTTCCCAAGAGCTTTGGGCAGTGTCGGTCAGTTCTGTGTCTGCTGCCTGGGTCATGGGCAGGAAAAGCTTTCACACAGCCCCTAAAGGTAAGGACACTGCAGATCCCAGAGGCAGGAGGGAAATCACTGCAGGAGACCGACACAGGTGAGTAAGTATTTTCTTTGTCATCATCCTCATTCCAAGAAGGAGCAGGGATGTTTTGGTGCTTTATTCCCCTGGCAGGGGTGCTGCTGTTCAGTCTGCTGTGGGTGCCTTCAACAATGGCCACCTTCCATTCCTGGTGCTTTCTGGAGTCTGGTGGGCACAGGCTGGGTTAATCTGGAGAGCTGAACCAGGTTTTTCATGTTGGATTGCAGAGTAACTCCTGTTTCAGTTCTCTCTCTTGCTTGTGTGAGCACACAGACTGAGCAGAGCTTTAACAACTCACTTGCAGCTCTTCACATCTGCTCTGTTTGTTTTCTTTTTGTTGTCCTGAGCTGACAAACGTGGGTTTGTGAATTACCTGGGACTGTGTCTGTTCTCCTCAGTGCCAGGCTGCTCCCCACCCTGGCACCCCCTTTGCTGGGTGGTGGCACTGCTGGGCTGCTCCCTGTGCTCTGAGCCCAGCTCTGCTCCCTGGCACATCTGTGTGTGAGGAGTCTGCTCTCACTGCTGTGCACCCACCCTGCACTGACATTTCAGTATCTCGGGTCAGATAACAGAGTATTTAATGACTTTTCCCTGCAGCAAACTTGGGACACAACAATTGATTTAGGTGAGGGCACTACAATCACCCTGTTGTCTTCTGCCTGCCTGGTAGCAAACAGCCAAGCACAGCTTTGCCCAGCACCCAGTGCATGGTTTAGTAACAGTTTTGGCTGTATTTCAGGTGTCTATGCAAGGATAAAATGAGCAGATGTCTAATTTTAAAGGGCTTGGGCAGCATTCCATGAAAAGCCGTGGCAGTGCTTTGTTCCCCCTGCAGCGAGGGTGTGATGGTGAGGAGCCCACCCGTCTCCCAGAGGAGGCCAGGGAAGGCCACCTCCCACCCCTCTCCTTGGTGAGGATTCTGCCAGGCTCTGCCAGCCCCTCCTCGCCCCCGGCACGCAGATTTGGGATGCAGTATTTATAGCCCACATCCTCCTGCCATTGGAAATGCTCTGCCCTGGATTTTAGGATCAGAAACTTGGCCGGCTGCATCCCTGCTGAAATCCAGCACCGTGACTCCCAGCGCCTGTTGAGAGGCAGAGATACAGCTAATGCAATTAGGATATAAATCCTCTGGCCACGGGGACAGCTGCGTTTTAAGCCAGGGCTGCAGCTCTGGGAGGTGCACTCTGTGCCACAGGGCAGCCCCATCCTTACCAGAGCTGCTGGGCCTGGCTTTGGCTTTGATGTGTTCCAAAAGCCACAAGTGCTGCTGGTGAAAAGGAGCCAATGTGCCGTGGGGAGGAGGAGGAGGAGTGTTGTGTAGCAGCTGGTTTTGGGTTGCTTTGCTTTTCCAATGGGTCATTTCAGTTTGTCTGGTTGGGTTTTTCCTTTACACCTAAGGCTTGCCTGGTTCAAGCAGTGGGAAATGGTGAGGATGGCTGAAGGCAGCGTGGCCAGAGACAGGTTCTACCTCCATGCCTCGTGCTTCTCTTTGGATCCCAGACGTGGAATTAACCCCTCCGTGCCCTGCCTTGCCCCCACCTCCATGGATCCAGCTCTGGATGTGTCCCTGCTGTCTGTAAGGCCCTGTGCAGCCCTTGGGGCTGCTGGATGAGAGGCATTGTACGAGTGTGAGGAGCTGGCTGAGCAGCTCCCATGCGTGGCTGGCTCCTAAAAATGCAGCTTCTCGTGCTTTGAGGTGCCTGACACAAACACAAACACATCTCTCCTGGAGGAACTGATGTGCCTGCAGGAGGAAAAAATGAATCGCTCCTAGAGGAAGCCCAGGTTCTCCTGGGAAATTTGGTGATATTGCTTCTCTTTCTCCAGGTACACTTAACTCAGCAGGTCCCAGGTTTATTATGCTTTCCCATCCCATTCCCTGTGCAAGCATCCCAGAACTGTCAAAATCAACCAGTAAAGGAAACAATCCCTGTGAAATTGTTGAAGCTGCTTTTTCCAGGTGTTTGCCTTGCGCTGAGGCTGGGGAGACCCGTCCGGGCTCCTGCCCATGGACACGAGCTGCTCCCTGGGACCCAGGGACAGTGAGGTGTGGGGTGCTGGGGTCCTGCCTGAGGGGCTGGAGGTGCTGGCTGGACACCAGAGGGGAGCTCTCCCTGGGGAAGGGCTCCTGCCCCTGTTCTGTGTGGTGTCACCTTGGCTGTCCCTCCACAGCTCCCACCCGGGCAGGACAATGCCCTCTTCCTTCACCCTCAGCCTGGAGGAGTGAGATGCTTCCATGAGACCTGGTTATGTGCCATGTAAGAGGGAGATCTTCCTGGAGCAAGCTGATGTGGGGTTGTTTTCCAGCCTGATTGTCTAATTAATGCTGCAATGAGGCCATTAGTGTCTGCACAAGGTGCATCGTGTTGTGTCTTAATTGCGTCGGCGTCTCCACCGTGTCAGGTTCTCTCTGCCAGCTCGGGGCTCCGGTGCCACTGGGCACTGGGGCCTGCAGCACATGTCCAGCGTGGCTGCAGGAGGTGTGTCCTTGGCTGGGGATGGAAAACACCGCGTCCTGTCCCTTATTGCACTGTGGAGGTTTCAGGCAGCTCCTGCTCGAGACGTGCCTCAGTTCCAGAGCATCAGGCAGGGCTGACTGCGAGCGCCAGATAAAACCAAACCATTCCTCTGATTAATTTGTTTGCAAACAGGGCAGCAGCAGGGACAGGGACACCACGGTCACTGACACAGAGCGGGTGGCACCTCCACACTGCAGTTCTTTTTTCCCCATGAACAGAAGTACATGGGTAACTCTGTAATCCTCTGTGCAATTTATGCAGAACCTGCTCGCTTCAACACCTCCTGAATCTGTTTGGGCTCAGACTAATCAATTTACATGCCATAAACATCTCTGTTAGGGAATTTGGAAATAAATGTTATGAATAGTGAGCTGGTGAAGAGAGTAATTAACTGTCTAACCTGCTGGCAAGAGACCTGGCTGTACCTGCCTTTTTTTGATAAAATATTTGAGTTGGAATTGGATTCGAGCCCCTCTTCAGCGATGTTTGTTGCTCAGGAATATTCTGCCAACAGATGGTATTTTTCTAAAATAACATGTTCAAATTGATTTCTGTTCATTGTTTTCTCGGGTTTGTTGCTGGGGTTTGGGTTTTTTCTTTGGAGCAGAATGTGTTCAAAGGAGATGGAGTTCCTTTTTTTGGCACTGTTAGGGACACTCTGCATCTTGTGCTGCCCTGGTCCTGTCCCTGCGAGTGTCACATCAGTCCCTGGGTGACACGTGGTGACAGTCCCACTCACGGGGACGGGGGCTCTGGATTTATGGGAATTGTTTCCCAGCATTGCTGCTGCTCAGTGCAGAGTCCTTCCAGAAGGATCTGCAGCCTGTTGGCACAGCCCTTGGTGTGGCTGGGCCTTCCTGAGCTCAGCCTCTGTTTGCCCATCAGCCAAACCCTCTGTGGCCCAGTGAGGAATTGAAACTCTGTCTGTGGGTTCCCAAAACACCTCCCGGTGACACGTTCTGGCCACCGTGGCCCCCGTGGCAGCAGCCCTGCCGTGTGCTGCAATAATGGATGTTGTTTGTTTTGTTCCCTCATTACATCCCGCAATCTTTCATTGCTCATGTCGGCCGTGACTGCCACAAACACCTTTAATTATCTTAACTTGCAGGATTAACTTGCAGCCAAGTGGAAGGGAATTTTTCAAGCCACTGGTGCGCTGCATGGCCATATGCTGATTCCTCCCTCCTGCACAAGGGATGGAGCGGGCAGCGGGCCGAAATCACGCAGGTCCTGCACAAGCTGTGACTGCAGCTGGACCTGGGGAGTGCTGGAATGGAACCAGGGGCTGGGGGACTGCAGCTGGACCTGGGGAGTGCTGGAATGGAACCAGGGGCTGGGGGACTGCGGATGGGTTTGGTGCATTTGGCTGCTGGATTTATCAGCCTGGGTACCCTGATGGGAGCCTCGTGGGTCAGGCAGCGTGGCTTCTGAGCCCCAGCAGGAGCTGCAGCACTCCCTCAGCCAGGCCAGGCTCTCTGTGCACACTGCTGCTGTATCACAACAGATTTATAGTTAAATCTTACCCCTCTCTCTGCAGAGCAGCTCAGGCTCAGAACTGCAGACGTGAGATGTCCTTTCCCCTCTGTTATTGACCCTCCTGGCCCAGGCAGTGACACCCCGAGAGTGCAGCACCCGGGGCAGCCCAGGGAACACAGCTCCATCAGCTTTGGCAGGGCAGAACATCGCTGTAATCCTGCCGCAGGTCTGGGAATGTCACCGGGAAAGGCTTTGTGGGGATATAAACACTCAGGGAAAGCAGGCTGAGAGCCTGAGATGGATCACATATGAGGTTAAAGACAGGAGAAAACTGGAGCGTAAGGAGCTCATAAAAGCTATAATGGCAAAAAAATGTGTAGCAGAAGACTTGACTCGAGATTTTGCTTTGTCTTGTGTTGTTCTGTTCCATGCCCGTGAGCCTGCGGGCAGACACACTGAGAATGAGTTATGTAAGAAATAGGAGTTAAAAAATAAATCACCCGGCCTTCCAAATAGGTGCTGGTTCTGCGCCTACACATCCCTCTGTAAAGCCTTTTTGCGAGGCTAATGCGGTTTTGTCAGCAAATATATTCAAGAGCAAATGCTTTGCTGGGATATTTTATGGCTAATGAACATGTTTGGTTGCTTTTGGCAGGAGTAACAATGTCAGTTTGTGTGTTATTGAGGGTGCAATATTCTTTATTTAATATCTGAAAACGGGAAGAGGCTCTTCAGTGACAGATGTGCTTTGTTGTGTTTGGAGAAGTTCACCCAGCCATGGAGAGAGAGAACTTCAGCTGTGCACCCGAGCTGTTCCTCGTGCCCCCAGGGGAACGTGGGGTGCAGCAGCCTCACCAGCACTGGGCATTCTCCAGATGCCTCCCAGCCACCCCAGCAGGGAGCTCAGGGTCCCAGTCAGACCCACTGGGCTCTTCAGCAGAGCTCTGCCAAACGTTTCCATCCCTCTTCCCCCTCTTTTCAGCCCCATAACTCCTGCCCAGCCTCAGCCTGGGGCACCTCTGGCACTGGCAGAGGCTGCTCCCTCCAGGGTCATCTCCAGGGACGCGGAGATGGCAGCAAAACCTGGGGTTGTGTTTGTGTCTCATCCTTGCCCTGGCAGAGGAGGTTGGGTGGAAAACACTGTCTGTCCGTGAATTCCCCACCAAAGGTCCGTGGGATGTGTGGGGAGTGCTGCGGGCAAGGGCGAGGCTCTGCAGGAGAGGAGAGTCCGAGAAGGATCAGCAAAGTGATGACTGGATTGATGCCTCTAGAGCAAAGACACCTTTGTCCTTTTCCTTGCAGGATAGGTGTGATTTGTCTCTGGGAGGAGTGGTCAGCAGCGTGGGGTTTGTGTGGGGTGAGGCCAGGGCACCCCCGAGGCACCGGAGCTGTTCCTTCCTTTGGGGTCTCCTTTCTCACCCCGAGACCCCTGAGCTGTTCCTTCCTCTGGGGTCTCCTTTCTCCCCTCTCTGTGTGCCTACTGTGGAGAAGGTGTTTGCTGAATTTCCCTGTCCTGTGAGTGGTGACTGCCTGGCATTCCCTGCCTGGCATTCCCTGCCAGCTCTGGGGCAGCCAGCAGGGTTACAGCTCTGGGACTTCGCCTGCCCCAGGTTTTAGTGGCAGATCAGGGGTGGCACCTTCCAGTCGTGCCGAGAGTCTTGTGACAATTTACAGCAGCCGAAACTTGCTGCTTTGTCTCCATTTTTGTTGATCAAATTTGCACGTAAACTCCTCCAATAAACTGTATTAACAGCTATGGGAACTCCTGGCTTAGAGCTGCTTCTGTAGATCCCAAACATAACCCAGCTGTGTTTTGCAAAATGAAATTTTGGTCCCTTACAGATGCCAGTGCCAGGGGTGGAGGAGCAGAGATGATGGCAGATGTATCACACTGTGCCTGTTTGCTGTAGGGAGGAGACAGAAATCCCACCAAGGGTGATGGAAAGCGCTGCTCACATCAGGCCCGTGTGAGCAGCCCTCAGATTTTCCAGCGTTTAAGCAAAGCATAAAGGTTCCTGACAGGCCACATGTATCGAGTGGGTCAGAAATAATCACTATGTAAATGTCCCTGAGTACTGATTTCTGAAGGAAATCGCAGTGCCTGGTGGCAGGACTGTAATATCAGATGTATAATGTGGAATTTAATGTGTCTCCAGCTAATTGTTCACATGATGGACAATAATGGCCCCGAATAAACAGCTGCAAAGGGTCTTTAGTCTGCTCTAAAGCAACTTGAAGGGAAGCCTTTATTTGCTTTGTTTTCCTGTTTTGTTTGTTTTTTCTTCCACTAAACTGAAAGTGTACATTTTATGAAAATGCTGCAGAAATTACTCCCATGAAACAACCTTGTTTTCTTGTTAATCCCACCTTTAACAGGCGAGGGGATTGGGACTGACTCTGAGCAGCAGCATCGCAGCAGCTGGTTCCCAGTGCTGACTGGAATCAGGGATTTTATTCTGGTTTAGCAGTGCCTGCACTTTGACTGACTGGGGAAGGGTCGTACAGACTCCAGCCTCCCTTTGCAAGACCAGATCTTGCCCTTTTCCTCCCAAAAATGCAGCTGGAAGGGGTGGTACGGGCTTTCCTCCTCGCCTGTGTGACGTGAGGCTTGGGCTCAGCCCAGCCTGGGGTGAATCCCATCTCCCACTGCCAGGTTTCCTTGGACAGGGATTGTGCTTAAGGCTTTACCCTGTGTGTGGGGAGAGAATTCCCTGCCCTGGGAGGCACCTGCTCCCCTGGGAGTGTGTCTTGCCATCAGCCACTCCTGATTTTCTCTGTACATCTGCAGTTCTTTCAGGGCCCAATTGACGGAGCATAACCTGAGCAGGATAATTTAATATTATTAGTATTACTAATATCACTGCAGCAATCTAATTAAGGCCTAAATGAGCTGGGTACTGAATTGCCCTCAGAATTTTGTATTTCTTTCATCTCCCTTCCCTGCCCTGTGTTGTTGTGCCTTGCACACGAGATGTGATGAGGAAATTGCTGTCCCATTGATGCTGAGGCTTCAGAAAGGGAAAATCGGCACCAAATAATTTGACAGGGAAATGCTGGTCTTTGAATGAGCTGGGGAATGAGGAGGATAAATAAATGCAGGCGTTTCTGGGTTGGCAGGCACTCCAAGGGAAATGCTCCCCCAATTACACACGTGTGCTGGGTTCCCTCTCCTCATTGCCCTTTCCACGCTGGGTGTTGTGTGTTGGCTTTGGCAGAAGCAGAACTTTTTCACAATCACAAATAACAGAAAAAATAAGAAGTTATTAGCTCATCAGGGAGATAAACAGAGATAAAGGGCTAATCCTTTCCTCAAACCTTAGCTAAGGTCGACTCATGGCTGTGCCATGAAAAATAGCTCTGAAAAGGAGTTTTCAGGAGAAAAACCAGAATTCCTGGTTTTGCTTCTGGATGTGCCATTGTCACCCAGGCTTGTTCTTGAGGACTTGACCTTGCCAGCTGTGGAGCAGTGTGAGCATGTCAGAAACAAGTGTTTTGGGCTGTGCTCATTGCTTTGGGGCTTTCCTATCAGCCTGCACAGCGAAAATCTCTGTTGTCCAGAGAAGCTGTGGCTGCCCCTGGATCCCTGGCAGTGCCCAAGGCCAGGGGGGATGGGGCTTGGAGCAGCCTGGGACAGTGGAAGGTGCCCCTGCCCATGGCACTGGATGGGGTTCAATGTCCAAACCAGTCTGGGATTCTGTGATGATTCAGATTTTCCCTCATTCTAAGCCACTCCAGGATAAAAAATGGCCTTGGATTAGCTCTGCTTTCAGAAGATAGTTTTGTCCTAACCTATCCATTTAAAGAGACAAGAACTGTGTGTTATAAATGCACATTTGGAAGCACATGCTCTTTTTTTAATTAAAAAATATTATGCAGGGGCTGTGGGATGAATACTGAAGATGCATGGTCCACCCCCTCCCATTAGTGAGAAGACAACACAAAGCTGTAGGCAGATATAAAAGCATTAAAAATAATTAATTTTCCGTTTTATTGTGTGTCAACAGAAATGTATAATAATAAGCATTTCTGCAAAAATTGTGGATTAAGCATTTTCCTCTACATCAGTGGTGTGCTGGAAATGTCCTTGCTTTAATGTAGAACAAATGGCCCTTGGAGCTCATTAAAGATGGTGCTCTGAGAGCTCAGAGGAGCTCTCAGTGCTGCTGGGGCAGAGCAGGTAGGGCTGCTGAAAACAGGGCCAAATATTGAGGCAAGGGCAAAGGAAGAGTAGAAATGAAAGAGGGAAACAACCAAGGGGTAAGAATTGCTTCTTGTGAGAGCACCAGGGAGGAGCTGCAGTGTGGCAGCACGAGGCTGGGATTAGTGGGAAGTTTTCAACCCTAATTAATTGAATGTGTTAAATAGGATGTGACATGGTGTGACAGGAGCTGGAGGGTCAGTGCTGTGAGGAGTGACCCAGGGTGGCGTGGGCAGGGCTGGAGGGACAGCGAGGGCTGTGAGGGGGGACCCGGGCAGG
>VWZT01012871.1:862246-889927 GCA_013397055.1 Pachycephala philippinensis | reverse complement strand
CACCGTGAGCCCTTGGGGACACCGTGAGCCCTTGGGGAAACCACGAGCCCTTGGGGACACCGTGAGCCCTTGGGGACACCCTGAGCCCTTGGGGACACCCTGAGCCCTTGGGGACACCGTGAGCCCCAGGAGCCCTCCCAGTGCCACAGCCCCAGCCCTGGGCAGTGCCCCCCATCCTGCACAGGCACAGCCCTGGAGTCTCACTTTATTTTCCTCAAACTGAGGGTT
Organism: Pachycephala philippinensis; assembly: GCA_013397055.1. Classification (NCBI taxonomy): domain Eukaryota; kingdom Metazoa; phylum Chordata; class Aves; order Passeriformes; genus Pachycephala; species Pachycephala philippinensis. The sequence goes on along the minus strand of VWZT01012871.1, from coordinate 889,699 downwards.
GCAGGCTTGGTTTTTTCTCCTTTTACATTGAATTATTCAGTAGTTGAAGTGAGTAAAATTAAAGATTTCTAGACTGGTGACGTTTGGAATATAAGAAGGATAGCAAAATCTGTTTCATTTGAACTCTAATCTCTGGTCATGTATAAAATGAATAAAATGCAATAAGTGTGGAGAAATATGATTTACAACAGCAGCCAGAGTCTGGCTCTGAATACCCGAAAATGCCAAGATTGTGTGTCAGTCAATTTAGCAGTGCAGTGGCAAGGGGGAGCAGTGAAATGAAGGCTTTCTTTTTTTTCCTTTTCTTTTTTTTTTTTTTTTTTTGTTTTTTGGAAGAAGTGACAGATGAAGAATTATTTCTAGCTCAAAAAAGCCAAGTGCTCAGCCCGTGAGAGAGGGAAAAGCCATTATTTTAATAATAGAAGTTGAGGATGTACATTACTTCTGCTGCATTTTGTGTTTGTCTCTTTTAGTGATGTGTAACTTATTTTAGAGCTATGATCACAAACAGGAATGCCAAGCAAGAGATGTTAGACGGGTCTGAGGATTGATAATGGGATTGCTGGAGCTCTTCGCTGTGGCTGTGCCTGAAATACAGCCAAGCATTGCTGAATTTCTGATCAGCTGCAGACCCTTGGGTGACCCAGCAGCAGGGATGTGGAGGTCTCAGGACACTGCTGGTGTGGGCAGACCTGCACTGAGTACCAGCCCATGGGGAAACTTCACCCATTTCAGATTCTGTCCATCACCTGTGGACATGCAATCAGCAGGGGAGAACCATCAGGAGAGGGACGTGCAGCTGTTTTGTGTCCCCGTGTTGTCACCACCTCTGTCAGCAGGGACAGGGCAGGGAGGGCTCATCCTCCCCCTGAGCAGGACAGGATCCCAGCCCCTGGCTGCCCACCCCTGGATCCACAGGAGGACACAGGATCCCAGCCCAGCCCTGCCCCTGGCTGCCCAGCCCTGGATCCACGGGGGGACACAGGATCCTCATCCCCGGCCCTGGATCCACGGGGGGACACAGGATCCTCACCCCAGCCAGGGCAGCAGGGTGCAGAGCTGTGCTCCGTGTCCAGGGGCACAGAACAGGAGCAGATGGACCCAAAGGGACAGAGAACTTCTCCTGTTCAGTGTGGGGATGCCCAGACCTCGCTCCAAACCCCCCTGTCCTTGCAGGGTGGCTCTTCCTGGCACACCCCTGCCGGGTTCCCATTCAAGGACAGAGAAATCCAGCAGCCAGTTCCAGGGAGGCACCAACTCCAAACACCTTTAATCCTTCGCTGCCCTGAGCCAGGGCCAGCACTGTCCTTTCTTGGCTGAGCGACTCCCAGGTGATTCCAGGCAGCTCCTGGGCACCTGTGTTGTCTCTGTACCTGCTGTAGGTGCCTGCTCTCTGTACCTGTAGGCAGCTCTTCCTGCAGCAGATGAGAAATCTGCTGAGTGTTGTCTGTCCGAAGTGTTTGGCGTGTGGGATTGCCTCTGACACTGCTTCCATTTCCCTGTCAGCCATCAGATGCTGCTTGAAAGCAGCACTTGCTTTTCCATCGCTGCTCTGTCCAATTATCTGGCTAATTTAATTTCCTTCCAGATAAGCTGTTAGGGTTTCTCTCGCAGGCTGGAGGGACAAAATTCCTCCTCTTCTGCATCTGCATCAGAACTCTCAGAGCGAGTGCTCCAACGTTTGCTATTTTGAATTATCACACAAGTCATGGATATAACCCATAAAGGTTTATTTTTGGTGCGTGCAAATTTCCTGCATAAGGAAGTTCCTAATAAGAGAACAAGCTGTGTAAGATATTTAGCTGGAATAACCAAGATATTTAAAATACGGACATTCACAAAATACAGACATTCACTTCACCTCTCCTGCACACGTTTGTCTGTGAAGCACAGGCTGAACAACTCGATGTGCTGGGTGCTCCTGGGACGTGAGAATGAACAGTGGCTCTGACAAGGTGACATCAGGAGCAGCAGTTTCATCGTGCAGGCACAGGGAATTGGGAATTTGTCCTTTTAGTCCTGTTTACTCCATGCTGGCTGCCTTTGCACGTGGCCTCTGCGGGTGGGAATCTCTGGGAATATGACTGAATTTTCCTTTTGATGGCTGCACTTCTGCTGCAAGGAACGTGCTGGGACATGATCCATCACAGCATTCCTGCATCCCGGGCTGTGGAACGCTGCCACAGGGGCTGGGACATGATCTTGCCCTCAGCAAGTTGGTCTTTTAGATGCTTCTGTTTGAGGAATTCTCATTTTGCTGGTATAAATTGGACATTGGGAAGGAATTGTTCCCTGGGAGGGTGGGGAGGCCCTGGCACAGGGTGCCCAGAGCAGCTGTGGCTGCCCCTGGATCCCTGGCAGTGTCCAAGGCCAGGCTGGACGGGGCTTGGAGCAGCCTGGGACAGTGGGAGGTGTCCCTGCCATGGCAGGGGTGGCACTGGGTGGGATTTAAGGTCCCTTCCCACCCAAACCATCCTGGGATTCTGTGATGTGCAGCCCATCCCCTGAGCCTGGCCGGGAGCACTGGGGTTCTTTGGGCACCCGGGGCACTGCCAGGCTGCACAACATCCAACCACTGTAGGGGCATCTTCTGGCACTAAAATCCCCTCCTTTCCTTCAGTGTCACCTTTCATATAATTGCCAAGCACAGAACTGATAATTAAACGGTGTGAGTGGTTCCCTGGCATCCCCACAAAGGCTCTTTGCCTGCCCTGCTACTCCTGCTGCAATAACTGTGATCAGCACTACTCTGTGATTTGTTTATCCCACATCCCTTGGGCAGCATCCCTTGGGCAGCCTCCCGTGTCACTGTCAGACCCCTGAGCATCCCCCTGCCCCAGGGCTGCTGTCCCAGCTGCCTCTGGGCTGGGTTCTGAGGGATTGTTGTGTTCCACGGGAGAAGTGCTCACTGAGGGGCACAGGAGGGCAGACATCTGTGAACATCTGGATGTAAAATCATCACCACACAATGATGCACAGCTTGGGCTGGGAAGGATCCCAAGGATCCCCTTGTTCCGAGCCCTGGCTGAGCTGGGCTGGGCTGGGATGGGAGCTGCCAGGGCTCCTGCCCACTGCTGTGCCCATTTCCCTGGGCAGCCCCTGGCAGGACACGGCTGGCTGGGCAAAGCTGCCCCACCTGAACCTTCCTAAATCCCCTTGTCTGAGGGACCAGGAGCAGTGTGTGCATGCACAGATGGGTTTGGGGTGTCAGTGAGGGTGCAGTGCTCCTGAAGCAGGGTGGAGTGCCCTCACCACCCTCTGGACACCAAAATGTCTGAGGGCACATTTGCATTCAGGTCCTTTCACCTCCCATGTTGTTGCAAACACAGAACGCAGGGGAAGCTCATTTTAATTTTTATTAAAAAGTGTTTCTCATTCTTATATTTGCACAACATAATGTAGAGAATGAGATAGAATCTTCAGATGACCTGGAAAAGCCTTCTGGGAGATTTATAAACTGTCTGCTTCATCTGTAAGAACATTTGTTTTAATTCCCATATAAAAGTGAGATAAATTGGCTTGTAATAGCACGAGTCCAAAAATATCTCAAGTTACCACTTTATTTCCATATTGCAACATAACACAATTCAGTGCATAATTAGAAAGCTGAATTAGAAAAGAGGAGCAGTTGCTCCTGATTAGACTGAAGGCAAAGCTTTAGCCTACAGAAAGGATTTCTGACTCCTAAAGGGACTTTTCAAAGCTCTGCAGCTCTGAGTGAAGTTGTTACATAAACTGTAAGTTCAGTTCTTCTGGCCCAGCAGCTGGAAATCTCTCCTGGGCTGGCAAAGACAGAGGCCTGATCCTGCAGTGCTTTGCTTCCCAGAGAAATCACAGTTCAGGCAAAATCAGCCATTGATGTATTTTGTTGTATAAAAATTGCCAGTTATTAGATGTGTGCATTCCAGACCAGTCCAATTTTCTCTCAAGGTTTTGAAGGTAATTTTTGTGATTTGCATGAATAAAGCAAGAATCTGGAAAACATGAAAATCTAAAATTCAAATGGAAATCACTTATGTAAAAGAAGTGATAAAATCTAGGTGCTTTTGCATGTGAATGATGTCCTCAGGGTTGGGCTTTCTCCAGCGCCTGCTTCAAAGTCGGTGCATTTGAAACACAGTGTGTGAAGTTAAAATTTGTCAAAATCTTGAGTCTGCTTGAGAGAGGAGGAGATCTGAGTGAGGGTGACCCTTCAGAGTGACTTTGTCCTTCTGTCAGAGCAGATGTGGCTCCAAGCCCTCCGTGGGAGGAGACCAACACCACATTGGTTTCAGAAAGCCTCGATTTCCGCTGGCACCACTGCCAATCCTGGAATGGTTTGGGCTGGAAGGAACCTTAAATCCCACCCTGTTCCACCCCTGCCATGGCAGGGACACCTCCCACTGTCCCAGGCTGCTCCCAGCCCCATCCAGCCTGGCCTTGGGCACTGCCAGGGATCCAGGGGCAGCCACAGCTGCTCTGGGCACCCTGTGCCAGGGCCTCCCCACCCTCCCAGGGAACAATTCCTTCCCAATATCCCACCCATCCCTGCCCTCTGGCACTCTGAAGCCATTCCCTGGGTCCTGTCCCTGCAGGCCCCTGTCAATGCTCTCTCTCTGTGTTTCTTGTAGCTCCTTCAGGCACTGCAAGGCCACAGTTGTGTCACCCCAAGCCTTCTCCCCTCCAGGCTGGAGAAGCTCCATCCCAGTTCTCATTCACGTCAAGTTCGAGCATCTCTCCCTAAATCTGCATCTTAATTTCTTAATTTAATCTCAGGTTTGGGAGCTGCCAGGTTCAGCAGGCGGCTGTAAAAGGCACGCATGAGTTATTAGAGTCCCATTGTCAGTTAAATCTGATCCTTTGTACTTTAAGTCACCCATTTGCATTCATCTAAAATGCTTCCCCAGAATTTATCAGAAGAAGTGAAATAAGAAATGAAATAGTTTCACGTAAACTGCATTTTTATGTCTGACTGGTAAAACCACAAAGCAGAGATAAAACACATAAAACCGAGGCTCTGCATAATAAGCATATCTATTAGTTTCCCTTATCTTTACGCTGCTCCCATTTGTCATGAGAAGCTTTGTGTGTCACTCATCCCTCCTTGTTCTACAAACGCTCTTTTCTCCCTCGCCTTTTATCTCCCATCAGCGTTTGCAAGGTGGGAGCTCGGCGGGCGAGGTGCTGCAATGACCCCTTTGATTAAATAATCATTTCACCTTCAACCCCTTCCGAGCAGGAAGAAGGAAAGCGAACAGCCGAGGTGCCGCTGCTCTGCTGGGCGCAGCAGCCCGGGATTGAGGGGAAGGGCTTGGCTCAGAGGATGCCCGGGGTGAGGCAGCCCCTGGGGCACAGGGGGCTCTGGCTGCAGGTGTGCCAGGGGGTGTGTCCCTGTGGGTGCCAGAGGGCAAAGAAGGACTCAGAGACACGAGTGTGGTCAGCAGAATGGAATTATTTAATTAATAAAGGACGGGGTTTTATGTGTTTAGTTCTTTTAGTGTTTACCTAAATGGCAAGAGGTTATTGGACCTGTAGCTAACTACCTACCAGAGCGATTGGTCAATTCACATGTCATCTATTTCTCTAGTCGGTATTACAGCAATTCTAATTATATTTGTAGGTTCAAGATTAGCAAAGTCTGTTTACAGAAAACTTTATCATGTTTTACATAGTTTCGCATGAGAAAGGACAGAGCTCTCACGAGCTGCTGCTGGGAGCTGAAAACTTCTCTGCTAAAGCTTTTTATTACCATAAGGGGGCTCTGGCACTGGTGCAGAATGCCCCTAATTAGTGTATAAAAGGGAGTAACAGGGCTGTGGGGCCACCCGCCGGGCCAGCCAGCAGCAGGGGCACACCCAGTGTTTGGGATGCTTGCAGGGGTGGTGCGGAGGCTCTGAAAGCTCCCCCAGGGCGGCTTTAGGATCGTGAGGGCAAGGCTGGAGACATTCGTGTTGTTCTCAGAGTTTTGCCATCAGAAGTTCAGAGTGATGAGCACTGCATGGGAGGAGAAGAGGAAATAGTGTTCTGAACACCCACCCTCAGTGTGTGATGGTTTTCCCGTCTCCCTGGATTTCCTGTATATTTAATTTCTGAAGAGGATCTGCAGAGATGCTGCTGCCTCTTCGGCTCCCTCACACCTGTACTGTGCTGTCTCTGTGCCTTTTAATTGTGCTGAATCCTCTTTAAGTCGTGAGAATTGTTCTGGTGTATCTGTTACGTGTGTCCTCTGAAAAGACAGTTTATAACAAAAAGGGGTAAAAAAGGCTTTTCTACCCGTGTATATTTGCAGAGTACATTTTTTAATCCCTGTGGTTGCTTTGAATACTCATCTCAGCACCTGTTCTCTGACTTGAAAATATTTTTTTACAATGCCGAGCACAGCTGAATGTCACGAGCACAGAAATCGTTGTGTACCCTCTGCAAAGTTACTGCAGTGAATTGTAGAGAACTAAAGTACAGTAAAAACAAGAAAATCCCATCTTCCTCAATGTTTTTAAGTCAGAAATTTCTGCTAACCTGTGTTATTATAGTTCCTCTTCTATAACTTACAGCTCAGCTAAACCTTAATTGATATCAGAATTATTTCAACTCAAATCTGATCTGCACTCTTTAAATAAATGAACAAAAGCTGTGCCATAACTTGCTGTGGGAACTGTGTTAAGGCCACTGAGAGTCTCCAGCACTGAGGCTGTTGGTGGATCAGGCAGGGGATTGCTGTGGGACATGGCCGTGGCTGCAGTGCAAAGCTCTCAGCTCGCACATCTCCACTGCAAACTGGTTAAAAATTGGTGTAAAACAGGTGTTTGTGTCTGAACTGCTGCAGCCTGGCCAGGCCGTGGTGTGTAGCACACTCAAACTGGTTAAAAATGAGTGTAAAATGGGCGTTTGTGTCTGAACTGCTGCAGCCTGGCCAGGCCGTGGTGTGTAACACATGCAAACTAGTTAAAAATGAGTGTAAAATGGGCGTTTGTGTCTGAACTGCTGCAGCTTGGCCAGGCCGTGGTGTGTAGCACATGTAAACTGGTTAAAAATCCCTTTGCAGTGGGTGTTTGTGTTTGAAGTGCTGCAGCCTCCCAGGCCCATGGTGTGTAACACACGCAGACTGGTTAAAAATCCCTTTACAGCGGGTGTTTGTGTTTGAAGTGCTGCAGCCTGGCCAGGCCATGGTGTGTAACACGTGCAAACTGGTTAAAAGTCACTTTACAGTGGGTATTTATGTTTGAGGTGCTGCAGCCTCCCTCCCGGGGTGTTTAACACACACAAACTGGTTAAAAATCAGTGTAAAATAGGTGTTTATGTTTGAGGTGCTGCTCCCGAGGTGTTTAACACACACAAACTGGTTAAAAATCAGTGTAAAATGGGTATTTATGTTTGAGGTGCCGCTCCCAAGGTGTGTAACCCGTGTCTGTTGTCCCGCAGCTCTACATCCAAACCACCACGCTCACCATCTCCATGAACCTGAGCGCGTCGGTGGCGCTGGGGATGCTCTACATGCCCAAGGTGTACATCATCATCTTCCACCCCGAGCTGAACGTGCAGAAGCGCAAGCGCAGCTTCAAGGCGGTGGTGACGGCGGCCACCATGTCCTCGCGCCTGTCCCACAAGCCCAGCGACCGCCCCAACGGCGAGGCCAAGACCGAGCTCTGCGAGAACGTGGACCCCAACAGTGAGTACGGGGCTCTGCGGGGCCCCCAGTGCCCCCCGGCCCGGCCCTTCGCCCTGCTTGCTCCGCCCCATCGCTGGGATTTTTTAATTCTCTTGGGGTTTTGGAATTGTCGGGTTTTATCTCCGATTTTTGAGCTGGCGCATCACGAGGCGTTTGGGAGCGGGGTGTGACTCGTGCTCCCCCTGCTTTCCCTCTGTGGGTGAGGGACTGGCACATCCCTGGGCACAGAGCCCTGCAGCCCGTGTCCAGCTGGCCCTGAGGGACAGGCTCCCAGACAAGCACCCAAAACTCTGCTAGCCTGAGCTTTCATCCCGATTCTTGCAAAGTTGCTTTGCAAAAATCTCACAATCCCAGAAGATTCCCGTTTAGGGATTTTATAAAAATCTCACAATCCCAAAAGATTCCCGTTTAGGGATTTTATAAAAATCTCACAATCCCGAAAGATTCCCGTTTAGGGATTTTATAAAAATCTCACAATCCCGGAAGATTCCCGTTTAGGGATTTTATCTGGTCTTAATGCAAATCTTGCCACCAATTTAAAAGGAGAATAGATGGCAAAGACACTTCTAGTTTCCTTAACGTGCCTAGCAGAGGATAGCACAGCACGAAATTACAGACTGAGGCCATCAAATTTGGTTTGCATTTGAATCTGGAAGGAGCTGAGGAAGGAGACAGCTGCACAACTGCGCAGCAACTGCAAAGGTTTGGGCACGCCTGCAGTTTTTGTGAAAAACCAGATGTGAATGTGGAGAAATGCCCTTTCTCTGCCCGTGCTCTGCTCATCCCTTTGCTGCTGGAATCCCTGCCACTTCTTGTCTGTGAGCTGCTGCTGGAATTGCTGCCCCGGAGCAGCAGCTCTGCTGTCAGAGCAGAGCGGGGGCAGGCAGCAAACCCCTGACACAGCACTTCTCCTCCCCTGCTCACCCCTGCAGGATTGTTCTCTGATGTCTGATCATGCAGGTGTACAAAGCACATTCCAGCTGGAAAAACTAAATTTGTCTTTGGAAGCTGGACTGGGATTGTGACATGAGACAGGCAGGAAATGGTTCTCACAATTTAAGGGCTGTATGAGGCCTCTTCCAGCTGTGACAGAGCCTGAGTGCAGGAGGAAATAAATGGAATTCCTGCACTGGGGTGTGACACTCAGGGTCCTCTGCCAAGGCAAAATTCAGGAAGGGAAGGAAGGAAAAGAGAGTTTGAAAGCCAGCTGGGCCAGGGCAGGGCAACGTGCTGCTGGTGCACTTCACACATCACTGCTTGGATCAACTAAGCTGAAATTAGTTTCTCCCCCACAAAACCCAAAATCTAAAAATTCCATCCCAAAACTAGCACAAAGAGAAAACCAGCCCAGCTGTGATGCTGCAGTGGTCCCTGTGAGAAGCCCTCCCCGGGGTCCCCTCCTGGTCTCTTGTGCTCTATCTTATTGCTGGTTTCAGACTTCTGAGAATATTTCCCCCCCCCACCAGAGAACAGCCAGATTTTTCTTTGGGAAGGAAATATTTTTGCTGAAAATAAATACTACGCACGTAACCCCCATGTTTCTGGCCAAACACCCCATTTTTAGTCCAGGGCTATGGACCAGAACGTGTTTTTAAGAGGCACAAGGGGCAGAGGCCCCTGCCTTGCCCAGATGTGCCACTTTTGCCTTGAGCCTTCACTGATTTTAAAGCACATAAATGTATTTGTTAGGAAATGTGCAATCTCTGAGTCTCTGGTTTATAAACCAAGTACTGGGCTTTTACTTCTTTTTTATGGTTTGTGAAATACCTGTTTTTTAAAACATTTTCATTGTTTATATAGCGTTCCATCTGTTCATAGTCTCAGCTGCACCTAGCACTACTTGTTCATTCCCCAGGTCTGTGTGCTCATAAAAATTATTAGAAAATCAAATGAAATAAACTTCTGCTGTACTTAAAAGTTTTTGGGTACATTAATCCCAGTGTAACTGCTACAGTTACTGTCCTATAGCATTGATTAGGTTATTGATCAACCCCTGATCAGGCAGCGTTCATGAATGTGTGTAAAAGTAATTCACTGAACACCTGAACTGAGTTTCTTCTTTTAAAGTTTGGGTGTTCTGTTGAATTGAAGTTGTTTACAGTTCCATTTTTAGGTGGAAAAAAATGGAAATTGTATTAGTGAGCTTAAAAAAAAAAGTCACAACATCCAAGCAAAACTCCTCAAACTTAACTTCCAGTGAAATTTTGTATGGTGTCCATACATAAAGATGGGTTTGAAGTTTTTATAGCAATTTCACTTTAAAAATATGTTATACTGTGAATAGGGAAATTTCCAGAGTTTTACCAATCAGAAAATAGGAAATGAGAATTACAAATCACCCTGGATGCATCAATTTTTGGAGCAATTTTTAAAAAAAAATCTCAAATATCTTCTTTCAGAAGAAAACCAAAGAATGCCTTTTCAGTATTTCTTTGCAGAATTGCCTTTGCTCCCCCCGGATGGGCCCTGGTGGCCTCTGGCTGTGGGGCAGGGGGTGCCCAGTGCCCCCGGGGCTCTGAGCAGGGCACGGGGGTGGGTTGTTGGAGCCATGCAAGGCTCCTCTGGAGCTCAGGGAGGCAGGAGCAGGGAAATTCCTGGAGAGCATCACACTGAGCACGGCACAGAGCGAACTGAGGCGCTGGCCTGGCTCAGCTCTCGGGGGGCAAGTACAGTTGGGGTTTGCAGTTTGATTTTCTATGGTGTCTCACGGGCTGCTGCTGTTGCTTGCTCTGCTGCTGGATGCTGGAGTTGCCCTTTCTGTGGGAAAGCCGTGAGTGTTCTGTGTGTCCCCAAACCCAGGGAGCACCAGCACGGGATCCGTGTACCTCCAAACACTGGAAATTTGGGGACTGAGCCCGGATTTATGGCCTGTCCTACTCACAGGCCACGGTCAAACCTAAAGCAAAATGTGGGTGGTTTTACAGAGAAATAGCCTTGAAAAAAATCTCCAAGTTTTAGTAGACCTTTAAAAGAACAGAGCAGCTGTGGGTGCCCCTGGATCCCTGGCAGTGCCCAAGGCCAGGCTGGATGGGGCTGGAGCAGCCTGGGACAGTGGGAGGTGTCCCTGCCATGGCAGGGGTGGCACTGGGTGGGATTTAAGGTCCCTCCCAACCCAAACCATTCTGTGGCAATGAACTGAGGATGTCCATGTCCAGCTGGAAGTCTGGGAACTCCGTGAGTGGCTCCTCAGGAGCAGCTGATCCTCATCCTGCAGAACCACTGCACACAGCTCTGGGCCAATCTGCTGGAATTTAGGCTGGAAAAAAATGTGCAGAGCACTTGGGAGAGCTGGGCTCAAACACTGGGGGTTTGGAGTGAGTCTAAAAGAAGCCAGCGATTAACATGAGAGGAGAATGACTTGAAATGCAGCAACCTCATCTCCCACCCGTCAGGGGAACGGGGACTCACTGTGTTACACATTTCCTTGGGATCTCTGGGAAATCAGGAGTTTCACAAGCCGAGCTCCCCAGCCACACCGTGGGAGGGCTTTCATGCTGAATGGGATATATTAAGGCCAAGCTTTCCAATCTATTTAGGAAAACTCTCTTAATCATTCCTGTTTGCCATCTGGCATGTGCCTGCTGTCACTCACTGCACGGCTTTCCCTGCGAGTGCACGTTTGGGATCAGCAGGATTTGGGAACAGCAGCTCCCGTCCCTGGGATGAGCTTGTTGTGCTCTTGTGTGTCTTTGGGTGAATTTCACAGTCTGGGAAGATGCTGCTCATGAGGTGGAGCAGGCAGGGAGTGCCCTGCCGGGCCGTCTGCTCGAGTTTCTGCTGCCAGAGCAGTGTCAGACTGGGAGAGGAACGCTGGAACCTCCAACCCATACTTAACTTATATTGAGATTTACATGTAATTACTCCTTTTCCTAAGCAGCCTGGTTTAATTCCTGGCTCTGCCCAAGAGAGTGACAGGAAATCAGGCAATGAGCAGTGGCTGTGTGGTGAGGAGGAGGTGATGCCTCTCGAGGGCTGGATGAGCAGTGTTTGCTTTCAGGGAGCCACAGAACGGCTGGGCTGGGAGGGACCCTTGACCTTCCACTAGCCCAGGTTGCCCCAAGCCCCATCCAACCCAGCCTTGGACACTCCTTTAGCATTAAGGGAACTTCCCTGGCAGTTTTCCTAGGGCACACCCCAGGCACCGTGTCCATGTTCCCTGTGCTCCCTGTGGTGCTTTCCCCTGTGCTGCCGGCCCCTCTCATCCCAAGGGCAGCCAGGGCACGGCGTGTCCATCCCCCTTCCCTGCAGCCCCGGGAGGGGACACTGCCTGCAGGGTGTCTGGGGAACCTGGCTGCTGCCTGGGGATCACAGACATCTCCTGCCTCAGACTGCAGCTGCTCCCGTGCTGTGTCTGTGTGTCCCTCCCTCCTCATCCTCATCCTCCCGTGCTGTGTCTGTGTGTCCCTCCCTCCTCCTCCTCCCGTGCTGTGTCTGTGTGNATCCTCCCGTGCTGTGTCTGTGTGTCCATCCCTCCTCATCCTCCCGTGCTGTGTCTGTGTGTCCCTCCCTCCTCACCCTCATCCTCCCGTGCTGTGTCTGTGTGTCCATCCCTCCTCATCCTCCCGTGCTGTGTCTGTGTGTCCCTCCCTCCTCACCCTCATCCTCCCGTGCTGTGTCTGTGTGTCCATCCCTCCTCATCCTCCCGTGCTGTGTCTGTGTGTCCCTCCCTCCTCACCCTCATCCTCCCGTGCTGTGTCTGTGTGTCCATCCCTCCTCATCCTCCCGTGCTGTGTCTGTGTGTCCCTCCCTCCTCACCCTCATCCTCCCGTGCTGTGTCTGTGTGTCCATCCCTCCTCATCCTCCCGTGCTGTGTCTGTGTGTCCCTCCCTCCTCACCCTCATCCTCCCGTGCTGTGTCTGTGTGTCCATCCCTCCTCATCCTCCCGTGCTGTGTCTGTGTGTCCCTCCCTCCTCACCCTCATCCTCCCGTGCTGTGTCTGTGTGTCCATCCCTCCTCATCCTCCCGTGCTGTGTCTGTGTGTCCATCCCTCTTCTCCCCTAACATCACTGAGTTCATGGGGCCTGTTCCACCTTCCTGAGGAAAACACTAAATTGGCTGTTGATGATGCCAAGGAACCTGTGAGTGACTGTGGCTGAGCAGGGACGGGGGGGGCTGAAACTACAGCCAAAATATCCCGGAGCTGGTCCAGGGGAGAGGAAGGAGAAGCTGCTCAGGCAGCCCTGCTGTTCTGTGAGCTGTTCCCGTGTTTGGAGGTACCTGAGCTGCCTTGTTTGGTGCTGCCCAGAGCTGACTGCCTGTGCTGGTGCCTCTCAGCTCTGCAGTGCCCTGCTCTGGGTCAGATGGACGCAGGGCCTCACGGCAGGGCAGGCTGTGAGCGTTCTGTGCCCAGACCTGTCCTACATACAATGTATTTACTTTCCCTGTAGACTCCATACCACCAGTAAGAAAGAGTGTTCAAAAGTCTGTTACTTGGTACACTCTTCCACCTACTGTATAGCTTTTGCCTGCTTTCCAAAAAGGTAAGGAAAATCGAGCTTTTACTATTTTATTCTCAAATGATGATGATGATGATGATTATGACTCTTATTATTGTACATGTAATTATATGAGAAATGTTCATTAGTGCAGCTGTGCTAAAACAAATATCTAACTCAAAAATTGTTCACAAACCCATTACCAAGAGCTGCCAGGGGAGGGTTTGCCCGGGACAGGGGAGACCCCTGAGGTGGGTGGCTCCAGTCCCCGTGCTGGAATCCCCCCGCAGCAGCTCTGAGTGCTCTCCTGCTCCCCACCACTGGAGGTGGATCCCGATAAAGCCTTTGGGGATGGAGATACTTGTTTAAAAAAGAACAAACAAATGATCCAAAGTTAATTCTGGCCACCAGATCTGACAGCTAACCAAGTGTTTTCTGAGCCATCCCCAGCATCTCCACCCGCAGCATTGCCTGGCAGCAAAGAGATAACGTTACCAAAGTGTGATCAGCCCTCCAAAACTATAAATGGCTCCCAAAAGTTTTCAAAGTTTCTTTTCCCCGTGGGCAGCCCAGTGGCCACTGACTCCCGTCGAACCACGAGTGAACAATTTTTGAGGGCTGGCTTTTCCTGGGTGTCGTGTCTGCCTCGTGGTGATCTGGTGATGTGTGAGCTCCTTTGGTATTTGTGACTGCATCGGCCAGGAATTCCTGCTTTCCTAGGGCAATAAGAGGAATGAGGAAGCCTTTGATACCGGAGAGAAATGATTACCAGCCATTAATAAGTATTTCTCACAGTTCTGTCTGTGCTCTGGGGGCTTTGCCCAGGTACAAAAGGTTGTACCTGAGCTGGTTCCTGTTCTGCTGTGCACTGAGGGCTGGAAAAATCTCTGTATTCAGCCTTCAGAATGTTTAGCTGGGCCCTAATAGGGGAGAACTTCTATCGGCAAAGTTAGGAATGTTGCTTGAATTGAGTCTCTGAGTCACAGGAAAAAAAACTACCAATATCTCTGGCTGGTGTAAATTGCCCCAGCTCCAGCATCAATTCAGTCCTCACTGAGCGTTCAAATTGGTTTTTATTGTATTTGAATCAGGGCCGTTATGGCAGCTCCCAGCTCAGGCAGAAGGCCGATGGAAGGCGTGGGGCTCTCCATGAACCCGGGGTGACCCGGAGCATCCAGGGGCTGGGGTCGGGAAGGGAAGGGCTGCGGGGACGGGAACAAAGCAGGCCAGGAGGAGAAGGGGCCACTCAAAGAGTTACTGCAAGTGAAAGAGGAGAGAGGAAAGGGCAGCGGTGTGAGGATGGAATTGCTAAAGGAAGGAGATAAAAAAGAGAGAGATGGAAGACACCCTAAATCTCAGGAGGAATCTGGTTTTTTTATAAAACTAATTTTTTTTTTAATGGCACGAAAAATTAAAATAATTAGGAGCTCACGCAGATTCTGAAATTTTTTTCCATGTAATAATGGAAATAATATAAGGAATTGCTGTCTGCAAAGGCACACAAATAACTGTAATCCAAATCCTATAAAAAGCAATTGGCCACTCAGATTCTTTAAGCAGATTTTAAAATTTGGTGCAGAAAAGCTGTGAAAATGCTGCAGCCGGGGATGGTTTGGGCTTTTCCCGGTCCTGCCAGTGCTCCTCTGCTCCAGGTTGTTTTCCATCTCTGCCCCAGCTGGGCTGGCTGCTGGAGCCCTGGCTCCTGGAGCCCTGGTTGCTGCTTTGATTTGCTCTCCCAGGAACACAAAACAAAGAGCAGCATGAAACAATGCAGTGTATTAAAAACAAAGCAGGCATAGCAGGAAAACATGGGCCCGGTTGTAAATTGACACTTGTTTTGCTGGTAAGGTGTTTGTAGTAGGAACGAACACAGAGCTGAGCCCTGACGTGACTGCATCAATTTCTGCTTGTGATGCACAGAGAGATGTGTTTGTAATGCTTTAAATTGTTTCCTGCGAGTGACAAATAGGGCTTCTCTGCTCCTGAGGCTGATGAAAACACAAGGCTTGAAAAACTCTTTGTGGTAGCTGTATCAGGGAAGAAATTGTCCATCAGAGAGCAAGGCAAAGAAACATCTGAGGCTTCTGCAGAGCTGCAGGGTCACAGCTGGCACTGCAGGGTCACAGCTGGCACTGCAGAGAGCTCTGCAGCACTGGGCACCTCCCCTCCTGGGCTGGGGCTGGGGCTGCCAGGGCCAGGGGCACGAGGAGCAGCAGCCCCCTGTCCTGGCCTTGGCCTCTGCATCCTCTGGAATTTGTGCTGGGTGTCCCACAGCTGGCCTGGGGCACTGCCTTGGGCAGGGAGTGCATCTCCCGTGCTTGCTGGATGGATTTGGGCAGGCCAGGGGCTGTGTGCAGGGTTTGGGAAGGCTGGCTGGGCACGGGCACCACGGGAGTGCTGATTCCAGTGGCACTGGGAGCCAGCCCCAGGCAGGAGCTCCCTCAGGGGCTGGGCACAGGCACAGGGTGCTGCTCCCTCAGGGGCTGGGCACAGGCACAGGGTGCTGCTCCCTCCCTGCCTGGGCACAGGGTGCTGCTCCCTCAGGGGCTGGGCACAGGGTGCTGCTCCCTCAGGGGCTGGGCACAGGGTGCTGCTCCCTCAGGGGCTGGGCACAGGGTGCTGCTCCCTCAGGAGCTGGGCACAGGGTGCTGCTCCCTCCCTGGCTGGGCACAGGGTGCTGCTCCCTCAGGAGCTGGGCACAGGGTGCTGCTCCCTCCCTGNCCCTCCCTGCCTGGGCACAGGCACAGGGTGCTGCTCCCTCCCTGCCTGGGCACAGGGTGCTGCTCCCTCCCTGCCTGGGCACAGGGTGCTGCTCCCTCCCTGCCTGGGCACAGGGTGCTGCTCCCACAGGGGCTGGCTGCCCCGTGAGGCACTCCTGGCTCCATCTGCATGCAGGGGAACTCCTGGTGATCGCCAGGGGCTGGCACAGCCTGCAGCATGTGCAGCACCACAGTGGAGTCACTGCCTGCCTGGGGCACAGCTCCTCTGGAATAGAAATGCAATTACTTAATTACTCTGTAATGAAGCTGTTGTGATAAGGAGTCATGACATGGTTTCAAACTGATCTGGGGGTGGTGTTGGAAGAGGGAAATAGTTCAGGTACCCCCTGGTGCCAAGGATTTTCCGTGCCTGTTCTCCTGCTGCTCCCAGCTGGGGAGCCCAGGGTGCCCCAGGCCAGGAGCAGCCCGGGGCCCTGGGGACAGGCAGCTCTTTGGAGGCTCTGGGTCCGAGCTGGGAGATGCTCTGGAGCTCATCACGCCTCCAGTGTGTGCTATGGAATAATTATTTGCTGGATTGAAGTGTCATTTTTGTTTTAAATCTGGCCAGTTTCATCCTGAGAAAATACTCCGTGTTTAACCTCACTTGAGGGATTTTCTGTTCAGTGGAGGCTGCTAAGAAATGAGAATTTGCACTCAAAATTGATAACTGAAAGACTTTGACAGCTCTTCACTGCATCTATTTTGATTCTGGAACGGCTGACTGGAAAACTAAACATCACAAATTCCTCCTAATGGTGATGTGCTTATTTTAAAAGTATTGCACGGAGGTGCATCCTGGCCCTGGGCACTGCCAGGGATCCAGGGGCAGCCACAGCTGCTCTGGGCACCCTGTGCCAGGGCCTGCCCACCCTCACAGGGAATAATTCCTTCCCAATATCCCATCCATCCCTGCCCTCTGGCAGTGGAAGCCATTCCCTGTGTCCTGTCCCTCCATGCCTTGTCCCCAGTCCCTCTCCAGCTCTCCTGGAGCCCCTTTAGGCCCTGGAAGGGGCTCTGGGCTCTCCCTGGAGCCTTCTTCTCTCCAGGTGAGCACCCCCAGCTCTCCCAGCCTGGCTCCAGAGGGTTCTCGGAGAGAACATTCCCTCCTGTCTGAACATTTGGGGATTGTGTTACTTTCCTTTTTACAACTAAAAATAATTACTTTTGATGGTACATTCATCTGACTGCCTGCTCCCATATTAATTATTTGCAGACTGTCTCACACCTTTCATGACTTACACAATACAAGACTTGTAAATATGCAGGGAAGTGTCAGACTCTTTCCTTTTTTAAAAATTGAAATTCCGAGGGCACTTAAACCATCACCTTCGAGTTTGATGTGTGAATAAAAACACACTCATGGCTAGAAGTGCCTTGGCTATTAAAAGCTGGGTAGTAGATGGATGTCTGTGAGCACAAATAAGGATTAATTAGTGTGTAAGTATTGATCGTTCATTACATTTTTTTCTGTCTTCTTATGTGATCTTTTATTCCTGTGAAATTAGGACGAGGAGTGAGCAGATACAGTTATACCTCATGGACCAGTCCCTCTGACTTTTTTGCTTAACAAACTCTCAGTAGCTCTGAGTTCTCCCTTTGACTAATTTATCACTCCTTACATCCTCTCCGGGAGATTCTGTCAAATTTATAAATTGTGATATCAGGGAAAAGACACGGCTTTTGGCTCTCTTATCTTCCATATATTTGTAATGGCTCCCTTTCTCCCAGGCAGGGCAAATGTCAGGGCTCAGCCCGTGCTGCTCTCAGCTCCCTGCTGGGGGCTCTTACAGCACTCACTCACATCCTGCTCCCTGTGGGTGACGTGATTCAGGGAAGGAGCCGTGGGATCAGGAAATCAAACTTCACATCCTCACCTTCATTCCCTTGAAGTCCCTGAAATCACTGGAATGCAGTCTTCAGGGAACAGTTCCCAGCTCCACAGAGCTCCCAGCAGCAGCAGAGCTGGTGGCTGGAAGGGCTGTTTTTGATATAAATCTATTGAAAATTTGGCAAGTGAGTTCAGAAAGGAAATTATAATAAAGATGGAGTAAAAAGGCCAGGAGAACAAAACCCAAGCAATCTTGCAGCAAAATTAATTTCTCAAAGACACGAACCCAGGCAGTTTTTGGTGGGCATGATTGTAAGCATGGAGAAAACTGCTCAGATTGTGTAAGAACAGCAAAAAATCTCTGTTCCTGCCTGGTTCTGTGTCTTTGGTGGTGCTGTCCAAACCTTGATGTATTTTGTCACCTAGTGGTAAACAAACCATAGAAAATCCCAGCAGCTCTGGGAAATGAGGTGCTGATGGCCTGGGGAGGGTGGGAGCACACAGAGAATGAGGCACAGCCAGCTCTGCTCTGTCCCTGGCAGGAAATCACACTGGAAATGAGGGAGATGTTGGTTTGTGTTGTCACAGAGAGCAAACAGAATATATTTGTGCAGGGACCTGGGTTTGTTTGGCTTTTGAGGCCAGGAAGCAGCAGCAAATCAAAGCAATGGCCCAGCAGAAATTGGGCTTTCTGGGTGCTCCTCTGTGACAGGCACTGCTGTCACACCCAGGGCCTGGAAGACATCACAGGGGTTCATTTCTCTGACCTGCTTCAGGGAAGGAGATGTGGGATCTCCCAGTGAGGTGTGGGATTCATTAGAGGAGAGCATCCTTTTGGTCTTGAAAAGAGCTGTTCCAACTTTGGGCTGAGATTGTTTGGCTTGGACTCTGTCTGACAGCGGGGAGCAAAGGCAGAGGGTTGTGTTCTAACCACAGAGAAAAATGAAAAAAACAAGGAATCAGGTTAAATACATGTAAATGCCCATGGAACACCATGGAGACACGTAAGAGGGAAGAAAGGCAGCCCAGTGCTGGGATCTGAGGTTTGGCTGAGTTTCCCCTCAGTAGCCCAGAGCTCTGGCTCTCACCTGGGAGCAGTCTGGCACTGCATCCACTGAGGTGCCTGTTCTTGCTGCTCAGGGGAAAAAGAAATAAAAAAGATAGAGTTGCCATAGTTACACCACTTGTCACGATGCTTATCATGTCCCTGGGATAAAGAGCTCTGCATTAAATCTGGGCTCTTATTAATATCAGCTGTTAAACATTTCCAGGGTATTTGAAATCAAGACTTTCTGCTAAAAAATTAAATGTTGATTGCAGCAAAATTGGGCTGTTTAACAGTGCAGCTCAGAGTGTAATTTTGTCAGACACTGTGTAACAGAGTTGTACACCAGGAATACATTTTCCAGTGAATTGAGTCTCTTTGCACCTCATGAACATTCTTGATTTTCCTGTTAAGATGTTTGTTACTTGCAAGTCTTTGCCAAGGAGTTGGAGCAGGCCAGCTGGCAGGAAGGGAGAGGAGTTCCTGCGTGTGAGTAAGGAAATATTGCTTGTGTGATTGCTGTATAACCAGGGAAGGGCTGGGAGAATTGGGAGTGCTGAAGAGAAGCTCCAGAGTGACCCAGCTGTGGCCTCCTGGTGCCCGAAGGGGCTGACAAGAAAGGTGGAGAGGGAATGTTTCCAGGGGCTGGAGGGACAGGACAGGGAATGGCTTCCCACTGCCACAGGGCAGGGTTAGGTGGGATTTGGGCAAGGAATTGTTCCCTGTGAGGGGAGTGAAGCCTGCCACGCCTCCCGGGATGGCAGGAGAAATAAAGGCTGGAGAGATGTGCTGGAACAGGTGACAGCAGGGCTGGGAGGGCAGGGCAGCCACGGAGCCCCAGCCAGCCCAGGGCTGGGGACAAGGCACTGGGGACATTCTGGAACCAGTTCAGCAACACAGGCAGGAGGCAGAGGTGAATTGTTTTCCAACAGTTCTGACTCCAAGCTTCCTCAGGGATGTTTAAGCCATCACTCAGGTCATAATTTTAATTATGTTTCATGCAAACTGTTTTCACACTTGGCTCTAACAGCTCTCTGCAGAGCCTGGCTTTCCAGGTAAGATAACCAAAGTGCTGTTAATTACTTTGTTTTAAGCAGGTGAAAATAATTTGCTTCCATTTGTTATCTTTCCAGTCCACAGCATTCACACAGAAGCAGTAGAAATGGAGTTGGAATTAGCAGGTTTTCTGTACCGCCGGCTCCAATTAAGGAATATGAGTTAGGTTTGTTTCTTCCCTGCCATAATCTCATAAAGGTTTGGAAACACATTTCCTAAGATCCTGTGCACCTTTCCAGCTCCAGGTGGAGCTGGTGCAGGTGAGGCTCTGGGGGTGGATTGGTGTGAGGGCTGTGCGGTGACTCCCTTGTCCCCCAGGAACTGGTTCCATCCTCACGTCCTCCTCCACTCGGAGCAGGACTTCTGTCCCCCACTCCCTGAGCACATCCCACTGTCAGAGCACAAACAGCTCTGCCTGTGCCCCTCTGCAATCCTTCACTGCTGGAGGCGTTGATAAGCCTTCCTGCTGTGCATCCCCTGATCCAGATGCTGGGGCAGATACTCTCAAGCTTCACCTGACGCAGAAGTTTTTATCCGCAAAGCAGACGAGGAGGAGATAGGGAAGGATGCAGCCCAACAGGAGATAGGGAAAGGATGCAGCCAAACGTGCTTGAGATTGATGTTTTTGAGCAGTGCCGTACTTTGCTGATTTTAGCTTTTATTTGGAAGGGTACAACTAATCCTTCTCTATTACAGTCTTTTTTCCTGACTCAAAATCTCAACCCCACAGTTCTCTTTCTGGCAAAACCCTGATGATTTTTCAGGCCACAAACAGCCTGGCTCTGTTCTGTGACTCAAAGCCCCATTTATTTTGGTGGTTCAGATGGGGAGGTTCACCCCTGGATTGATCTCTGGGGGTCCCACTCTGATAGCTCCTCAAAGCCGAGGGGTGGCTGCTGGAGCTGATCCCTGAGCCCAGCCCTGGGGAGCTGGGAGCAGAGTCTGTCACCGCAGGCACTTTGGATCATCTCTCCAGCTTATCAGGAGGAGTTTATTGAGGCTGACAGAGGAATCGGCGCGAGCAGCTCGCAGGCAGGAGATAAATGGTGTGCTGTGTTTGTGTACACAGAACTGTCACTGGCCTCGGTAAATGGATCACACGTGCCCAGTGCCGCCTCTCGCCAGGGACAAACGGGAGCACTCTCACAGCCCAGCTTTTAGGGGTATCCCAGCATGGCCCCCTCCCTGGTTACAGCTCCTGGGAATTAATCCAGATACATGTCTATTTATCAATGAGCAGATTTCCTCCAGCACTGGGTTTTGCCCTTCCCCAGCTTTCCAGCAGTCCATTTCTTCTCCTTGCCTGTTCCTAAAGAGGTGCCCTGTGCACAGGGATTGTGCAGAATGACCTTTATGTCATTCTGTGGCTTCTGGGGTGATGGGGATGATGATTCCCATCCTTTCTGGGATTCACTGGGGGAAAGGCTGCTGGAATGAACGGGAATTATTCTACTGGGAACAAAGTCAGAGCTGTCTGGCTCTGCTGCAGTGCAGGCGTGTGTCTGATGGAACTGTGTTGTCTGAGCTCGGGGTTCCTTCTGTGGAGAGAGAAGTTCCTCGGCAGGTTGGGCTCCGTCCAACACATTTGCAGGACACCAAAGCAAACACTTACTCTATGTACTCAAACCCTCCCACGTTGTCTTAAGCTCTAAGAGGGTCAGATCATTGCCACTTTGACCTGAATTGGTGCTATTATTATGCAATTATCTTATCCAAGAACTGCTTTTATTGCTCTTCCTCTCGGATATGTTCCCAGTTCTCACAGAAAGAGCATCGTAACCAAACCCGAGGAATTAAAAACACACACCCCGATAGCTGCTACTGCTTGAAAGCTTTCGAAGCTAAAACAGAAAGAAAGAAAAACCTACTTCAAACCCCCACGTGCCCTGGGGAACTGGCGAGGTCGGACTCTTCCTTCCCATTAAATCCTCCTGGGAACTTCAAAGCAATGCTCATTAAAGGAGCCCGGGATGTTGAATATTTGTAATTGTCCCTTGGCCCCGGCGCTGCTCTGTGCGGGGCTCTGGCAGTCCCCTGAGGTCAGGGCTCACTTCGAGGGTGCTGCCACTCACTTGCCTTGCTCTGCAGGCTGGGTGTGCTCAGGGGCCGTGTGACAGGCAGGGGAAACAGCCGTGTCTGAAAGGGATAGTAATGAGGGAGCCCTAAAGGTAAAACGGAGCCCTGGATAGAATGTGAGGAATCGAGGAGTGGAAGCTGTGCGAGGTGACAGACAGGAGAGGACTCCTTGGATGGAAATACACCTGCAGCATCTGCCCAGCCCTGCTCTGAGCACGGCGTTTGCGTGCATATGCATAAACATCATTATTCTAATGAGCTGGAGTAACGGTTTCGTTATTAATTGCATTCTGAGCACCCGAGGTGAGCCAGGCACATCCAGGCTACCCAGGGTGTGCAGAGCAGGAGGCTCTGGCTCTGTTCTGGTGCTCTCCTGACATTCATCGCTCCGTGGTGAGCTCTGGGTGCCCTGCAGATGGGGAGCAGACACCGGAGCAGTGCTGGGGTGGCACTGGACAGCCTGGCTGGACATCTGCTCCCAGCACCCTGCTCACGTCAGCTCAGCTGAGTCAGCAGAACCTGCCCTTGTCCTCCAGATCAGTGTCCCCCAAACATGTGGGGGAGGCTGCTTTGGTTTCATCTTCTGCAGCATTTGACATGTTTGTGGCAGCTCGTTGGATTTCCAACAGCAAGCACGGTGTTGTGTGTATTTATTATGTGCACTGTGTGTATTATGTGCCTACGCCAGGTCAAAACGTGCCCACATGGCCCCACCTGAGGTGTCAGCCAGCTTTGGGCTTTTCGGTGATCCCTAAGGACAATCCATCCAGTTATCCTGCTGGAGAATCTAAAGGGCCATGTCCATCAGAAGGGAGGCAGGAGTGGTCAGAAGGGGTTTGTCACAGAACAAGAGGAAACAGCCTCGAGTTGCACGAGGGAAGGTTCAGGTTGGATCTTAGAGAAAATTTCTCCATGGAAAGGGCTGTCCAGCCCTGGCACAGCTGCCCAGGGCAGTCCCCATCCCTGGAGGAATTTAAAAGCCTTGTGGATGTGGCACTTGGGGACGTGGGGCAGTGGTGGCCTTGGCAGTGCTGGGGGAAGGGTTGGACTCGATTTTTCCAAGGGCTTTTGCAAGTTCAGTGATTCTATGATGGTGTCACCTGAGCATGTCCCTTGGCTGGCACATCCAGAGCCTGTCCAGCTCGTCACCAGCTGCCACCTGACCGGTTATGTCCTAGAAAATCTGAAATCAGGAAGCAGCAGGAATGTTTTTAGCACCTTGCCCTGTGCTGTGTGGGATCTGCTGAGGAATCTCCCACACCCGGAATGCTGCAGCTGTTCCCAGCTGTCCCCAGTGTCTGGGTGCTGGCTGTGCTGCTGCACCAGGAGTGACAGGGGAGTCTGACAGCTGAAGATGATATAATTTATGAGGAGAGAAGGCTGCAAAGCAATTAGGGAGAAACAGACTTTTCCTAATGTTATATTTGTTATTTAATATATTCACATTCTGTTATTAAAACAGGATGTTCCATTGCTCACCTGCATCAAAGCCACGGGGTCCAGGCTGGAGGCACCCACCAGCGTGGGCAGTGAAATGGCTTTGTACAATGCAGGCACTGGGAGACCTGATAAGGTGCCAGAACACTGTGGGAGCACAACAGAGAGATGTCAAAATGTGAAAGACCAATCCATTTACATTTAGATACCAAATTTAAAATTATTTTCTCCAAGCTTCATTCCATTTGTTGGGGTTTGGGCAAGCATGTAGAATCATTTAGGCCTGTTGCTTTCATCTCGCTCTCATCTAAATTCCCCAATTTAAAGGCAGCAGAGCATGGGGATAGCTCTGTCTTTCTGGCAGAGATGGAGGAGAAGCCACGGAGCTCCATTTTGATTTTAGATGGACTAGAGTAGGATTTAATAATCAGCCTCTGCTCTGCCTGGCACAAATGATATGCGCTGCTAAGCCAGAATTAAGGAAATGAAAGAGAGGAGCTAAGAATTATCTGGCACAGTGACTGCAGAGGGAATCAGAGCAGGGGTTCCAGGCTCGGAGCCATCCCGATGTCCGTCCCTGCTCGGAGCTGGGAATGCTGAGATGATATTTCATACATTTGATAGCTTGAGATGCCTGGGGGCTGCAATAAAATTCATTTCTTGCACAGTAAATCTTTCCTCTTTAAGCATGGAAGAGGTTACAAATGTGCGTAAAATTGGAGTGCGAGTGATTACATCTCGCCCTGAGTCAGTATTGACAGCTCT
This sequence comes from Pachycephala philippinensis, assembly GCA_013397055.1. NCBI lineage: Eukaryota > Metazoa > Chordata > Aves > Passeriformes > Pachycephala > Pachycephala philippinensis. The sequence goes on along the minus strand of VWZT01012871.1, from coordinate 865,653 downwards.
GCCTTGCTCTGGGGTGCTGTGGGAGCTCCTTTCTCTCTGACCTGTGCTCAAGATAATGAAAACCAGTCAAGTGATGAAACTTATAAATCCAAAGAGGATTTTTGCTTCTGTGTGTTTGTTTTTAATGTGTTGTTGGCACAGAGATGCAGCTGTTTCCCATCCTGTTACTCACCTCTGGAAGGGGATGGGCGTAGGCTCTCACTGCCCCCCACTGCTGGAAAGGAATGAATTATTGTGCCTGAACTGAACTGGAGACAGTGCAGAGGTCCTGGCTATGTACGGACTGTATCCCTCAGCTATCCCTCGTACTCTTCTCCCGTTGGCATTGTCACTGTTCACCACTAAGTAGCGGAAAATTAGCAGAAAAGGGCGCTTGTCTCTAGGTGCGATAGGAAACCTCTTTTTAAGGTGCTTAAGGCTCTTTTGAAAGGTCCCCTTTTTTTCCCCAGCAAGTTACCCGGTGCAAATGCCTCCGGAGCACCTTTATTTGCAAACAGGCGGGCAGGAGCCGGGGTGTTTCCTCCCACCCCGAATCGGGTACCCAAAACCAACCCTTGGCTTGGTGCTTGGCTCGGGGCTGAGGAGGGGCGCGGGTGCGGCGGGTCCGTGTCCCCCTGGGCACAGGGAATGGCCCGGCGCTGCAGATGCTGCTCTTGGCTCGCTGCCAGCACATCTAAATCAGCGGCCAGCCGAGGCTGACATAATTATATGTATATTAATTAACATGTATATGCTGTTTGCGAGAGGCCAATCTGTGTTCACTGTCGGGGAGCCGTCACCCTTTAACAGAACAGCAGCAGAGCGTGTGAGATCTGTATCTGCCTCCCGTGTAAAGAGCAGGGAATGCTCGTGTCTCCTGGATTAAAGCATGGCGAAGCTTGGTAACGCTGATGTTTCATTAGCGTCCCCCATTTTCATGTAAATTAATTTCTTTGAGGAAAATCAAATCCATACCTGGTGCTAATTGCCAATGATAATGATGAGCTGTGACTCAGGAGAGATTCATTATCGAGGTAGACTGTCTCTCTCCTGAACTCTCCAAGACTGGAATGTGTCTGGAAGTTGCACGGAGGCTGAGCTGCAGATTGCTGGAGTTACTGCAGGAGCAGAGTGGGGAAATGCACCAAGAGCCATCAGGGGACATGATCCCCCCTGGCCTAACAGCCTTTAAACAAGGGAGATTGTCTTTTCTCTCCGAAAATAACCAGAGGGCTTTTATTGATCATTTAATCTGAATTATGTATGATGCTTTTGTCAACTACTTTATCCTGGTGAGGCAGGGCCGTGCCAAGGATTGTGTCACTGTCTCAGAGCCCATCCAGGTACACCTTACCCACAGCATTCCTTGGCTCAATCCATACAGCACCAGTGGTTCCTTGTCCTGTTGGAAATCAGAAAGGAGTACTGGGGCTGAACTGGTGAGAAAATTCATCAGCAAAATGACTGGTTTTGCTGAGAGCCCCAGTAACACCCGGGAGGCACCGGAGGGGTGACATGATCTGAACCTGCAGAGGGAGCATCTGAATCTCTGTCATAGAAATGCTGCTGCTCTTTGAAATTGGAGCATGTAATGGGTAAAGCTGAAGTACATCACAGAATAATACATGGAATTACTTTGCAACCTGTTCCATGATGACATTTTTTTTCCCAGGCTCATTTTACCCTTCTTCAGCGGTTAATAGCGTTCCCCAGTTTATTGGATATTTGTAGTGTAGCCTTGAAGGATAATGAGTTTTATCCTGGCAGATGCTGGACACCTTCGTGTCCAAGAGAAGTTAATGGGAACTGAAGATGATCAGCACTTTTTGGGATCAGTCCTTGATTGAACACACAGCACTGACTCCTGTCTGGGGCATGAGGAAACAGCTGAATGAGGGTTTCAGGATAATATTGCAAAGGGCTGCAGTTACACGTGGGGTTCTTACAGGTCCATCTTGGAAACACCTGGGACCAAAATCCTTTCTTTGTCTTTCTCAGTGACACAGTGAACACCATGGGAAATATTGATATTGGGCTGCACTCTGTGCGCTCTGCTCTGAATAGTCTGAATTGCTGGGGCAGGGCAGAGCGAGTGTTTCTGAAAAACCAGCAGTGATCTCTGACTGGTGACAGTGGTCTCTGACTGGTGACAGTGGTCTCTGACTGGTGACACTGCTGGCTGCGGGACACCCCCGGGGCACAGCACAGCCTGGCTGGGGAGCAGAGGGAGCTGTGTGTGGTCTCTGAGGTGAGAGGATGCTCACGGGGCTGGCAGAGATCCGGGGGATGTTCAGGGGCTGGCAGAGATCCAGGGGATGCCTGGGAGACACACAGAGCTCTGGGAGGGATGCTCCGGGGACTGGTAGAGCTCCGTGTCCTGTCTGGGTCTGGTTTTGCAGAGGGGCTGAGAGGAGCCCTGGGATGCCCAAACCCAATGAAGTCTGAAAAGCAGATTTGCAGAACAAATCCAATTGTTGGTCTCGCCTCTCCCTCCACAGCGTCTCTTAAATCTTGCCGAGAATGTTTTAAAATGAAACACACCACGTTAAAAACATCATCCAAAGTGTGAGTGGAGTCTGCCCCAGCTTAGCAGGCTGGAAATATTCAGCAAACTGCTTAAGTTATGCCAAATTCTCTCAAAGACTGTGGGATTTAGACTTCAGTGTTTCAGCAAACTGGGATAACTGCAAATCCAGGCTCTTTTTCTGGTCTCTGTGGAGTTTAGGTTGGAGAATAGGGAAAGGTTCTTCCCCCGAGGGTGCTGGGCACTGCCCAGGCTCCCCAGGGAATGGGCACGGCCCCGAGGCTGCCAGAGCTCCAGGAGCGTTTGGGCAGCGCTGCCAGGGATGCCCAGGGTGGGGTTGTTGGGGTGTCTGTGCAGGGCTGGGATTGGGCTGGATGATCCTGTGGGTCCTTTCCCACTCAGGATATTCCATGGTTCTGTGTCCTGGATCTGTCAGTGTTGCCAAAATACTGCAGAACATTTTGCTTTGTGTTCAGCTGCAAATATTTGCCGTTTTTCCTGAGGGGCGCGTGTAGTGGTGCTCATAAAGTTCTGACTGCTTTGATTTCCTTCTGTTTGCAAACAGATTGGATTTGAAGGTCATAATTAGGAAAGCTGGTACCTTCATCCCCATATTGAAAAATTCTCAGAAGTCATAAAACTTGAATAAGAATCACTTTATCCACGAGAAAAGCCAAGTTTAGCCCAGGAGATTTAAGAAGTTGGAGGGAATGTCACTGTTTTTATAAAAGAGAAATCTTAATAGGATCTGGTTGTGGTGCCTCGGCAGTGCAGTCGCCCAGACTGCGGGAGCCTGACAAAATCAATCCGTGCTAATTCTGTTTACAGTCAGAGCTGGAGCTGGAGCTCGGGCTGGGCCGGGAGCCACCTGCCCGGAGTCCTGCGGCCGGGAGCTCGGGCTGGG
>VWZT01012871.1:848836-861821 GCA_013397055.1 Pachycephala philippinensis | reverse complement strand
CTCGGGGCCGCTCAGGCCTCGGGCCCGCCATGGCCGCGCCTCAGGAGCGGCTCCCCGCGCCGGCTGCACCCGGCTGCTCTGGACTCTAAGGGGCTAATTCTGTCTTTCTATGTACTTCCAGACTGCAAGTTTTTGAACTCTCTGTACAGTTTGTGAGGATTTTTGCATATTGCCATCCATGTTGTTCCGAGGTCACTGTTTGTTTTTTGGATGCACAGTTTCATTGAGGCCCTGTGCTCTCGGCACTTCTCAAACCGACCGACAACCGAGGATCTGAGACCTGTGTACATGACTTGTATTATTACTCTTGTATCACTGCAATCCATATACCTTATTTTTTTTAACTAAACAAACAACAAAAAAAAAAGAATTTAAAGACCAAAAACTGTGCTGGCGAAGTTTGTCCCCCCCCTTCACACCTCCGATGGGCTGCAGAGGAAGCAGGAAGGATTTTTGCTGAGTTTTAGTCGAGGTCTTGATCTTTGGAATGCATGCCAGTAATGTATTTTATGGTACATGTTAATAATTTATGTTTGATATTTGTATTTGTGTTCTATTTTGTTCTTTTCTTTAAGGTATATGACTATTTTGCAATAATTTCAATGATTCTTATGATATTTGGAGGAAAGAATATGGCTTTTACATGTCTTGAGGTTTTTCTTTGTTGATGCCCCACCATGATTGACCAGTGTGATAAGGACTTACAGAAGCATGTATGTTTTATACTGTTTGTAATAAGTAATTTCGTTAATCTTGCTGCTTATGTGCCAATTTAGTGAAACCAATCTTTGCCGCAACCTCCTCCCTCCCTTTCCATTCTCTCGATCCTGTGATATTATCCAAGAATGTATCAATAAAGGATTTTGGTTAACTTTTTTTTATTTACTCCAATAAATATATTTTTTCAGTTGTTCCCTCCCCCTTCCCCCTTGTGATTTAACATTTTTTCGTGACATTGTCAGACATCCAAAAACCCAGCCCAGAGGGGCTTGTGCGCAAGGAGCGGGTCTGGAGAAAGTCCTGGGGCAGCTGGCAGCTGATTGCAGGGGGGAAAAGTGCCCGAAAGGCACTTTTAGAGATCTGTAACAACCCCAAAAGCCACGTTGGAGTCCCACAGTGCCAACCTCCTCTCTGTGTTTGATATCTCCAAAGCTGCTGTCAACTGCTGAGGCTTCTGATGCCTTTGAAGGACTCTACGTCTAACAGCACACCAGAAGGTAATTAAGTGAGCAATTAATCAGAGTCAATCTGCCAGGCACGGGCTGGGTGAGCTGGGGCAGGAGAAGGGAGAAGTTGAGGCAAGAGGAAACTCATTCCCTTTGCAGCACAGCACCTGCAGCACCTTCGGCATGGCAACCGCGGCTCAGCTGCTCTGACGGATCCCGGGGAAGGTATTTAGCCTCCCATTTTCTCCAGACAACTTGATCAATTATACTGATGAGGTTAATCAGCGTCAAAAGAAGCTGTGACAGCTGCAACAGGGCCCCGGCGCATAGAGATGAAGAGCTGGGTGTCACAGCCTGCCTGACTCTGCACGGGCATGGCTGGGGATGTTCCTGCACCTCAGAATGAACTGCAGCAGACAACAGATCAAACTCCACCCAGGTAAAGGCTTTGTTGGCAATAAACTGATCACTAGCCCAGCTAATAACGAAGGCAGAAGTGCTGCAGCATTTTCCTTTTCCCAGAAACACAGGGACAGAGCCAGTGCTGGGCTAAATAAGTATGGTGCCATCAAACAAATGTTTCTTGCTCAAAGACTCTCATTTTTTTCTGAATGGGAAAAAAATGGTTTGTTGGTTTGGTTTTCACTTTATTTTGGTGAAGGGGGGACTGAATTGGAGAGAGGGAATGGTGAGAGGGGGTGATGGGGAATTAGGGGTTTTTAATTTCTTCTCCCAGCTCATGTTGCATCAGAGCCCACAGAGAAGAAATCGTGAGCCTTTCATTTTCCTGCTTATTTTATTTTTATCAGGGTTGCGTGTGAACCACAACACCCACATGAAGTGTGTTCTGGTTCATGAGCTGCACTGTTTGCTAAAGGCTGGGCACTGATATTTTTCCCCTGTGGTTGTAGTCAGGGCCAAAATTCCTTTGATCCTGCACAGCCTCAACATCCCTGTTCCCCCCTGGTTTGCTCCAGGTTAACCCAAGGCAGCCTTACAGGATTTATCCATCCTGAATGTCTTTCTGGTTTGATCACGGCTTGAAAACATCAGTAAATTGAGGTGGCAGGAAAGGCCTGGGAATATTTCCATGTATCAAAGTGCCACATGGAATGTGCTGGCTGTGATTTGTGTCCTCACTGGTGGCAGCCCCGTGGGATCACCGGTGCCACAGGCAGAGGCAGTGCTGACTCCCTGCTGTGGCCCTGGGTGCGTTAATGGCTCTCTTCAGCTGTGCCTGCATACGTACATAAATACATCTGTGTGTACATGTATGCACACACATGACCACTCTGTGTTACAGAGCAGATTGGGAGCCCCAGGCACAGTCCCCAGTTTTAGGGAAGCCCTCCAGTTCAATGGTGAGGGGCAGAAGGGACACCCCAACTTCCTAAAGCCCTCAGAGAGGAGTCGGGGTGCGGCTGGATCCAACCTCAGCCCCAGATTTTGCCCACCCTTTGTGTCAGACAGATTGTACAGGTGTTACTGACTCCAACACAACCCTTTCCTGCAGGATTAAGGGTGGCAAACCACATATATTTATATAAAAACAAATGATTTATTAGGATAACGATTAGACAAAAAGATCTTAACCAGAATTCTTTACTCCTCAAAGCACTACTGCAGCAAAGTGCACTATTTTTTAAGCAATATTAAAGCAAACCAAATTATTAAGTAGAGGTTGATGTTACTCACCCAGACCAAGGATTGTGGGCAGCCCAGCCTCGAGGGGTGACCTCGAGGAGCATCCCTGCTCCAGGGAGGAATCTCCACACACATTCCAGAGGGTACATTGGGAGTCCCTGCCTTTAGAAGTGGGACTGGGCTGTTGCGGGACCAAGGCTGCACTGTCGGCTGTGCCCAGGCTGTGTCAGCTCAGCAGCTCTGCATCCCTTTGGATCAGTAGTGGCACTGGTTTGTGCCTTTGTTGGGTACTTTAGCAGCTCTGACACATCTTCACTCCCTCTCGGGGTATATAACTTCGGGATTGATGAGTCAGGCTGCTTTCAGCATTATTCACCCCAAAAGCAGGGTGACCCCCTTTATCCAGCACTGACAGCTTTGCAAACAGGGCCTCATTGGAGCTGTTTTACCCCATTCCAGGCAGAGCATCCTGCTGCAACATACGCAAACAGAACCGATAATCACTACATAGTCGTGCTGGTTGTATTTTAAAAATATTTCTTTTTTTAAATATTTAATAATATGAAAGCATTAGTAATTTTTTTAATCACCTCCACCCCGTATTTCTATGCATTAGACTCTGAAGCAGTCCCTGAGCCCAGCAAGGCTCTGGTTTAAGAGCTGACACGAAGTGAAGATGCTGCACTCTGCACTGTAGATCAATTTTTATTTTTTATTTCACAAACTACACCACACTATTACACCCACACAGCTCCTTTCAAGCACAAAACCATGAGCCTTTAACTCCATTTAGAGTCTTTTATTTTACAATTGGCTGCACTTAGCATCAGTGCAGTGTTACCATTGTTTCCATAACAGCTTCATCTCATTCCCCACTGAGTATGCACTGGAGTTTCTGTACTGGTTTGGTCCCTGCACCCTGCAGTTTCTGTACTCGTTCAGTCCCTGCACTCTGGTGTCACTGTACTGGTTTGGTCCCTGCACTCTGGAGTTTCTGTACTGGTTTGGTCCCTGCACTCTGGTGTCAGTGCACTGGTTTGATCCCTGCACCCTGCAGTTTCTGTACTAGTTTGGTCCCTGCACTCTGGTGTCACTCTGCTGGTTTGGTCCCTGCACTCTGCAGTTTCTGTACTGGTTCAGTCCCTGCACTCTGCAGTTTCTGCACTGGTTTGGTCCCTGTACCCTGCAGTTTCTGTACTGGTTTGGTCCCTGTCAGGGGTGTTTTTACACCTGGGACCTGAGCAGGTGCAAAGGGCCTTTGCCTTAAGGCTGCACATTTTATGTCCTGTAAATGGCCGCTGTCAGTGCTGGGCTGTTCCCAGTTTGGACAAGGAAAGGTGGTGGGATTTTCCCCGAAAAGCCCATCCCGTGTGTCTGTAGGTGCTGCAGAGCCCAGGCTGCAGCAGGGAGCCCTCGGGCAGTGCAGGGCAGGGGGATGAGTGGAGCATCCCCTCGGGCAGTGCAGGGCAGGGGGGTGAGTGGAGCAGCCCCTCGGGCAGTGCAGGGCAGGGGGTGAGTGGAGCATCCCCTCGGGCAGTGCAGGGCAGGGGGATGAGTGGGGCATCCCCTCGGGCAGTGCAGGGCAGGGGGATGAGTGGAGCATCCCCTCGGGCAGGGCAGGGCAGGGGGATGAGTGGGGCATCCCCTCGCCTCGGGCTCTGCTGGGGGACCCGCAGCACACGCTGCACGCAGGAAATGTTCCCCTTCTCATCGTGATGAACGCGCTGTGAAAAACGCCCCTGTGATCGTGAAAGGAAAAAATTCCCCAAGAATGGGAGTGATTTTTTTTTGTTGCCGTTTATTATTGAGACTGAATTACACCAAATTGTTTTGGTATGTAAATGCCAAGTTTATTGTTCATAAAAATCATTGCGGAGTTAAGCTTTCTGGGCATGTTATATGATAGATAATGACAATTATTTAGCCCGAGTCAGAGCTTAGTCTTAATTTGTGACATTAATTGCCTTTATATATAATTAAATGCACTATAATGCTCCCATATGCAGAATCTGTGCATCCATGAAAGTGCTAATCAAACATATTTATTAATTTCTGTGAGAGCTTTTTGTCAAGGCTTTGATACAGTTGAGTGGTTTTTGGTAAATAACATTTTTTTAAGATGCTTAGCAAAATATTTTGATAATTGCTTTTTGTGCTAGTGGCATAATTAATATTATTTCTAATAGATTAATAAGAGCTGAGGGGTGAGATGCTGCTTCCACCCAGCTTGGCGCTGCTTTGCCTCTGGCTCCCGTGAAGTCAGAATTCCATCACCAGCTCTCAGTGTCCCAGACCTTTCCCAAAACCACCTCAAAAAGGCAAATTTGGAGTGTGTTGAGGGTGGCTGAATGCAGGTTACAAACCTGGAGTCCCAGGAGATCTGGGCTGTGCCCTCTGGGCTTGTTTCTGTTCATTATTCACCCCCAGCCCACACTTGGGAGCAAATGGATTTGAACTTCCACCTCCCACATCTGGGGCTGCCAACTCCAATTCCCTGTTCCATTGTGAGCTTGCCAATCGTCAGAGCTTTAGTTAATAAGTACTGAGGAGAGGAGAAAGAAGGGTTCTGGGGGCAGGCGGGGGCACAGCTGCCCTGCAGGGTTGTTTCTGTCCCCTGGGAGCGGGGTTGGTTCCCTGGCACCTCCCTGGCAGTGTCTGCCCAGAGGAGTGGCAGAGCAGGGGCAGGGATGCTCAGACCCCCCTCCTTTGCTGTGTGCTGGTCAATATTTGCCTTCAGCCTTCACACAGCTCCCTGCCATGCTCAGGAAATCTGAGCTCTCCGGGTGGGACAGGGCCAAGGCCTTCACTGCCTCACCAACCTGACCCAGAGTGCATTGATTTTCCAAGGTGTGCCTATTTGCTGGCCTTGATGCAGCCACAATTATTTATTATTGATAATTTTAACAATGATTTAATTTTAACAATTTAATTTTGTAATTGACTTTAAAATTAAATTAATATGTAATTTTAACAATTAATTTGTCTTGATAAAAATTTATTCTCTGAAAGATTGGTCAAGACTGAAACAGTTCCTCAGGGAAGTGGCGTCCCCATCCCTAGAAGAGTTCAAAAAATGAGGTGTGGCATTTGCAATGTGGGCGATGGACATGGTGGTTGAAAGTTGGACTTGATGATCTTGGAGGCCTTTTCCAACCTTAATGATTCTATGATTCAATTCTACTTGTACCATGCATTTATTTTCAGTAAAGTTTATTTTCAGCAACTGCTGTAATTATATCACCCCAGAAGAATGCTCCCTTTTTTCTTTTTCCTTAAGAATGATCTCAACTTCATTTTTTCCTCCAGTTTTTTGATGCCTGCAGCACACTTGGCTGTGTATAATGTACAAACCCCAGACCAGACCCTGTGCAGAAAAGGGACCTGCAGGGGACAGGATCAGCCTTCCCTTCCAGCCCCCTCACGCAGAATGTTCAGCAGAAAGCTGATGAGCAGCACACATCAGTGCCTTGTTCCTCTTCTGTTCATCAGGACCAAGACAAAAATCCCAGTTTAGGAGGTGATCCATGTTAAATGGCTTCTGTGGGCTCTTGTCAGCTTCTGTTCATTCATCTATTTTATATCTCTTGGTTTGGATCAAATCTTGAGTAGATCTTGGGCAGGTGTTGGCTGTTCCAGGTCCGATCCCCACTGACAGATGCATCAAGGGTGTTTGAAGCAGAGTTTGCTTTCCTTTCATCTTCCCTGATGCTCCTGTTGTCCTCCAAAGTTGGCAAAAATCTTCCTTAATCTCAGGGGCAAAGCAGGAGAAAAAGGAAGAATTTCTGGGCTCTTTGTGCCATTAAATCCATGGGACTGTGCTGTGTTTGGCCTGGGACTCTCCGATGTGCAAGAACCAGGATCAAACCATGAGGAACCTTTGAACACTGGTGCCAAAGGGTGGCACTGGGCAGCCCCAGCCCCTGGCTGTGCCCAGGGATTGACAAAGCCTCTCCTCTGCCTCCCGGGAAGGTTCCAGCAGCCCAGTGACGTGCTCAGTCCCAAACCACAATGACAGAATGTCCTTCCTTTCCACCTGCCAAAATAACTTCCAAGCAAGAGGCTTTGTCTGGGTTTATCGCAGGCTTATTGTCCCTGCAGAAGATTTATTAAATCCAGCAATGACAGCAGTTCTTTCTCCCGGTCACAAGCTTTTATCTTGTTGTTAAAAGTTTTAAACAGCATCTCACACAACAATGAACATCACATACATTTCAATGAGCCCCTTCAAGGAAGAACCTCAGCTAATCTGTGATGAATGTATCTCAATCTAGTGCTCTTTAACTTATAAAAATGGCTGTCTCCCACTATATTTAATCATAAGATAAGTGAACCTTGCTCTTAACTTTTCAGTTGGTATAATCCTGCATCTGCTCTCTCACATGTGCCTTTGAAGCAGATAAATCATAGTGCAAGTGCCTTTCCTAGTGCCTAGAAAGGAGGGTCAGGCCCCCAGTAGATTGCTGGACATGCATGACAGAGGAGAGAGGAGAATTTCTGGCTCTTCATGTCCTCTGGTTGGTGCTTCCATGCTCTGCTTTGGGCTCCCACCAGCACGAGGGTGAGCAGCCACAATTACCCACAGCCAGGCATTCTTTTCTTTTCCATCACTGCACTGGGCCTTATCTTCTCCTCTGGAAATAAGCAGGACACCGATACTGAAATGACCCAGAACTGTTGTTTCCTTCCACACACCCCCAAACGTGTTTGCTCGGCCTCAGGCTGATGCACAAACTGCAGACACCAGAGGGCAAGGAGCTTTACACCTTTCCTGGGGCCTGGCACAGCGATGGGACAAGGAGGAACACCCTGGGCACTGAGCCTCCACTGACACTGGGTGACACCATCCCTGGCTGCAGTCCCACTCCACCCTCCCTCCATCCCATCCTCGCCTTTGATCTGTACCTGTGCCATCATTTTCTCTCCTGGGCACAGAAGATTCCCGCAGTTTCTTCTCTGGCTGGAGCAGCAGCTGCACACAGTCCCCTCTCCGTCCCCACACAGGTTTTTGCTGTTCCCTGAGAATCCCCCAGCTGCAGGAGCAGCCATTGGGTGTTTGCTCTCACCCCCACCCGACCCTGTCCCCACCGCATCTCCCTGCTTAGCACAATTACCACTTCAAAGCCCCTGCACTCCCAACTCGCAGAGCTGTGCTTATTTACAGCGAAAAACTGCAACTTTCCTTCACACGGGAAATGTGCCTGGAGGAAGATGTGCCACGAGGAAACACCTCAAGTCCTGCACTTTAAAGGCTGTCAAGGCTCAGGGAAAAGGGAGGCAACTTGAAAAGACAGATAATTTTTCCCCAAGTATGATTCTTCAAAGAGCCGGAGCTTGCCTTCTCCATTCTGCCCAGGAAAAGAAAATGTATATAAAATAAAATAAAATAGAATAAAATTAGATCAAATAAAATAAATAAATTATATGGGAAGGAGTGTGTATTCACGGCCAAGGAGCACATCCCTACATCTTCCCAGCCTCCTCTGCACAGCCCAGAGCCTTGAAAGCTGTAAATCCCTGGGTGTCTCTTTGGATTAGGGGCTGTCCCCAGCTGCACGGAGCTGGGTCTGTGCTCCTGCAGTTCCCGTGCTCAGCACAGCAGCTCCCCTGCTGCCCCCGGTTAGCCCTGCCCTGTCACAGCCCGGATAGAACCCGACACTCCGGTCTGGCACACCCTGGAACGCCCTGGCACACCCTGGCACACCCTGGCACAGGTGGTGGTGTTACAGCTGATGGAGGAGGCCAGCACCAGCAGCTGGCAATGAACAGCACTCACCTGTTCAAGAACTGCACTCACCTGTTCCTGGTATTGATGGGTCCTGGATCAGCTCTGTCAGACACCCAGCACCTCCCACAGCTCCGAACAGGTTCCATTTCCTGAGGAATCCCAAGCCTTTCAGGATCCACTGTCCGTGCAAATACAGATTCCCTGAGGAATCCCAAGCCTTTCAGGATCCACAGCTCTGGGCAGGTTCCATTCCCTCANTCATGAACTGCACTCACCTGTTCCTGGTATTGATGGGTCCTGGATCAGCTCTGTCAGACACCCAGCACCTCCCACAGCTCCGAACAGGTTCCATTTCCTGAGGAATCCCAAGCCTTTCAGGATCCTCAGCTCTGGGCAGGTTCCATTCCCTGAGGAATCCCAAGCCTTTCAGGATCCTCAGCTCTGGGCAGGTTCCATTCCCTGAGGAATCCCAAGCCTTTCAGGATCCACTGTCCGTGCAAATACAGACACAGGAGACAGCAGAGTGTGAGGACCAGGAACAGCTGAGGAAAAGCACCTAATACACAAAATCCCTCAACTTGGTGATTAAATGATTAACGTACAATTCCTGGGAATGAAGTTGTCTTCCTTGGGTTTTTGAGGCAGTTTCCTTCAGCCATGTGGGTTTCTGGGTTTATTTGCTTTGCTTTCCTTCAATATTTACATGAGGAAGTTTCATTTGCTTTGCTTTACTTAAACACTGAAGCTTTACCGGCATAAATATTTGTTTTATTTAAAATCTACTTAGCTGAAAGATCAACAACAGAGGAAGAAATCAGAAATTACACTGGAATTTAAGAGGAAGAACAGCAATTAGCTCTGCCAAGGTGTTAACCTTTTTAAAATGCTGCCTTTGATGAGTGATGTACAAACATGTATGAATTGTTCAAAAGTCATTTTCTCCATTTCAATCCATTTTTCCCCTCCCCTTTTCTCATTCCCTTCAGGTGCCCATGATCCCTTTCCATCCCCACTGCTGAGATGGAGGCAGGAATTTGAGGGCAGGGCATGGGTGATCTGAGGCCAGGGCAGCCAGGAAATCCCAGCAGCCCAACAGGAGGCCCCAGAAGGATTTAAGTTGATTGAAGTCTGCAAAATCTGCGAGTCTGCCTTCCTTGGCCTCAAGATGGGTCCCTTCCAACTCAGTGTATTCTATGATTCTATGAACTTATTCTACCTTTTCTTTATAATTCCATTAAATGTTAAATGTTAATTGGTGTGTGCCCCAGCACTGTACTGCCAGGAATCGGTGCTGAGACTCTTTTCTGTCAAATAAAGGCATTTGGAGGCCAGGCTGAGCTCCCAGTGCTCCACGCAGACTGTCCCCTCTCTACTGAAATGAGGCAGAAGTCACATTTCTATTCCTGACACCTGCCACAGAGTTTAAGCACTGCAATTATTTCTCCTCTAACAGCAGGTGTTACACCCATTATATGCAATTTTGGAGGCTTAGTTCCCACTGCAGCCTGCAGTACGTATCCCTGCACAATGTCAGGATGGAATAAAAGCACACCACCTCTTTTTTCCAAGATGAAACGATGCGTACCTGAAACACCTTGGCTGTTTTTCCAACAGAAATGGTTGAATTAATAAAGCTTTCCCCCCTCGCTAGGCAGATAGAGGATGTTTGTATAAAGATGCTGATAAGTGTCTGACCAAGGCCCTGCCTGGTCTGTACAGGCTGGGAAAGCCTTGGAAGGAGGGGTTAGCTCTGCTCAGAGCTATCCTCCATCCCCTGCAGGACCTCCCAGCTCCAGCAGGAGCCAGGTGGCTCTGCCAGGGGCACCCCTACGGCTCCACAGGCCTCTTTCCAGCAGAAATATTATTATAATTCCATCGCTGGTTTGATCACAAAGAGACTCTCAAGCACATTTCATTTGTCACCTTTTGGTGCTGCACAGGCCCACGGGACCCTCAGCCCCAGGGCAGGAATGGGACCAAGGGCAGCACCTCCCCTCCAGAGCAAGGGCAGGACCAAAATTATCCCTGAGAGCAACAAAAGGGATTTCAGACCCCAACGAAGGCAGGAGCATTGGCAACCTTGCTGCGAGCCAGCAGGAGAAATTCCAGAGGGCTTTGGGACTGGACAATCCCCCTGGAGAGCAGCAGGTGCCTCTCCCACCCCCAGCCCCAGCTCCCCTCCTTCCCTTTTCCCAAGGGGTGCTCCAGGAGGTGCCTCTGGCCCCAGGGAGCTGCAGGTCCCCAGGACACTCTGTCACCTGCCCCAGGTGAGCGCTGCTCCTCTGCCCCACCCGCTTCTGCTGAGCCCGTGGGGAGAGGATGTGGGAATTCACCAGAACAGCTTCAGTGCACAATTAATGCCAACCTGCAGGAGCTCTTTAAAACACTCCTGGGCCTCCAGCCTCAAATATAAATTAGCAGGTGGGTGTTAATGTATTTTTTCCCTTCTGTCACAATGATGGATTTTTCACTTTAAAGATAAGACAGTGCCTGATAGAGCCAAATATTGACAGAGGAGATAAAGAGGCCTGTTATGATAATGGGCATAATGAAATGCTGTTTATAAAAGTATAGCTGGGAATACATAACTTTCCCTGCTGTAGAATATTGATCCTCTCCAAAGAAATAAAATTAGCTTTCTTCTGCCTGCTGTACCTGTACCTGTGTTTCATACCTGCAGCAGAAACACCTTTTAAAAACAAAGATCTCAAATTTTGTCACTTGATGATTCAATTCAGTGCTGCTTGGCTCCAGGTTCAGAAATGGGCAAATAGAGGATTTATGGGGGAATTGCACTGCTGACAGCCCCAACCCCATCCCTGGGGCTGAACAAACCCCAGTGCCCCTCCTTGCTGCAGCAGAACAGCCACACCAGTGGCTTTCCCAAGGCTCCGTGCTCAGCCGTCCCACACAGCTCCTGTATTTAAAATGGTTATATAAAACACAAAGCATATATGGTTATAATTATATAAAATATAGAACATAGCCAGAACTGCCTAACAACTCCAGAGAAAGAGTCTGCCAGGCTGTGTCAGTTGAAACTCCATCACCTCAAACCTCCCTGGAGTTTTCCTGTGTAATCCATCACTAAAATGAAATTATATCAGTTACCATAGAAACATCTTGACCAATAGCCTGATTTTTTTTTTTTCCCCCAGGAAGTGAAATATTGTTCCATTCACACCCAAAGCTGCCCCTCTGCCAGAGCTGGTTTGGGTGAGCTGGTGTTCTGCTCACTCCCTGCTTGGCAAAAGGGAGAATTTTCAATTTTCCTCCCGTTCCCTGTTAGTGCCATTATTTCTGCTGCTGCTCCTTTTTTCCTCTTTATGAATAAACTGCTGAGTAACACGGAACTGTTCAGAGAAAAGTAATGAATGGTTGGAACACACACGAGTATATCCACGTAGGGCTCTCCATTTCCATTGGAAATTGTTTGATCTCAGGACCCTACTCACATTTTATAGCAAAGAAATCACATCCAACAGCAAAGCTAATCCTGGGAGGAGGTGTGGAATGTTTCCCCTCAGCCTGAAATCTTTGAAGGAGGTCCTGGGAATGAATCCCTGGGAATGAATCCCTGGGGCCAGAGGGATGAGGTCTGAGCCCCGGGTTCCTCCAGGGAATTCAGAACCAGAATTTTAGGGGGAAGTCAAACCACACCAAGACACTTCCTTCACCTTTCTAAGACCATCCTGGGGTCCCTCAGTTTGTGGCAATAAACTTTCACTGTGGACACACATTTATTTACATCCTTCATCCCAGCACACGCTTGGCCAGGCTCTCCCATCGGAATTCCCAGAGCTGATCCATGCAGCACTGGCTGGGACCCTCCTCATCTCCATCAGCACGTTTTTCATCTCACACAATTGTTCAGATTTATGGTGTGACTGCAGACATAAATCGTCCTCATTCACCAAACCCAGCTCGCAGCCATATGTTATTGCAGGAGGCTGAATTTTTATATAGTTGTATTTTTTATGTCCCAAACAGTACAAAACTTCTGTTTTCAATCCAAACAAAGCCTGTTCTGAACCTTTTTTTGATTAGAGATTGTATTTCAACAGCTTGCTTAAAATTAAAACCTAAAGGAGGAATCATAAGATGCCTGATTTATTATTAATCATGGGGGAAGATAAATGTTTTCAATCACTTTATGTCTACAAAGCACTGCAGATCCCACTAGGAACTTGGATGGCTCAGGCAGCTTCCTGGGCATTTTAATCTTCAATGAAAATTCATTCTCAAAAAAACCCAAACAAAAATCCAAAAAACCCAAATAACCAACAGCCAAACACACAATTAAAAAAACCTTGCACACAAAAACAACCCCAAAAAACCAAAACCAAACCAACCGAGAAGCAAAGGAAGCAAAGCCAAGGGCTCAGCAGTTGGGAACACCAATGGATCAGCACAGCCCCACCCTCCTCAGGCACTCACCAGGTGTAAAAAT
>VWZT01012871.1:829124-840959 GCA_013397055.1 Pachycephala philippinensis | reverse complement strand
CCCCCGAGCACCTCTAACTCACACACCAAGCACCTCTAACTCACACACCGAGCACCTCTAACTCACCCCCCGAGCTCCTCCCCACCCATCCCCTCCTGAGCAGCAGCTCCCAGCCGTGCCTGTCACCCCTCTCTGCCCCTCACCCTCCTGCAGGCACAGTCGGGCTCCTTCCTTCACTGAAGTGTGCCCATTCCCCGGAGCACCAGCCTCTGACTCCCAGCACAGCACATGTTTGTCTCCATTATTTCTAAAACGTGGTGGTTGCCCCAAAGGGACCCAGGCTGGAGACCTTTACTGAAATCCTGCAGCTCTGCAGGGGCCAGGGACCCCGGTGAGAGAGGGAAATCCTCCTGGTGCTGGCAGTCATGGCGAGGGTCACCCTGGGCTGTATTTGCCAGCACGATTCATTAGTCTGGCTTTGATCAAAACAGATCCTCTACATGCACCTTATCTTCTTTGATATAAAAGTATTTTATAACTATAAATTATAGACCACGAAAATCACTACAAAGGGGAAAATTACTATTGGGCAATAAAAATAATCTGATTAATTGCTTTCTGATCACTGTATACAAAGATCAGGATATGAGAATTGCATTTTATTGAGTTTATTCCTTCTATATTCCCACATAAAAGTTGGGTTTATCTTTTAATTGATCGACAGTGCATTTACATATAAATCTGAAAATTTGGGTATGGGAAGATGGCTTTAAATGAGCAACAGAGGAGATCCACACTGCAGCATATTAGGAAAAGGGAAAGGCTCAAAAACATTTTAAAGTTACCCTAAGGAATGGTGGTGGCTCCGCACTGGGGTGTGTTGCCATTTATCCTCTAATTAATCAGGCTTTTGTCTTAATTTCTGTAATTGCTTCACAATTTTATGAGAAATCAAAGTATTAGTTAAGAAATATTTCCTGGTGACAGGGAATGCAGCCTTGTGCTGCCTGCTCAGAGCTCCCGTCCCAAAACGAAATAAAATCCAGCAAAAAGGGGACGTGGAACAGCTGCTGAGGGTTATAAAGACATTCCATGGCAGGATACAATGCACTGTTACAGCCCAAAATACGGTGAAATTCAGATTCATTTCGAGTTAGTTAAGTCTGGGAAGGCCAAGGAGGTGATTTAAAAATGGTCCAAGTTCTGTATCGCAGGTAATTGGGTTAGGGAAAGGCAGCTGGGCTGGGAGGGCTCCGAGCTGCAGAGACCAAACCCAGCAGTGCCAGCAGGGCTGGGGCTGCCACAGAGCTCCTGGAGAGGTCCCTGGGCTTTGGGACAGACCCCAAACTGCACAAACCCGGTGTGAGCACCTTCCCCGTGCTCCCAGCAGCAGCAGGCTCCAGGATCCTGCCCGAGGAATGAGGAAAAGCCATGAACACCTCGGAATGTGTGCCACCACCTCGGGCTGGGAGGGGCCATGGGCCAGCAGGGCATCCCTCTCTCCCCCCGGCATCCTCCCCATGCACCCCGAGGCCCCAGGCTGTGGCAGAGTTGCTGGTGGCAGCAAATTCAGCAGCGAGTCTGAAAAGTGACTTTAAAGCCCAGAGAAGGGCTCTTTTGTTATTTTTGTTGTTTTAAGTGCTGCGTTTGAAGCACCCCAAGAGGGACTCAGGGCCCTGCCCCTGCACTCACTCCTGCAGTTTGTGTTAACACCAAAGGACCCTGCAGCTGAAACGTGCTCTGCAGAGCTCTGGGGAACACTCCTTTAGTTAGCAGAGGTCATTTGTTTCATTATTTTCATTTCAAAGATGCTCAATGAACCGACGCCCACACATGCTTTCATTTAACACATTGAAGTATTTATAATAACACTGAAACACTTGAAAGGCCTTCCAAGAGCTCGTTTGAAAGCCAGGGGCTCCAGCTGTGATCCCCCAGGATTTTGTCACCCCCGTGTCCCTCCCTGGGGCCAGTCTCCCCCTCGCAGGGGCTCCTTGCCCAGCGTGGAGCTGCAGGGAGCAGGAGGTGCCCGCGGGTTTGGCCGTGGATCTCCTGTGCTCCAGGGAGCTGTTTGGGGTCAGGAAGGGGATGTTTCCTAGGGATGGGCAGCCCTGCCTGTCCCCTCCAGCTCTGAGTGCCACAGCCTCCCACCAGGAGTGTTTTCCCTGGGAAGGGCAGCCCTGCCTGTCCCCTCCAGCTCTGAGTGCCACAGCCTCCCACCAGGAGTGTTTTCCCTGGGAAGGGCAGCCCTGCCTGTCCCCTCCAGCTCTGAGTGCCACAGCCTCCCACCAGGAGTGTTTTATTTGGGGAAGGGGAGCCCTGCCTGTCCCCTCCAGCTCTGAGTGCCACAGCCTCCCACCAGGAGTGTTTTATTTGGGGAAGGGCAGCCCTGCCTGCCCCCTGCCTCTCTGAGTGCCACAGCCTCCCACCAGGAGTGTTTTCCCTGGGGAAGGGCAGCCCTGCCTGTCCCCTGCCTCTCTGAGTGCCACAGCCTCCCACCAGGAGTGTTTTCCCTGGGAAGGGCACCCCCTCCATCCCTGATGGCCAAGTGCCCCTGACAGACCACAAAAGCCAGCCCAGGCTGCCCACCCCTGCCCTACACCTGGGCACGACACTCCAGCTTGTTCAGCAGGAACCACGTCCCACCTCTGCACCCAGGGAAGTTCCCTAAATTACCAGGTAATGTTGCAAAAATGTTTTATTCATAACTCGTTTCACGCCCGGCACTTGCTTTTCTTTTGGTACTTATTTAACACACATTTAATTTACCTTATTTGAAAGCACCGACATATTTCCTAATTACCTGAAGTGCTTAAACGGTTTCCACGCTGTTAATAATTCCTTTCTTTTTAGCTGTGAGGGCTGAGCTGCTGCCCAAGGAGCCTGTCCACAGGGCTGGGCATCCCTCCCCTGGGCAGCCAGGACCCCAGGGGCAGACAGCCCCAGCTGGGGCCCGGGGAGGAATGGGGACACCAAGAACAGAACCATGGAGAAGGTGTGGATATTTCCTGTGCTGCCACCTCTCCCACCCGTGGCATTCTCCTGCAGATGACTTTGCTCTGCTCGGCTTCTTACGAGGATACAAATAATCCTGTCGGGGCTCTCTGTTCTACTCCATTTACCAGCTGCACTCTGAGCATTCCTTCTATAAATGTGGGGTAGAGAATTACCTCTGTGGGGTACAAATTACTTTAAACTCAGGCTTTTTCCAGAGGAACTTCTTTTGAAAGAAGAAGAAGGAAGAATATTTGGAATTATTTTCTAGTGCATCTGGTTGTAGCCTTACCCCTAGAGACAGATCTGGGCAGATATAAATATCTATCATTACAGTGGCCTCACCTCTTCCCAAGCCCTGCCCAGGAAGGAGAGCAGAACAATCCATGTCTAATTACACAACACATTTTCCTGAATAATTAGCCCCATTTTTCATGGTCGACTTTTCCAGTGCAGCCAAGCAGCTCGAAGCTCACCCTCGAAGCTCACCCTGGGGCACGTTCACACCGAAATGCAGAGAGGGGACACCACAGCCCCCGTGCCAGGCTCTGGGTTTGGCTCTGCAGCCACACACCTGAGTTTGAGCTGATTTACCCCATCCCCTGCATGAGCACAGCGGAGCTGGAACGGTGAAGGACTGGCACAGGGTGCCCAGAGCAGCTGTGGCTGCCCCTGGATCCCTGGCAGTGCCCAAGGCCAGGCTGGATGGGGCTGGGAGCAGCCAGGGACAGTGGAAGGTGTCCCTGCCATGGCAGGGGTGGCACTGGAGGGGCTTTAAGGCCCCTTCCAACCCAAACCATTCCATGAAATCTAGATTAACTAAAATGTCTGTACAACCCAAACAATCTCAAGGTATTACTGTCAAAATGCAACATATCCCTTTGAAATTTAAATGAAAGGAAAACTGAGGTTGGGAAGAAATAAAAGAAAAAGTGAGCAGTAGGGACTGACAGCAGCCGTGTGCAGCTGGACACATGCGAGGGTATCTTGGGCACTCTGGACAGGGACTGTTCTCCTTCCTGAAGGGAAGAGATGCTCAAATACCTTCAAAAGCCTGGGATAAGGTTTGAACATCATTCACTGCAGCCCCTGGGAGGTGCTGAGTGCACAGACAGGAGGGAGAACCCCACCCCACGTCCCCTCCCTGCCCAGGGGACACCTTGGACTGGGGACCCAGGATGCTCCTGGTGCCAACCATCCTTTATCCAGGCTCCCAGGATTCCCACCCACCCTCTCGAGCTCAGCCTCTGCACGGGGCTGGTGTCTCTGTGCCCGGGCACCTCCTGCTCCTTCCTGCAGTGTTTATTCTCACTTAGGCTTGACAAGCTTTGTGCTTGGGCAGGAATGGTTTGGTAATTGGGCTTATAAATGGCAAGGACTCAATGCACTCTTACTCTCATCTCTCCCAGCAACTCAATAAGTGCAGATGACGGACGATCAGATCCACCCAGAGACTGCAAGTGCAGCTTCTGTCATTAGGATCAGGCACAGAGCATTATTTAATAACTGCCTGGTTCCTGCACCTCAGCCGGGCTCTGCAGAGAGCAGCACTGCTCAGTGCCCCTCCCAGCGTGTGTGTGATCATCATCCCTGGATCCAGACGTGCTGGGGAGCCTGGAGCAGCACAAACACCCCAGAGCAGGGTGGGAATGGGCAGCACCAGCCACGGGTCCCTGCCGTGGGAGGTTCATCTGCTGGGGCTGCACAAGGCACAGTGCCCACGGTGCTGGCACCCAAAGCTGTGTGTAATTTCTGTCATTTCTTGGGGAACAAGGAGGCATCGCCCCAGCAAAGAGTCCTGTTGCTTCCAGCAGGAGCAGGGATTCACCAGGCACAGCTCAAACCTGCTGCACGCACTCCTTTCAGCTTTTAATATTTGATGAAGGCTGGGAACACTGAAGGTCACCCGAAAGCTTCAGCAGTGGATAATTGTAATGCCCACAGACAGCTCCAAGCGCTTGGAGCCCTCTCCCCGACAGGTATCGATGTTCCTCAGCTTCTGTTGATCCCTCAGCTCGGGCTTTCCTGCTCCAGGCTGACACAGGGGCTGTGCCTGAACTGCACAGACACGCTGGGGCTTGGTAGGAAGGGGTTAAAATAAACCCAGAGTATTCCCTCAATATTAGTGGAAATGGAGAGGCAATTTGCAGCGAGACAGAGCTATCATGTAATGCTATAAACACCAGTGCTCACCCCTTCCCCGATGTTATCTGACTTGGTATTTACCGGATCCAAAATAAGAAATACCGGATTCCTGGCAGGAGCCTCAGCTCAACACAAAGGTTTAATGAACTGCTAAAAGGGGGTAGAGTTCATAAATGGAGACCTAAAGGAAACAGTGAAGGCTTGATCCTTTTCCCCTTCCAAGGTCAGGGTGCTCTGGCTCTGTCCTCACTCTGAATTCACATCTGCCTTAGCAGCTCCTAATTTACCGAAATTCGGGATGATCCCACCTCTCTGGGTCAGCGCTTTCCAGCTGGGTTCCCAGGGCTGGCTCAGCTTCACTTCTCGTGGAGCCACACACAAAACAGGGCTGGAGCCCCGGTGGGTTCGGGCATTGTGGGGAACAGCAGCAGCTCGGGGGTGCCCATGGCCAGAGCAGGGACACTGCCAGCCCCAGGAGCAGCCAGAGCATCCCCCCTGCCCAGGCATCCCCCATCACTCACCACCCCTGCCACCGTGCCCCCTGCCCAGGCACACCCATCACTCACCACCCCTGCCGCTGTCCCCCCTGCCCAGGCATCCCCCTGAACCATCCTCCATCCCCCCGTCCCCCCGCAGCCTCTCTCGGGTGGAAGCTCTCTCATCCCTCCCACAGCCCCACCAGGCACTCTCAGGCTCCATTTCCAACCCTCTCTTTGCTGCCTCTGCACAAACCTTAATGCTTTGGTAAGAGTTCTGAAAGCCTTTTGCTTCAGTATCGATCTCCTCTGAGTGTCATTTCCCTGATTTCCAGGTAGATTCCTGTCTCTGGCAGACAGCTCTTCCTCTGCCAGAGAGCCTCACAAAGCTGTGCTCTCCCAGGGACTGATCAGCATCGGCACAAGGTATTGAACTTCCACTTCCACCCCGTGCTTGCTCCTCTCCTTAATGAACACCAAGGGGGATAAAGTAAGCATGGCAAATATTACAGATATACCATTTTTGTAGGCTGTTTGTATAAAAGCTTCATTTTGTACAAGTCCCAGTGCCTAAAGGGGCTCTGAGAGCTGGAGAGGGCCTTTGGCCAAGGGCGTGGAACGCCAGGACAAGGGGGAATGGCTTCCCACTGCCAGAGGCTGGCCCTGCCCTTGGCAGGGGGTTGGAACTGAAGGTTTTTAAGGTCCCTTCCAAGCACTTTGTGATTTTGTGATTCCCTTTTCAGAGCTCCCAGCAGCACCGATCAGTCCAGCCGTGCTTTCTGCACCTGGAGGGCAGCCCTGTGGGGATGCTGAGCCCAGCACTCAGGCAGGTTCTTTCACCGAAGGTTTGAGAGCAGGACACTCAGGCTGGACACCCAGAATTGCCTCAGGTGGGGCCTCTTTTCACACACTGCCATGGTTTCCTTTACAGCCTCAGGGGAAATTCTGCCATCCTTGCACAGACAAGGCAGTGACACTCCTTATTTTGTGCCAGGCAAGAAGGGCTGGTTTTGCCCACGCCAGCTGTGCTTGGTGACAGACAGGGAGAGAGCAGCACCTCCATCCTTCCCCCAGCCCATCCCACGGGGCATCAGCCCCTCGGAGCTGTCACTGCACCACACGAGACAGGGGAGGCTGCAGGGGCTGATGTTCCTGCCCTGTTTCAGTAATTCACACTCTGAACACCTCGTTCTGCTCTCTGTCTGGAGCACAGACACAACAGCTCTTGGCCTCTCCCCCGTCCCTGGGGAGTGGAGGTGGGACAGGAGGCACAGCCCCAGCTCAGCCTGTGCTCACCCAGACTGAGCAGCCCCTCAGGTTATCCCTGAGCCCTCAAACCTCACACCCCTGCTCTGAGAGTGCCAGCCATGCCTCTGCTGGAGACTCGGAGAGGAAACAAGAGCTGTCATCATGATTCTTTCGGTAAAGGGGGAAAAAAGATAAGCCAAAGATGCCAATTTATGTGTGGAAAGGTCAGAATTTAAAAATTCTCACTTCTTACACTGCTACATATCTTAGAATGGAATAAATTTTAAGTGTACCATAAAACTATATTCTTCATCCCATTTACCATGTAACTGGTGCTCCTTCTCTGCCTGCATAAAGACAAGCCTCTGGCTCTTTTATTAATATCCGTGAGCATAATTTAATGGCTGATCCAGCACTGGAGACACACATTTCATATTTAAGAGTGAGGCTGAACTGAAAGGAGCCTGGAAGGACTGTAATGAACAGCTTGGTTGCTCAGTCTGCTCCGAATGCTCAGATCAATACAACATCATTTACTTACTGCAACTTATTGGCCAAGTCATTTTTTGTCATCTTGGTACTTGTGTGTAGCAACCAGAGAAGTGGCAGACAAAAGCACTTAAAATTAATTATGTTCATATGAGTTTAATTCATGTAAAACCCTAAGGTCCACTCTGCAACAGAGATCAAATAATTCTATCTCTCTACAAACACACTTACACATGCAATATTGAAATAGCACATACCAGTCCTAAAGCCCAGGCCAAAGCTGCTTTGTGCACAGGGCCCTGCAAACAGGCAATAAAATAAGATCTCTTTATCAACTCTAGCACCGAACTAAACCTTTAAAAGGAATAAACATCAGAAAGACAACACTGCATCCAGCAGAAGCTGCCAGACATTCCAGAGGCTATTGAAGGTTATAGCCCGGCACTGCAGAAGATAAAGCTTGGATGGCCTTTATGGATAACACCTTTTATGTGCTCTCTGCCCAGAGCCCGGCTCTCTTTCCAGTTCATTCCAGCTGTGCTCTGTCTCATGTGTTATTCATGCACCTCAGGATTGAAAAAATGAACACGTTGCCCGAGCTGCCAGAGCACATTATGGTAACATCACATTTGAAGGCTCTTATTTTCCCCCTATATCCAATTATTTTTCCTCCTAGGTTCCGGAATCAAAAGCACAGGTGAGGGAAACACCTACTTAAAGTTCAGAGAATGGAGCTGTGTGTGCCAGAGGTGCTCTCTGCCCCCGGACCCCATAAATTCGGGCGGTGCTGAATATGGATCATGGGCAGGCTCAGGTGCCCTTCCACACCAGCCCTGCTCCACAGCCAGTCCTTTCCTTCACTCCGAACACGGGAGGAATTTTAACGCGTGCGGGCTGTGGTGTCCTCAGTGCCTGCTGATTCTCTGGGCTGTGGAACACTGTGCAATGTCACAGTTACACTCATTTCCCTGGGGCCAACCCATCCAAAGTGCCAAGGTTTGCCTGCCCTGGCTTTGCTGTCTCTGCTCCTTCTCCCAGCTTCTCAGGGCACCTCTTATCATCTCCTTTCAGAAGTTTATTTGGCTCATTTCAGGAGCGTGGAAGATCCCAGGATAACACACAGCTCCCTGGAATGCACCAGTGGGACACAAACCATGGGGTAAGAGCAGCTGCTCCAGCAGACCTGATTGCTGCCCAGCAAGCCCTCATCAGCCAGGGAATCCTCACAGAGGCTTCCTGATGTTCCAGTGCAAAATAGCCCCATTCCCCAGAGAGCTGGAAAAACCCTGCCAGCAGCCAGTTTTACCCCAGAAATGACATGAGACCATCAGGATCCGAGTTAATGAAAACAACAAAGCAATATACATTCTTTTGTCATAGACTTTAATTATAATACTTCATAAATATTCCCAAGCTTTAAATTATCTTGGGAGCCAATCTGACACTGTTTGGTTTAGCTTCCTGAGCCCCTCAACTTTAATCAGAGGTGTAATGACTGCAGCCCCCACGCTCAGAGCGAGCTCAGCCGGCGATGCCGTGAGGAACCAGCCTGGGAACGAGGAGCTGCCTCACAGCCAGGTGCCAGATCAGTGTCCCCTGGTGTCCTTGGCATGTCCACACAGGGACATGTCCCACGGTGTCCTTGGCATGTCCACAGGGAGATACAGGAGCTGGTGGGCAGTGCAGTGCAGAGGGGAAGTCCTGGCTCTGTGTAATTCCTCACAAAAAGATTCACTCCCAGTGCAGCCCAAGGCTGGTGCACTGCTCATCCCCTGCCAGCACCATCTCTCAGCTGCCCTTTGACTGCCAAACAACCACAAAAGCCTTGGCAATTAGCACATATCTTAATTGCAAGGCATATCTGAGCTGATGGCTGCCCTGGGCTGTGGCAGGTTCATCCTGGATCCAACAGTGTCAGGTCCATCAAACACCACAGAACCTTCCAGCAGCTCCTCAGACACGCCACCCCTGCGGCCTCCCTGCTACAAAAATCTATCCCCACAACCCCAATCCAGATGGAAATTTGCATCTGAGGGAGCAGCAAGTGTGGGCAGACATGGACAACCCTTTAGGGCCCAGAGCAGGTCTGTCCTCCCTGCTGGAAGTCACTCAAAGCTCCCACGAGGCCAGAGCACCTTCCAGCAGCACCTCCTGGTGTCACACAGTCCCCACACATCCCTCACATCCTGGCAGGGAGCTTCAGCCCAGGATGGGCAGGAGACCCCCATCCCACAGCCCTGCCCTCACACCATCCATCGGGGCCAACTCCAGCCCCCAGGACAGCAGCACCCATGAGAACCCCACCTGAGAGTCCAGAGGGATTTAATTAATCCCCTTGGTGCTGCTCCTCCAAACGGCCCCACAGCCAGAGGTTTTGGGGCTCCCTCTCCCGTTTCACAGGCACGTGGAATTTAAAACATGCCCTGGTACCTCGTTCCTCTGGAGATGGAGATGTTTGCACAGAGAAACCCTCAGATTCCCTACCAGCAGCAATAAATATGATTTTGCATCCCATTTCCTGAGGGAATAACACATCAGCTCACACTGCCTGAGCCATTTTAAATGTTTCTCCTTGGAAGTGAAATCTGAAAGTCCCCACACATTAGACTCCAGTCAGGTTTCACTCCCCACCTATTCTAATCCTACGCCTCATTATTTGCGCAGATAGACAAATAGATGCAACATGTGAATGCTCTCCCCACTGGTGCTTAATGGTATTTTTTCTTCCTTTTTAAAATAAACAAATACATAAATAAAGCAGAGTCTCAGACTGCCTCTGCTGCAGAGGCTTCTCAGAGCACAGATCCAGCTCCCCATCTGTTCTCTGACCTTACTCAACACTGCCAATAAATCAGCCTCCCCCACTCCAAAAAATAAAAATGCCTGTAAAATTGGTCTTTTCCTTCTCTTGTTCACCTCCACCTGATGTTCAGCACAGCGATTCCCACCTTTAACTGATTATTTTTCCTCCCTCCACCCAGCTTTGTCCTTTAGCAGACCTCCACTGCTCCGAACAGGAGCGAACTCTGGTTCTCGCCATCTCCGCTGTTTTCCAGACACACAAATCCTCAGCCACCAAAGAACAACTTATACATTCTCCTCTGCCCCGATGAGACACGAGGTGGAGAGCTCCTGCTGGCAGCTGTTTGCACACAGCAGCTCTCAGAGCCCGAGCACAGGAACGCCAGAGCACGAGGCAGAGCTCACGCCGCAGCCTCTGGAGCCGCGCTCCCTTCCCAGCGCCGGGCCAGTCCCTTTCCTCTTCTCCTGACTGGGGATGGAAGGCTGGAGGCTAAAATAAAACAGAGAAATAGCTGCTCCATGAGCTCTGAAGAGCTGGAGACAGTCTAAACGCTATTCAACACTATTAAGAAAATAAATCTTCAGGAATCAAAGCCCCCAAACAAACAGATTTATTCACGTCTCTAGACCCGCTTCTTTCCCTTCCTCAGAGTTAAAAAAAAACCCAAAACTTTCATGAAAAGCTTTTAAAAATCCAGTCTGGGATTGGCTATTCTGCATTTCATGCAATATATATGGACTTGGGAAATTTTACAGAACAAAATGATTACCCTAAATTATTGATCAAAGGAAGCAAATGTATACAGTGGCCTGAAGAACGCATTGGCTGCTCTGAGGGAAGAGAGCCCTCCGTGGTGACGGCACTGACAGCGTGCATGGATCACCACGAAGGCTCATTCCTAATTACATGATCTTACTGCACATTAAATATGAAAGCCATCTTTTCATTTTTATGCAAAGTTTGAAATACCGCCTCAGAAGTGAACAAAGGGGCATCAATTTAGGGACAGAAAAAGAAGATGTAAACACGCTCATCCAAGCCAGCAACCACAGACCATCACACGTGTTCGGGGCCTTCAAAGACTTCTCATCAATTAAACCTCCTCACATCTCTCACAGGGCAGGGGAGGGATAAAAGAAAAGCAATGGAATAAACCAGCAGCAACGGCAACCAGCTGGGCACACATTCCAGGGATGGCAGCTCGCAGAGCCAAACCTGGGCAGAAGTTTTCCAGAGGGTGTTCTTCAGCAAGGACAGTCTTCAACAAGAGACAAACCTGCCCCCTCCACCGAGACAGACTCAGCAACACCCTCCCACAGGAGGGAGCCTGCAAGAGCAGAGAATTTCAGCAGCTCTGGGAAAAGGCAGGCTCCTGCTCAGCCAGCAGCAGGCTGTGGCCAATAAAACACAAACAGCTGGGGCAGAGAGGAGATCCCTCAGTGCCTGGTGCCCAGGCTGGGCAGAGAGGAGATCCCTCAGTGCCTGGCACCCAGGGTGGGCAGAGGAGAGATCCCTCAGTGCCTGGTGCCCAGGCTGGGCAGAGAAGAGAGCCCTCAGTGCCTGGCACCCAGGGTGGGCAGAGAGGAGAGCCCTCAGTGCCTGGCACCCAGGGTGGGCAGAGAGGAGATCCCTCAGTGCCCGGTACCCAGGGTGGGCAGAGGAGAGATCCCTCAGTGCCTGGTGCCCAGGCTGGGCAGAGAGGAGATCCCTCAGTGCCTGGCACCCAGGGTGGGCAGAGAG
>VWZT01012871.1:777626-814621 GCA_013397055.1 Pachycephala philippinensis | reverse complement strand
CCCTGATAACGCACAGCCACACCACAGGCACAGCGATCCCTGATAACGCACAGCCACGCCCCAGGAACAGCGATCCCTGGTAACGCACAGCCACACCACAGGCACAGGGATCCCTGATAACGCACAGCCGCACCTCTTGGCCCAGGTCAGGCTGTCGGGGCACAGGAGTTGTGTTCTCCGGGCCCCAGGGCTGCCCTGCCCGCGGGGTCCCCCTCTGTGTCCCCCTGGAACACCTCCCCTCAGCCTCCCACGGCAGCAGCTCCATCAGCACGGCCTCCGCACACCCACCTGCAAACAAACCGCTCAGGCAGGCACCAGCAGCTCCCCACAAACACTTATCCCCTCCAAGACTCTCCTCATAAAACTTTACGGCACCTTTTTCCTTATGATAATCCAGTATAAACATGATTTAATGGGGCTAGGAGGGAGACAAGGACAGCAACAAGGCCAACAGGCAATGACTGTGGTCTCCCATCTCATCGCTTTTTCTTTCCTTTCACTCCTTCTCTCTGCTCTGCTTTCAGGGTGCGTTATTTTGGTCATGCTGTCACTGGATTATTACGTGCTCTCCATTACAGGGCTAGAAAGCCTGAAGGTCTTTTGTGGTTATACTTTAAAGGTGGCTTTGTGGCTTTTTTTTTGCTTGTGAATTTGATTCAACTCTGCTCTGGGTTACTGTTATGCCTGCTAAATGACTACACACAATTTTGAAAAAGAAACTGTGTCCCAAGGAAATGTTGGAGACAACCATGCAAACAATTCCCTTGAGATGTGCCCATTTCACCCCTAATCCAAATTTAACTCAGTTTGCAGAGCAGAACCCGCTGTGTGCAGCCCCACAGGTTATTTATCAGGGACAATACCCTGGTATTTCCCCAGCCCCAAAGCCATCTCACACCACTGCAGGCTCCTTCGGGTACCCCCAGCCCGGGGGTCTCACCCTGCTCTCCCTCTCTCCCCCAGCCCCAAATTCCTCCCTGGGGTACAGCTCCCTCAGAGCAGGGCAGGTGGAAGAGCCATGCCAGAGCACAACAAAAAGCAATATTCACTCATTTAATTACATTTACCACCATTATTACTTTTTGGGATGAGATAAGGTGGGCCCAGCCACAGCTACAGAGGTGTAAAATGGGCAGCTGCACAAATACAGAACAAAATAAGCAAATAATTCATAATCTTGCTAAACAAAGACTTCACGGGGGTTGTGTGCTTTCACAAATACAAACACGGAGAAATACATTTAAGCAAAGAGATTCTGCCAAGATTTTTTGTGGAAAACTTGTCCTGGCTGGTGCACAGGCTGCTCCAGATGGGAAAAGGGGATTTGGGTGGATATGAGAGTCCAGCAGAAAGCTTAGGATAACCAATGGATCGTTCTGTCCCCTTGTGAGCTAAGATGTAATTGGGAGGATAACGTGAAATATCTGAGAGAAGAGAGGCTCTGTTTTGAATGACCTTTGTTGGAGGGAGGCCTCCCCTGGTGGGCACAGCGGTGAATTCCCACCCTCAGTCAGGTCCTGCAGGCTGTGAGGGATGCTCTCCTCCCAGTAATTCCTGGTAAATGAACAAACACGTGGAAATTGCTCCATTCCCCCCCTTACTGCAAAAGGAATAATCTGCATTCTAAATGAGATTAAAGCATCACTACAAATCCCACTAATTCCCTCACAGGAGCCACAGGAGGAGCCGGTCAGTTCCTGGGGCCACTCGGTCACAGGCCTGGCACCACCTTTTCCTCTCCAAACAGCGAAAGCTTGGTCCTGGCTGGACGTGAGGAGGATGTTCAACCTCTCTGGTGTGCCTCTGTGCCACCTGCTCACGGAAGGAATGACAGGAGAAGCCTGGCTATGTGGCTGTGCCAGGAAAACAGCCAGGCAAACAGAAATGCACGGGAATACAGAAAACATCTGGGATTTTTACGTGAAAAAGCTTTACCCAGGTAAACCCTTTGTTGCCTAAAGGGGAAGGAAGAGAAGGACAGCACTGGATAGAGGGGTCCTTCATCCCTCCTCTTCTCCCAAGCTTGACACCACTGGGGAATGCTGGAGCCAATCTGCTGCAGGATTTGGGATGTGCCCTTGCCTTTCTCAGGCTCTGAGAGTGGGAGCAGATCCTCAGCACGAGGAGGATTTACTTCCCTGTAAAACAGAGGGGACAGTGCCCTTTGCCTGCCCACAAAGGCGCTGCCATGTTGAATCTAAACAAACAGATCCCCAGCCAGAATTAGCTGTGTAAATTCAGATTATCAGCTCACGCTGCCAGCACAGATCCTGGCTGGAAACCAGGCTCTGGATCCTCCAGCCCTGCTCCCTCGGGAGCTGAGCTGACACAGCCCAGAGCACAGCCCCATCCCTTGGCAGCAGGCAGGGATGTGACAGGGATGTGATCTGCAGGATCACGGGGCTCTCCCACCCTGTTCCACTGATCCAAAGCCATCTGCATTTAAAAGATTGCGGGCCCAGCCACACTCCCCCCAGTCTGTGCCTTAGGAGAGAACACTGAATGGAGTTCTGAGTGCACTGCCAGCCTGGGCTGTAGGAGAGAACGCTGAATGGAGCTCTGAGTGGCACTGCCAGTCTGGGCTTTAGGAGAGAACACTGAATGGAGTTCTGAGTGGCACTGCCAGTCTGTGCTTTAGGAGAGAACACTGAATGGAGTTCTGAGTGTCACTGCCAGTCTGTGCCTTAGGAGAGAACACTGAATGGAGTTCTGAGTGCACTGCCAGCCTGGGCTGTAGGAGAGAACGCTGAATGGAGCTCTGAGTGGCACTGCCAGTCTGGGCTTTAGGAGAGAACACTGAATGGAGTTCTGAGTGGCACTGCCAGCCTGTGCTCTAGGAGAGAACACCGAATGGAGTTCTGAGTGGCACTGCCAGCCTGGGCTTTAGGAGAGAACACCGAATGGAGCTCTGAGTGGCACGGCCAGTCTGGGCTTNTCTGAGTGGCACTGCCAGCCTGGGCTTTAGGAGAGAACACTGAATGGAGTTCTGAGTGGCACTGCCAGTCTGGGCTTTAGGAGAGAACACCGAATGGAGTTCTGAGTGGCACTGCCAGTCTGGGCTTTAGGAGAGAACACTGAATGGAGTTCTGAGTGGCACTGCCAGTCTGTGCCCGGGGTGCAGTGAGTCACTGAGAAACCCTCACTGTCTCGTGTGCCCTCGCAGCAGGAGCACAGAGAGACACAGGGCTGCTGGAACAGCCTGGGCAGGCACAGGGCCCAGGGTTCTGCAGCTGAAAACATCACAGAGGGATTTTAGGGCTGCTTTCAGCAGGGCAGACACACAAATTCCTTTCTCTGCCTTACTCCTCACTCGGGAGAGGGCCTAAGGAGTCCGTGGAAGTCAGAAAGGGTGAGAAAGTACCTCAGAGGGTGGGCAGTGTGGGTAGTGCTTTTTAGTGACCCTCCCTGGTGTTTGGGTGTGCGGATCCCAGCCCTGTGACCTGCACATCCCCAGCCTGTGACCACCCTGTCCCCAGCCTGTGACCTGCACATCCCCAGCCTGTGACCACCCTGTCCCCAGCCCTGTGACCTGCATGTCCCCAGCCAGATAGATAGATAGATGGATGAGAGAATTCGGAAATTGGGGTCAGTGCATCAGCCCGGAGATCCCCCAGCTCCAGGGGTTGGATGATTTCTTCAATTAGAGCTGTTGTTTCTGCCTGGGAAGAACTGGTTCCAGTGCAAAAACCAGATATCCTGCTCACCTCTTTAGCACTTATTTAAAGCAAACAAGAAGTAGGAGAATCCAATAATCTTTTTTCCATATGGATTAGTGAGTCAGGAGGTCCCAGTAGAATTCAACCAAATTTTTGTGATCAGGTAATTTTCAGTTTTGATTACTGTAACCACGAAACAAGCCAACAGCCTGACACAAGTCTAATCCATAGTGAGGAATAAAAGGGCATTTTTCATGTATGCAGGCAGGGGATGAAAAGATGTATCTTTTCCTTCAAAACAATGCAAATTCTGATTTTTTTCCCTCTAAACTTGGTCCAGTGTCTGTACAGTAAACCAAACCAAGCTGATCATATTTTGTGCCAGGTGTTGCTCTGGAGCAGCAGTGACATGATTAATTAAATAGCCACTGGGCCAGAAAAAGGACTGAAAATTAATATGATCTTCTGGCCATTCCAGCACTTCATATTAGAGAGACATGGATAAAATACTAAACCTTTGGAGAAAGGAATGGGCTCCACATCTGCTCCCTGCCCAGGGCAGGCACCTGAACAATCACCCGAGGGCACAGAGCAAGGTCCAGGAGAGGGTTCCCGGCATCCAGGGGCTGCATCCCCCAGCAAACACCCCCATTCCATGCCCCCTGCCCGGGCTCTCCTGCCTCTGTGTGCTCACACTGGCACCAGCCACTGCTCCAGGCACCTGGAATGCACCAGAGCACTGCTGCAGTACTGCAGAAGGACCAAAAATAAATCAGAGCCAGGCAAAGTTTTGTGCTTTCACTTAATTGTACATTCAGGGTATTTCTCTGATGATCTGCAGGAATATTGGTATCTGCTCACAGGGGGAAGATCAAGTGCAGGGCCTGGGTACAGAGCTGCTGTGCACTCATAAATCACAGAATCGTTACGGGGGAAAACGCCTCCGGGAGCATCGAGTGCAGCCTCTGACCAAACACCTCCATGCCCACTAAAGCACATCCTGACCATAAACCCCAGGAAACTCCAGCTCTTTAATTCCTTCAGCATCGGCACCACCGTTCTAGAATACAGTATCTAAATGTAAATTTAAAATAACCAACAGGTGATTGATTTCAGTGAACTACCAGCAGGATTTTGCCTTTATGAACCTCACTGAATCATCAGGCATTTGCTCCAAGTGCTGTTTGCTCACATTTAACAACTGCAGGGAGTTCTGTTAATATCCAGAGTTTTATTCCAAGAGTGGGAGTCTCAGCACAGCTCTCCAGAGGGGCTGCCACGTGTGGTGTGTGGGCAGCTGGAGGACACCAGCCCGTGCCAGAGCCAGGCCCTGTGCAGGGCACGCTCTGGTCAGGAGAAAAGAACATTTTCCAAATAAATAGGACAAATTTTGGGTGGCCTGACCCAGAATCATGGAATGTCCTGGGCTGGAAGGGACCCACAGGAATCATCCAGTCCCACTCCTGTCCCTGCACAGACACCCCACCAACCCCACCCTGGGCATCCCTGGAGCGGTGCCCAAACGCTCCTGGAGCTCTGGCAGCCTCGGGGCCGTGCCCATTCCCTGGGGAGCCTGAGCAGTGCCCAGCACCCTCTGGGGGAAGAACCTTTCCCCAAAATCCAACCCAAACCCCCTGACCCAGAGCCCAGAGAGCTCCTCACCTCTGAGCAGGCAGGAACCAGCATTCTCACCTGTGCTTCCAAGGTAACTTATTCACTGGAGTTATCTTTAAATGTCACTGTTGTCATTCTCATTTGCATATGCAAATCACCGTGAGCTTTCTGCAAGGAGAGGACAAGTGCTAACACCCCTTTTAGCTAGACCATATTTCCTGCTATTTCTGGCTCTCCCCGTTCCACTCCTGGCCTGTGTCTGAGAACACAGAGGTAAACAAAAATGAAAAATGATGAGAAGGAAGCCAGCCACCTGCTTTGTGCCTCGGAGGGCTGGGATTCATCCTGAGCAGGAGCCCACACGGTCCCCAGGCCTCCTAATTGCTCCAGTTGGTTCAGTTCGGCGCCGTGGCCATCTGGCTATTTGGGGGCTGGCAATTAAAAACGGTGAGGAACAGCTGAAATTGTTACTGTTCAGTGTACTGAACTTGTGTTTATTAAAGACTAAGAACAGGCACATGAGAAATCTTCAGTGCAACTCAAACTGTGCTGTGGAGAGCCAGGTACTCCTGCTGATCCCGTGGATACCAGAGCAGGCTTTTCCAAAGGCACCTCCATCGCCTGGGGCGAGGATTTGCTACACGCAGGTGAGGAGCTATGGCTGGACAAGCCCTGTCTGAAAGGCTCAGGACAAAGGCACAAAGGGGGCTGATCTCATCAAGAAAGGCCTGAGAAGCAGTTTCTGGGAGCTGAGAGCTGAGAAGGGCACAGGGAAGGGCTCCCAGGGCAGCAGCTCCCAGCTCCACATGCCCAGCCGGGCGCTTTTCCAAAGGGGACTCCATCCAAGGCAGCACCGGGCTGGGGACAGGACCAGGGGTGAGGCTTCCTCCTCTGGGACACAGAGACAGCACACTGAATGGTCTGTGCATCTCTTCTGCCCTTACAAACCAGGAAAAAAAGCACTGCTTTTATTTTATTTTTATTATTGCTCTAGGACTGGCCTTTAGAGGGGAAGATGTTCCCCATGGTCCCTCCCAGAAAGTCCTCGAGCCCTGTTCAGCACCCCATCACCCCCTCCTGCCACTTCACCCAGCTCGGGGTCAGCCCAAGCCTCTGTGGGAGATTTCCCAGTTCCAGGCAGAACCCACTCACAATCAAGCTCTGGATTCTGCAGCGTGCAAACCTTTCCATATTTATGACAGATACCGGGGATTAACTTCATTTACGAACAATGATTACACTTCATTATCCTGCACACAAACAAATATTATCAGGAACAAGTGAATTACACAGAATGCGTTCTTTGGGCCTGTATTTCCATATCCCACGGAAGGCCCCGTTCCTGGGGTGCCTGGGATGGCACGCCTCGCCCAGCACTCTGGGGCTGGTGGCTCCACACTGAACAACACCACCACAGAGCCGGGGGGGATGCTCCAAACAGCCCCCCAGCACCGTGGGCATTCCTGGGGGGCCATTCCACCCTGACATCTTCATTCCTGCAGTGTCACCATGAGTGAGCCGCTCCCCTGTGCTGGCTCTGGCTGCAGGTGCAGCTCCCATCTCCCCAGGTCTCCTCCCGAACTGGCCCCTGGGGTTTCACTCACACAGGGCTGGGGCCAGCCTGGCTGGAGCTGGCTCTGATCCCTTTGGAGCCCAGGGATCCCCACACTGGTGGGTCTGCTCACACGATGGAGGAGCTGAGCTAGGGCAGGCACCTCTGGCAGTCTCTCCCCGCGCCCCGAGCCAACTCTCCGACGCTTCACCCCATGGAAGGTGGGCACAAAGCTGATCATTCACATGCCAAGAAATACCCAAAACCCAGGCTGATCCAACCTGAATCTGACAGGAACTTCCCTGGCAGCTGTGCCCTGAGCAGCACCCTGGAGAACGCAGAGCCTGTCCCTGTCCCCGTCCCCACTCAGGGAGTGTGACAGCCAGGGGACACCCGGAGCTGCAGCTGCACCCAGCCTGGCCTGGCACCTCACCTCACCCAGCCTGGCCTGGCACCTCACTCACCCAGCCTGGCCTGGCACCTCACCCAGCCTGACCTGGCACCTCACTCACCTCACCCAGCCTGGCCTGGCACCTCACTCACCTCACCCAGCCTGGCCTGGCACCTCCCCTCACCCAGCCTGGCCTGGCACCTCACTCCCCTCACCCAGCCTGACCTGGCACCTCACCTCACCCAGCCTGACCTGGCACCTCACTCCCCTCACCCAGCCTGGCCTGGCATCTCCCCTCTGCCTGGGGACAGAGCTCTGCAGCTCCATGTTCTGCTGAGAAACATCTTGTGCCAAACCACCAGTGGCAGAGTGATGGGGGAAAAATAAAGAGTCTGTTTAGAATTTAATCTTGTCTAATGAAGGGGGGAAATAGAAAAAAGGGGAAAGCAATGTTTGACCCAATTTTATCTCCACTTAAGCTGTGTGGATGTGGCTCCTGGGCACATGGGTTGGCATGGCCTTGGCAGTGCTGGGGGAATGGCTGAACCCCATGGTCATGGAGGGCTTTTGCAACCTAAGTGGTTCTATGACTCTAAGATTGTTAATATCACATTATTTATTCCTCTGGTATTTCCAAAGCTGAAATTATTAACATAGCTGAAATGTCTCCAAGAAAGGATTTGCTTTTAGTGATTTTCTCCTCCCTGATTTTAAGGTTAAATTCTGAGATTGTATCATGCACTTCTATTTTGAGATGAGCAGAAATGCTCTGCCAGTAACTGCATCAACAAACAGGGGAGAAATTATGGAGCCACAAGTCCAGGCAGGGAATTAGGAAATATTGACAACCACTGATGTGGCAAAAGGTCAAAGTGGTTGGAGGGCAGAGGCTGTGACGCTCATCACCACCACGCCAGAGCTTTCCATCAGCACAGATTCATTATTACAGGAGAAATGAACTTCTCTCCCCAAGGAATGACTTCTGGAACCTGGGGAGATTCCATATTTTGTTTTAAACCTTCTCCTAGATGCTATTAAAGGCTTGTCAAAGCTTGGTCAAGACCCCAAACCTCCCTGGGCAATGTCTGGCTGTTACAGGTAGAACAGTTGACTTGAACTCCTTTTGAGGCAGCCAGAAAAGAGCTGGAGATGGGAGAAGTCTCCACACACTCACAGCTGGGAGAAGCTGGCATGGATGGGCTGGGCCATCACTCCAACCCCATCAGTGTCTGTGCTTTGTCAATATTTCTACAAATACCCAGCGACGGGTGCAAAGCCAGCCCAGAGAGATCTGAGCCAGCAACAAACAAAGTTCTGCAACAAATGATGTAGCTGCTGATGAATTAACTCCAGGACAGTCTGGAAGGACCTCAAAATAATTCATGTTGAGAACTTGTATAAATCTTGCTAGTGGGGTGTCCCTGGCGAGCAATTAGATGAGTAAATGCCATTTGTTTGGGGAGATTTTCTCTTGGAGGTGTTCTGCTGGCAGGTGAAGATGGAGTAGACAAACCAAACCCAAGGAAAACTCCACCAGAGCCCAGTTTGTAACTCAAATTAGGTTCATGAGTGTTATCAATTTTCCTTCTCTTTCCTGAGAATCAAGGATTCTTTCACTTTCAGATCTTTAAATCTTGTGCAAAGGTGCAACAGGATTTACTATTTGCAAAGGTGGCTTTTTCCTTTGGACTACTGCAGAAACAAAGGAGTCCAACAACATTCATTCCAAGGCTTTTCATACACAGGTGATAGAGCACTGCTGATGTCTGAACCCCTGACTTATCCTCTAATTTATTATTCATTTACTTCTGGATTATAATGTCTAATTTATTCTCTAATGTATCAATTTCTCCCCCGATTTAGTCCTTTGTCATCCAATCTGGAATTTAAATATAAATAAGTAAATAAATATGCACGTTCTGTGTGGCAGGTAAGCAATAAGCCATCATCATTTGGAACAGCCAGAGAAAGATAGAGCACAAAGGAGGAGGGATGGATTTCTGTGCAAGATTCATTGCTCCATCAGGCACACGAGGAGCGTGTCAGAGGCAACCCAGGCTGTAGTTATAGCAACCATATGCTTGGCTGGAATAACACATTCCCGGGGACACGGCAGGCTCCAGCACGGGGAGGAGAATAACAGCTCACATCGTCAGTGAGAGAAAGCAGTGTGACCAGATCCTGGGCTGGCTCCAGGGAGTCGGGGAGATTCCAGAGCCTTTGGAGAGGGAAGCCCAGAGCTGGTCAAACACCCAGTGACCACCACGATGGAGCCAATGGGGTTTGGTTCCTAAACGTCCCCCTCACAATTCCCACTGAAATGAGCAAACGCTTTGCTCATTCTCATGTGGACTTTGGATTCAAATAATACTGAGTGCTGCTAATTTTTCATAGGACCACCCTTAGTACGGGGTTTATAACAACTCAGGGCTTTTTCCAGGTCACTGAGCTGGGTTGCCACCCTCAGGCTCATGTGGCAGCAGGTGATCAGTGCTCGGCTTTGGGAGCATCCAGAAGGGGCTTTAAGCAAGGACCTGACCTGCAAATTGGCCTCAAATACAGGAAACAGAGAGAATTCTGTGGGCTGAGGAAGGAGGAGCAGTGCCCAGGCCCTGGTGTCCAGATCCCAAATCCCGCCAAGCCTCCAGCCCTGCCAGGCCAGCACATCCTCTGGCACACCCAGGCTGAGCCAGCGGGAATGAGCCCTTGCAGAGGGAGAAGGAGGAATGAAGAATTCCCAGGAGGGCTGTGAGCAGCCCAGCAGTGCCCTGAGTCCATCTGGGCAGCCCCAGCTCCCGCGGCTCACACAGCACAGCTCCGAGGGGCAGCATCTGCACGGGGAAAGCAGCTGGTGCAGGCATCTGCTTGAAAATTAAAGAGTGTCCAAACGCTGCTGCCAGAATTTGGGTTGAATCAATAGGCCAGATAAAATGCTAATTGCAATTACACCGGTCACTGCGCCACGCCTGGGACTCTTGGCCTGACTTGGTTGGGCTTCAGAAAGCGTGGTAGCTGAATGAGAGATCTGCTGCCTGGTGCTCCTGTGTGCCCTCCGTGACCCTTCATGGTGAGATGGGACCATCAGTGACCATCACAGAGGGCTCCAGGAGATGGGTCCCCATCACAGGGGTCTGGTCACCTCTGACCTCCTGCAGGGACCCTGGAACCCAGCCCCAGCCCCAGGGCTGCAGGAGCAGAACAAGAACACACAGCTGGATCTCCAGAGGCACCTGGGAACAGCTCTGCCAGAGCAAACGCTCACAGAACATCCCAGTGAGAAACGTGGGGTTAGCTCTTTTTAAAAACCATTCCTTATCAGTACCTGAGGCAGCAGGGAGCCGTGCTGGCCGGAGCCTCTGGCAGCACATTGCTGGGTGTGTGGGATCCCCCTGCTCCCCTGAACCCCGGTGGGACAGGAGCAGGCTGTCAGCTCGGGCAGCACAGACCTTTCACTGTGCTCACTCCAGCCTGGACTCTGTATTGCTGAGCCAAGCTGAGGAGCAGGCACAGAGGCTGCAGGAGCGTGCCCTGGGCAGGCTGGAACGGGATGGATGTGCCATGGGCTGGCCGGGATGGGGGCTGCTGAGCCTCCCACCTCCTTCTGAACGGCTGGAAACGGCTGGGGAAGCTGACACAGCCCCTGCTTCCATGCCCTGCTTCCCACCACATCCAGGGATCTTGGTGGCTTTTCCTGCTCCACATCCAACCACCAAACCACTCTGCACTGCTCAAGTAAAACCCAACTGTCTCGTGCCAAGCCCTTCCTGAATAAAAAACCTGTGATGAAAAACAGGCAAAAGAATCAATGTCAGCTGTCTGCATTTGTACCTTACAGCTGAACCCACCTCCACCATGAGAGCACCAGAAATTTGGGGTTCTGCTGCTGGCCCAGCCCTGCATTTCTGTCCCCAGGTGTGGATTTCTCCCCTGTCCCACCTGCATCCCTGGGGCGTGGGGCAGCTGCCGGGTTTGGTTCTGTGCCTGCAGCAGCTGCAGCTCTGGGTTAATGACCTGGCACTGAAGCAGCCCAGCGCTGATTCACACAGAGGGAGAGGGATGCAGATTATTCTTCTTCCACACAAACTGTGCACTGTTCATTAGGTTTGTATCAATAAAATCAAAGCACGTTAGAGGCACCTCAGAGCCAGTGAGAGCAGGGCAGCTCCTGGCACAGAACGGGGGAAATGCCCTCATTGTGTCCGGCTTCTGGGAGCCAACACTCCACATGTGCATCCTGCTCCTCACCCACAGGGAAGGGCTCCAGTGCCAAACTCTGCCCGTCCCACAGGGTTCAGCCTCACCTCTGCCAGCCCATCAAGGAACCCCGAACCAGAAATCCCATTTGAGGAGTGACTGGGGTAGCAATGACACTGTACCCCACTAGAGCTGGGCCTGCATTGCTTTCTGGCCCAAAAGAATAAAAATTCAAAATCTCATCAAAAGAGAAGAGACTTACAACACTTTAAACAAGTCCAGCTTGAGTAAAAAGTAGTGGAATTAAAAATAGATGTGGGCAATTAAATTTATTAAGGAAAGCGGTTTTGCTGTGCTGGAAGAACCGACCTGACAAACAGGATCCAGAACGAGCAGCCAAAGTGGAACAGAGGCTCAGCCAAATTTCAAGGTTGCTAAAATTCAGCCAGGGAAAGTTTCAGTGATCTACAACTGAAAGGAAAATGGATCCAAGTCTAAAAGGAAGAAACAGAGAAAACAGAGAATGCTGGAAAAAAGCAGGAACACAGCAGAGAATGAGCAAAAGCTCCTGTTCCAAGCACACAGATCGTGTTTGGAGCCCCAGAACAGCTCCTCCTGCATCCCCCGCCAGGCACAGCCCCGAGCACTGCTGGCTTTCCTGCTTTTCCCCATCAGCTCACGAAACAGCTCCGCTCTGAGCCGATTGTGAGCACAGCCATCCCCATCTCCACAACAGCTTTTCCTTAGAGCGTTTCCCACACCCTGCCGAGGGGCTCCAGGGGAGGCACTCAGTGAGCATCCCCCCAGAGCTCTGCTGCCAAGCCCACGGGTCCCAGAGCTCAGATAAACTCTGTTCCGAGAGGCTCCCGGGAGCAGCAGCCTCCTCCCGAGCCGTGCTGCAGAGCAGATGTGATTTCACTCACTGGGCATTGTCAGTCTGGGCACAGGCAGCCAGAGCCGCAGGCACACGGAGACAGAGAATTCCTGCCTCAAAAACCAGCTGGAGGAAGGAAGTGGAGCTGTGGCAGCCTCGGGAGTCGCTCTCTGCAGTTAGTCCTCTTTCCCCAGCTGTAAAACAGGGAATCACTGCCGGCCATCCTTCACCTCCCTGTGCCTGGCCATTACAGAGATTTTCTAAAAAAGGCAAAAATGATCCTGCCTGCATCTGTGTTTTCCTGCCCACTCCATCACATCCCACTGGGAACACCCTCTGTGGGCTCCTGATCCAATTAAAATCCTGATCCTGTGCTGGAGCCTGTGTCCGAGGGCAGCCCCGAGCTGGGATCCACCACAGCCACCCCAGCATCACCCCAGCTGTGCCAGCTGTGCCAGCTGTGCCAGCACCAGGCCGGGGGATGCGGGATGCAGGGATAACTCCCCAGCACAATCCCAAGGAAAAACACAGAGAATACTTAGGAATGAGTTACACAAAGTTATTCAAGACTTATGACTCGAGAAGCTCAGTCAACTCGCTTTATCCAAGAGGCAGCCGAGTCCAAAATCTCTGCACAATAGGAGTTTCTGAGGAGAGGCGGCTTTGAAAACCAAAGTAAAAAGCGTAACAAGGCACAGGGGAGCAGGAACTAAACAAACCCAGACTAGAAATAGGCACTCGCTTTTGCCAGGCAGGGAGGTACCATGGGAGCCACTTAAAAGGAACTCAGCGTGGTGTGGTTTCTTTGTATCTTTTTATCGATTCCCTTTAAATTTCTGGCCAAAGAGAATTATAGTCCTGAGCCAGCAGTTGGGGAGAATTTTGTAACTTAATCTTCCAGGGGTCAGTTTGGAAGTTTGGCAGGAAGCTCCCCGGCCCCAACAGCAGCACAGTGAGCTTTGAACTGCAGAGGTGCCCTGGCAGAGCTGACCCCACACCAAGTGTCCCCACAGCACGTGGCCACCAGACCAGGGGGCTCCCTGGACATTCTGGTCTTGGCCTTGGACATTCCAGGGATGGGACTGCCACAGCTGCTCTGGGCACCCTCTGCCAAGGCCTCCCCACGCTCAGCTCTTCCTCACACCTGACCTAAGTCACCCTTTCAGCGTTCCTTGCCTTAGATACTCCTTACCCTTATCCATTTCCATCCCTCATGGGGCCATCCCCATCCCCTGCCAAGTGCTGACAGCTCAGGGACAGGGACAGGGACAGACGCTGGGGTTTCTCCTATCGGTTTCATGGAATTATTTCTGCTTTTCTTGCTCATTTTTAGAAAAGGGATAGATTAATTCCCATAAAAAATACTTCAGTTATTATTCCCAGGGTATTTTCTGCTTTCCCCTTTCTTTCTTTTTGTACTTTCAGTAGCAGTGAAAAAGGGATGAAGAAAAATAAATGACATTATCAGCCATTTTGAGAACAAAACTGAAAGTTTTCAAAAGTCTCTTCATAGTGTTCATTACTTCCGTGACATCAAAGTGGTTTTCTCTTGAGTAAGCAGTTGACTTTTAAACCATGGGACAGATGAAGAAAGCAAATTTCACAGAAAATAATGATAATTTAAAAGTAATTTTTCCAAGTGAAAGCATTTAAAAATGAAATCCATAAAAATAAATCTAAGCCCTTCTTAGCTGAACCTAAGATGATTTAAAAGACACAAATGAGGGATGTTTCTACTGCCAAGAAGGGATGGAGGTCACACTGGAAGCTTCCTTCTCTCTTCCCCATCCCTGTATTGGAGCATTTCTCACAGCAACTGCCAAATTTTAGATGCAGTGCAGGTCTAAAGGTCTGGAATTGGGGAGCACCATTGGGATGCTCAGGCACAGCTGCCCACTGCCTCTGCCAGGCACTGCCAAGTGACACTTGGTGTTTGGTCAGGCTGGAGAACAGGGAAAGGTTCTTCCCGCAGAGGGTGCTGGGCACTGCCCAGGCTCCCCAGGGAATGGGCACGGCCCCGAGGCTGCCAGAGCTCCAGGAGCGTTTGGGCAGCGCTGCCAGGGATGCCCAGGGTGGGGGTGTTGGGGTGTCTGGGCAGAATTCAATGATTCTTGTGAGTCCCTTCCAGCCTGGGCTATTCCATGAGTCCATGGAATGTTTTAAATCCCACCTGCTGGCCTGAAGAGCTTTCAGGAACACTCGAGTGGGAGGGAGGCAGCTCAGTGCAGCACAGCTCCTGCCCCATTCCCAGCCCAGCATTCCCTGGAGCCAGCCCCTGGTGTGCATCTTCTCCCACTGCAGGTGCCCTTAGGAAATACCCCACCACCAGCACTGAACATAAATAACTGTTCTGCTGGATGTCAGGGGCAGTGGGAGCAGCCCACGCTCCTCTCCCCATCCATCACCCGGCCCCACTGCCGGCTCTCACACTGCATAAACCAATTTATGCTAATGGGCCAGTCAATACCAGCTTTAAATGGCTCAGTGAGCCAGCAAAACTCTGCACCAGCTTCCCGGGGTGGCC
The DNA here is from genome assembly GCA_013397055.1 of Pachycephala philippinensis. Taxonomy (NCBI): domain Eukaryota; kingdom Metazoa; phylum Chordata; class Aves; order Passeriformes; genus Pachycephala; species Pachycephala philippinensis. The sequence continues at coordinate 799,816 of VWZT01012871.1, read as the reverse complement.
CTGCTGCTCTTCAGGCAGCACGAGGGGCTGGTTTGGATGTGAAATACACGGGTATTTGTGTCATTCACAGCTTGTTCCAGCGGTACAAAGGCTGGCTGTTCCTGCCCATCCCTCAGGAGCAGCGTGGGGCTGGGCAGGGACGTGCTTTCCACACGTGCTTTCCTCCAGGAAACCCAAACCTTGGTGTTGATTTGCTGTGGTGCAGCCCAAGATGTGGCAAGAGCGTTACGAGAGCAGAGCAGGACGAGGTCCCCACGTGTGGGGCTGGATGTGCCCACGTGTGCGGCTGGATGTCCCCTCCTGTGGGGCTGGATGTCCCCTCCTGTGGGGCTGGATGTGCCCATGTGTGGGGCTGGATGTGCCCATGTGTGGGGCTGGATGTGCCCATGTGTGGGGCTGGATGTGCCCTCCTGTGGGGCTGGATGTGCCCTCCTGTGGGGCTGGATGTGCCCACGTGTGGGGCTGGATGTCCTCTCCTGTGGGGCTGGATGTGCCCATGTGTGGGGCTGGATGTGCCCTCCTGTGGGGCTGGATGTGCCCACGTGTGGGGCTGGATGTCCCCACAGGATGGACACAGGCAGGCACTGCTGGAGCAGGGCTCATCCCGCTGAGGCTGTGGCTGAGGCTGCACTTGCTTCATGCCAAACACAAAAAGAAATCTTGTAGCTTCAGAGTTTCAATCAAATAAAACGTTTCATTCCACATGAGATCCCTTTTTTCCCCTTCATTTTCAGGTCAGTGAACTGTCACCCTGCTCCCGCTGTAAAACACGAGGCAGTATTTAGGAAGAAAAGCACCACTTCAGAGCATCAGGGCCAGAAGTTCCCTGCTGCAAATGTCAGCACCCAGGGCGTAACGTGCTTTAAGAGTTCTTCCCATCAGTCTTCTGAGTGAAATCCCATTTTCCATGTATTTCATGAATTGCCAAGTTTCATCCGCCCGTTCTCCCACGCTGGCAGAGGAGGACAGCTCTGCAGAGGGTCAGAGGGCGGGGAGGAGAAGGTGCTCCGAGCCCAGCAGGAGCTGAGGCAGAGCAGCCAGGGTGCCCCGCTGGACCCGGGGGTGCCCCGGGGGTGCCCCGGGCAGGAGGGCTCGCAGGGCTCCTGGCTCTGTGCCCCAGAGCTGGACAGACACCCCTGCAGGCTCCAGCCCATCTTCTGCCACTCCTGACCCTTGCAGGAGAAGAGAGGAGGTTGTCAGCCCTCTGCATCTCACCACAATCTCACTGCCCACAGACCAAGGGAGGTGAGGGCATCATCTACACCTGAAACTTGATATTTCTGTGAGAAGGGCTGCTCTGGGGCCATGGGGAGCTGCAGCTGGGTATTCCCCACTTCTGCCACAAATACTAAGGCATCTCTTTTTCCAGATCCTGCCCAAAACTCAGCTGTCATCTGTTATTGAAACACCAAATCTTCATCTGTTTTCCTCCAAGTTCAATATCAGCCCATGAACTCAGAGTCAGTGAGAACTGCACTTACAAACTCCAAATCCAGCTCCTCCCATCACCCCCCGACCAGGTTCCATCCAGAGTGCAGTGATGGAAAATAAAATTCCTATTGACTTTGGGGGCTTTGGAGCAGACATACTGATTAGTGGCTTCTCCCTGGGAATGTCCTGTTGACTTCAGAAGAGCCAACTGTGCAGAAAAGTTGTATTTCATATAAAGATCCTGAGAGGACAGAGCCCGGTGCCCAAAGACAACACAGAGCACACAGGTCAGGGCTGTTCAGGCCAGGCACAGGCAGCACCAGGGGAAGGTTTGCTCTCTGCAAACACCCAGGGATGAGCCCAGGGACGGGAGGAGAGGCCTGAGACAACTTTGGCTAAGAACTGGTAAATATGAGGTGGCCCTCAGTGGTTTGGGCTGGGAGCACAGCCATCGCCAGGCAGCTTGGCTGGGGAAAGGCTGGGAGCACGGCTGGCAGCGTGTGCTGGCTGTTTATTGAGGGACAGAGCCCTCTGAGCACAGCAGAGCTGCACTGCAGAACTGTCACACCTCCACCTCCTACAGCACCCGGGGACTCGGTGGCTCTCAAACACAGAAGGGAAGGAAGGCAGGTGAGAAGGAAAACATCTGGAACACTCGTGGCCACGCCTGCCCACATCCCCTCTGCCAGCTCCTCTGGCTCTCGGCCACTGCTCCCCTCCCAGCAGCACCCCAACACCGATGGCTCCAGCACTCAGCTGCTCCCCTCTCCTGATCCATGGGCAGCAGATGGCACAAGCGACACCCCTTTTATTTTCTGGATGAATTCATATCGCCCTGCCCAGATGCTGGGGTGTTTTGCTAGTTGTACATTGTGTTAGCAGTCACAAAGATCAGCTTTGCTTTGAAATGGAGCAAAGCTTCAGCCACACACAAGTCAAAGTGGCGATGAATTATCAGTTAGAGCAGGTTAAAGTTACTTAAGAGGCTTTAATGACTAGTTTTAGTTTGAGTCCCTGGGTTTGCTGAGTTTGTTTGCAGCAGCATGTCTGATGCTGCACAGCAGCACAGCAGCAGTTCTCCCTGGAGCTGATTTCATTATCATTTTGGAAACTGAGTCCTTGTCACAAATTTTCCAAAGACAGTAAATAAATACCTCCTTGCCCAGAGTTCTGGTGGGTTGAGCCCACGGCCTGGCAGAGGCTCAGGCCATCTCTGGGTGTGGGTGCCCCAGCAACAGCACGGGCAGTGCTGGGGGCACAGGGGGCAGAACTGCCCCTCTCTGCTCTCCCACCCTCCTGTCACAGCTCCAGATGGACTTCCCCTCCCTGACAAGATATTTGCACTTTTTGCTCGGGTTTAATTTGTCAGCCACTCCAAGCTGAGTCCTTTTCTGTCTTTCCCTACTCACTGCTTCACACTTCACACCATTGCATTCCAGCCTGGGGTTTTCAGAAACACCTCCCTTTTCCCAATCCTTTCTATTGCAATTCTGACCTCCAGAGTTCCTGTGTTCCCTCCGTGCTCCAGGTCACCTGCAAATTTTACAAGTTCTCTATCATAGAAGTTGCTAATTCAAATAGAGAAGGGACTGGAGAGCCAGACAGGTCGCTCTGGGACCCTCACTGGAAAGGCTCTCCCAGATCTTCAGGCAAATACTGACAATTACTACTGAAATAAATTTCTCAAACAGCTCTTTGTGCATCCTACACCAAGACACACCTCTCTGGCTTGCCTGGAAATGCAAAAAAGATTTATCATAACTATTTGTTTCCCTTTTACCACCAGGTTGGTTAATTAGACTCATCTCACTCACTTTCAACCAACCCATGCTGGTTGTTCTATTTTGATTTTAGTCACCTCTTCCAAGTGTTATGGGCTGACTTTTTTCCACTGATTAATTTCAGAGCCTTTCCAAGAATTTGTTAGGCTTTTTAGTCAGTAATAAACTGGACTGTTTTTTTTCCTTTTACATCTAGGATCTGTATTTGCATTTTGATAGTTCTGAGACCTCCTCTGAGCTCCACAAGCTGTTAAAAATGATTGCTCCTTGTTCCAAAATAGTTTTGATTAATTCTTTCTAATTCTAAAGAGAATTTCCTCAGATCCTGTGGCCTGACCTATCCAGCATATCCAAACAAACTCCCATCTGTTTGTTCTCTGTCCTGGTGCCTTACCCTACCCCCTGGTCAAAATTAACCAGGTTATCAGGGCATTTTAGATGCTTCTGTAAACTAGATCTGCATTCCTCCCCTCTGTTATTTCTGATGTATTTATAAGCACTTTCCTCCTGCTTTTGCCTCACTTGCTAAACAGAACACACACTTTGCTTCAGGCTCTTCATTTACCACGATGTGCCTGTGCTCTGCCCTCACCTTCAGCCCCCATCAAGTGCTTTTTTACCTCTTCACACCTTCACATCCCAAAGGAGCTCCCGACTGTGCCCTGAGAGGGTTTGCCCTGTCCCTGCTGCCCCTGTGGATGGGAGATGCCCACCCACGGGGGGCTGCTCAGCTGCTCTCTTTGGGGGTTCCCTCTCAGCCCCTGCCCTTTCTCATCCCCTCATCCCAAGGATCCACCTCCCTGCACCTGTGGTGCTCACCTGCTCCAGGACTCATCACACCTGAATTGCTGCCCTTTTCCTGTCCTGCGGGGACACCCCTGCCCTTGCCTCCAGCCTGTCCCAGCTTTCCCAGCCCCTGCAGGTGTTCCAGCACTGCCTGTCCCTGACCCCAGCGCTGCTCGGGTCCCTGTGCCACCAGCCTGTCCCAGGTTTCCCAGCCCCTGCAGTTCCCATAGCACTGCCTGTCCCTGACCCCAGAGCTGCTCGGGTCCCTGTGCCACCAGCCTTGGCCCTGCAGCTCTCAAAGCTCCATCATCCAGCTGTCCAGGCGCACGTGTCCCACTGCTTTTAGGGTCAATCCCACAGCTTTTGGGGTCACTCCCGTGAGAGTGAAAGGGGGAAAGTGAGGAGAAGTGTCTGAGGGACGGTTCTGAGAGCCCCAAAGCCTGGCCCAGTGTTTATTTCCCATTAAATCAGTGGCGGGCACTTGGCACTCTGCGTGGCTCGGAGTCTCCATCAGGGCGCACAGCAGTGAATATTTCCTCTCCTTCCCCCTCTGCTGGGCGCTGCGAGCCGCGGCTGCAATCAATAGCACAGGACTGGAGGATTTCAGGTGCTAATTTTGAGTTACAAGCAGTCACTTTCTTTCCCAAGTCCTACAAATCCTCTAACAACCCAAAGTTAACCTCCCAGATGTGGGGCTCCGGGGGATTTGCTGCTCCTGCCCTCTCACATTTTGATCACTTCCCCTCCCTCGCCGTCAAAGCCTCAAGTGCTTCATTTTCTGAGATAAAGAACAATGTACGTGAGAGAGATGAAGGGAAAAAAAAGGAGCTTGCAATTAAATATTTTAATAGACATTTTGAAGATGGTTTTAAAAGGATTTAAAATTAATATTAACAATGGTATGCACCAAGGGGCTCGGGCTGAACAATGCCCTTCACTTCATCTGCTAAAGAATGAAGTGTAGAAATCATACCCTGTAATATTTGGTACCAGCAGCCCTTTGGCCTGTCCCAGGGCAGACACCCTGGAATGGCTCTGCACCCCCATGCTCACACCGGGTTCATGACAGCTTTGGTGACCCTCCTTGACTCTTTGGTCTCCAGGTCATCCTCTCCTGGCCCAGCCCTGCCCCAGCCCCACAGCCCAGCTCAGCACCCCAGGATCTTCTGGGGCAGCGTGGAAGTGGGACACTCCCATCCCCACGGCGGAGGCTAAGCACACTCTGGCTAAGAAGACATTATTTCCATTACATTTGGCTTAAACCCACTTATTTATAATTAAGTTACTGATCCGTGCGTTGGTGTAAAACGACTCTACAACATAAGTGCAGCAATAACCCAGAACTAAATCTTTAAATAACAATTGTCAAGTGAGAAGATATATATAGAATATATCAAAACTAATAGCGTTCATCCATCTTTCAAAACAAGTTAAATGTGCCTGTTTCTTCTGGAAAATCTGTGTTTGCTCATTGAACATTTTATTTTCATTACATTTGAACCTTTCAGCAGAAATAAAATACACAATCAAAGTAGGATGGTTGTTTTGATTGGTTTGCAGGCATTTCTACATTAGGAGAAAAGGAAATGCATTAAGATTCCCAGAGACATTTGTGCTGGTGACCACTGGGAAGAAGCAATAGAAACAGGGAAATGTGTAATCAGGGATGACAGCTCCAGCACAGATCTTATTAACCAGAGAGTGTAGAACAGGCTGCTAAAGCAGGGAGAGTCCCAGCATTTGGGGCATTCACAGGGAGTTTGGACAGAGAACTCAAACAGCACGCAGGGAGCAGGCTGCTGAGCCCCGGGAGGGGAAACTCGGTGACATCCTGAGGGTGGGACTCACCCCTGGAACGTCCCACACAGCCTGCACCGAGCACAGCTCACCTGGAAATCAAATACTCCTCTCTGAGCAGGGCTCTCATGGGCAGGCACTGCTTTTCCTCAGAGCAATCAGGACACAGCCAAAAACCCGCTGACCTTGCTCTCACAGCTTGGAAGAGCTGATTCCAGGGAATTTGGGCACCTCACTGCTTCCTCGCCATAGACACCCATAGAGCAAGGGACCCTCAGCACTCCAGCTGAATCCAACAGTGATTACCCAAGCTCTGGAAGGAATTAATTCCTTTAAAACACAGGGAATACAACTGAGGGTGACCATTCCTGGGTCCTGTACAACTGCCCATCCCACCCCTGGGGACCCATTCTGAATGAAGAGTTCAGTGACTTACCTTCTCAGGAACAGCAGAAACTTCTGGTCACCACTGACACCAGGAGACCTGAAAGGGAAACAGATTTTGTTGTTCAAAAAGCACATTAAACACATTGTCCATGAGGAATTCCACAGGCAGCTGAACTGCTCTTTGTCAGTGCTTACTGCACACTGCTTGGCATCAGCTTCAAGCTGCTACATTATGCACCCAGCTCTGGGGCTAGGCAGGAACACAGAGAATCACAGCCACGAGAATTTGAAGAAGTGTTGCTCCTAAAGCAATTAATTATCTTAAATACTTCCAAGCCTTTGTGAACAGATGTAACCTCATAAAGAACCCATCATCCTCAAGTTCCTCAACGCACTGTATCTTCACATTCGTTGCTGACACTACTGAATTTCCTTTTGGATCCTTTAAAGACATCTCATTTATCTTTATTGGATTTCCTTTCACTTGGGTTTAAAGTTAAGCCATGCAGGAGAAGTTAAGCTGTGCAAGAGGAGAAGTAATCAGTGCATGAAGTCTGAATCTTAACGAAGGGTGTCCCAACTTGCTGAAAATGCAGAATATTGTGCAAAATGCTGCTCTTAAGGGGCTGCCTCAAACAGGGCTCTGCGTGTGTGCTGTCACAGGTGCCAGAGCTGGGAACAGCTCGCTGCACTTCAGGAAGCTGACTCTGGAGCACCTGGAAGTTACCGAGTTCTGCCACAGGACTCACACAAACACATGGAGTATAAAATCAGGAAAGCAGAAGAGGGTTTGGTTTTGGAACACCAGAACTGATCCCTGGCAGGCAGGAGCCAGAGGTGAGGCCAAGGCTGGGAGAGAAAATGCATGAAATGATACAACGGTCTGAGTTGGAAGGGACATTAAACATCATCCATTCCCTCCCTGCCATGGCAGGGACACCTCCCACCATCCCAGGCTGCTCCAAGCCCCATCCAACCCGGCCTTGACGTTGTGTCTTACTTAGCACACGGACACAGGGCTCTGGGTCACTCTGGGGCTACCAAGCTCGGGAGGAGACTCCAAGGGAAGCCAAATAAAATCAAATACATTAAAAAAGCAAAGCCATTTTTCCCTATCACTCTTCCCTTGTGCCTTTCTTCTACTCAGTCCTGCCAAGTCCCAGATGATTTTGGACACAACCCTACAATAAGATTCACCTCCCCCTCTGACTCCTCTTGCAGCTCACCATAAGGGCTCTCTGCAGATGCAGCCACAAACACTTCACCAACCAAGTGCAGAAAGCAGATTTATCAAACGCTCTGAACCCCACGAGAAGCCCTTGCATGAATAACACAAACTGACTGCGCCCAGAGAATTAAGCACACCCAAAATGAACAGATTTGGCGGTGCTAAATCACGGATTAGCGCTGCTGGTGCAGCTCGGCGGCGGGTGCAGCCCCGGATTTGCAGAGCAATGAATCAAAGGGCGCCGGGAAATGGCCCATGGTTTGCATTCTGCTCCAACGGGGAGCTGCAGCTCCTGCCTGCGCCGTGCCACTCGTGCTGCTGGAGCAGATCCATCACGGCACCAAGGGGGAGCGCTGGGCGCTGCCCCTCCCCTGCTGTAAATCTCCCCGCTGACTTATGGCAGGCTTCACACTTAAGAGAGCCAATTAGAAAATATGGATGCTCAAGGTACACTCGTGCTGTTTACCTAAAATTGATTAAAGGCTGGAGCAAATAACTCCTCCATCATCTGTCCCAAGGGTGCAAATACAGACACTGCCAAATGTTTAGGTTTACTTCTACCACTACATTAAAACAGCTCAGCTCGTAAATGGCACTTTGAGGAATACGGGCTCAGCTGCAGGGCTTTGAATCTTCCCTGATATACTGACATTATTTGAAGTTTATCTTTATTGAGCTTCGAGTATGATATGGTAAAAGGGAAAAAAAACCCAGTAAAACTTCCATGAAATGAGTTACAGATGCAGCTGCTTTAACAGAGATTGCAAAATCACGCAGTTATTCCACATGCTGCTGCTTAGAGTGTGCTTCACCCTGCACTACAGCACTCCAAGGAACAAAGGAAATGGAGCAAAATCCAAGATGAAAACATCCCCAAAGGAGACGTGTCGTCATCCTGTGCCATAACTTCTTTTTGGATGCTCTCCACCATGACTCACATATTTTAGCAGCTCTTTTGATGCCATTATAGTCATTTTTGAAGTCTCCTAATCTCAGTGGTTCCCGTAAATCAGAATAGCTGGAATAACTTCACTGGAATTACAGGGAACTGTGTGCTATTGACTGCAGTGAGAGCCTGGCTGAGGGGTTCCTTTTCCAATTATTTGTCTAATCCACCTGTGATCCGTTTGTGAGCACAAATCCATCCCATACTACACACACCTGCAATTTCTTATCACTGACACTGGACTTTGTTGCCACAGTTTCAATTTACACTTCAATATCACAAGAAAGAGATGGAGAATGTCTCTTTCCCTGACCAGCATCTCAATGCTCTGGATTACAAAACTCTGCACAGAACTGAAGAACTCACTTATGTTGCCCTGGTTTCCTGTGGAACCGGATAAGGAAAAGATATTTTGAATCACTGATCATCCCAAGAAGTGTTAAAAAAAATTTTTAAAAGCATAACTAAAATAAATGTTAACACACTGATGAATCAAAAAAAGTTCAAATGTCTGGTCTGGGATAAATAGATATATATATCTTTTGGTAGTGTTCAATCTTACACCTGTCAATGTGATACTAAAGGTTTTCAGAAGAAAATGGCAATTACAAAAATTCTGAACAAGCCATCAATAAATCAAGCAAAATAATACAGTTTTAAAGCCTCCATCTGCTGTACAGCTCATAATTAATGTGTTTCTCAAATCATGCTGGGATTACATTTATATTTCTATTGAAAAAATCTTGTGCAAAAATGTCCTCCAGTCCCAAAATGAAATATTAGAACAAGTGCTAACAACTTCTCCTCCAATCCTAATTTCTAATTTTAACTTCCTGATTTCCTTAGGAATTTCACTTTCACACATTTGAATGGCTGAACTGAGGCTCCTTGAACACAGCCTGGACCCAAACTGAGGGGCAGGCGCAGGAAACAGCTCCTGCCAGGAATTCTCTATTTCTGTTTCAAAGGCACGTTTTGCTGTTCACCCAACACATTTCAGAGCTGCAGTTTTCCACCAAGGCCTTGGCTCATCAGCCAGGATTTGCTGTGGGATGGGCAGAGCCTGGTGGGATCCCCCCAGACCACAGCCCAGGCTGCAATGAAATTGTGCTCAGGGTGTTTCTGTTGGGTTTGTTCTGGCAGCCAGAGCTCCCCTGACTGCCCTGAATTCACCTGCTCAGGTGCCATGCCCAGCCTGGAGTCTGGGCACAAATATTGACCCCTGTTGGGTGGAAATTAAAGCAAGAGCAGCAAAACTACATTGCAAATGAAATGCAGCAAGGCCAGGAGGCAAAGGCAGGTACAAAGCTCTCGGCCACTCCCGAGTTAAGCTGGGCTTTCACGGCACCGTTTAAGCTGTCTGGGGGAAATAACTGAGTGGAAATCTGTTTAAAGTCCTGCACTTTGATTTTATCTAGGAATACAGATAATCAATCTCTGGGCTGAAAGCTGTGGATTACAAAATGTACCAGAGCAAATGGGAATTTTATTGGCTCAGAAATAAACATGAAGGGGCCAGCGCAGAGATGACCTTGTGCTGGATGGATGGCAGCAGGGGAGGAAAGGCTGCCAGCCCCGCTCTTTAATCACCCAGGGCATCTTCCCAAGGAGAAATCCCAGCTTCCAAAATGCAAACCAGCCCCAGGGGATGAGCTGAGAAGGTACTTCAGCTTTGGACAACACTCTGAAGCACACAGTGGGATCCTTGGGGTGTCCTGAGCAGGGCCAGGAGCTGGACTCTGGTGACCCTTGTGGGCTCCTCCCGGCTCAGGAGATTCTGGGATGCTGACAGATGAGTGGGGAGCCTGTTTCCCACTGCCCACCCATGCTCTGGGCATGCTTTCCTGCCTCCCCCTGCAAGGTGCTGGCTCCCAGCAGCTCCTGCAGCCACAGAGGAGCCCAGAGGGTCCAGCAGAGCCCACCCCACCGTGTGCTCCCCAATTCCTGCACACACACTGCAGCATGTGAGAAACTGTTTGTGAACTTCAGCATTCAAATCTGTCCAACACTAAAAAGGGCTTTTGAAAATCTCTCCCCTCCTCAAAAAATTTCTAAGCCCCATTGGGCTTTTTGTGAAATAGCTTTTTCCTCCCTTTTCAGTAACACAATGCGTTATTCAAGAGCCAGAGAGTTGTCAGTTTTTATGTTATGATAATCTTCTCAAGCATCCAATTCTATTCTGCTTCTTCCCTTCATGCTGTCACTCACATTCCAGCCTGTCACAAAAGAAAATGGCTGAATACATTAATTACAACTTGTTAGACCTCCATATAGTTAATGCTATTGAAAAAATCAAATCACTTGGAAAATAGCTAAAGAGAAACAGTTGCTGGTATAGCAGAATCTTTATGTGTCGCACTTCAAAGCTGGAGCTTTGCAAGACAACAAAGATGATTATTATAGAGAATGAGAAAATCAAATACAACTTGATCCTCTACCCTTGGAATGTTTTCTGAATGCATTACAATATATATTTTCTATCCTGGCAAGAGCAGTTGAACACTTTTCACATATTACCTTCTTTTATGGACTAATTACAAATACCAGTTTGGAAATTACAGTACAAAAACTTTCTGAAGCTAGGAAGGAATCCAAGTCCCCACTCACACAAACATCCCAGACAACAGCGAGGGCTGCATTAAAGGGAATAAAAGGTAATTCTGTTGGGTCTGAGAAGATAAACGATTGCCCTGGGGCTGGTGAAGGGAGGTGTTGATGTGACGCCCTCAGTGGGGCTCTGAGCCTGACTCCTGTGGCTCTGCACAGGACAGAGCTGGATTTGTAACTGAAAAACTCAAACACACACCTAACTATTATGCTTTAAAACTATTCATTTCCAATCTGAGACCCTGAGATCATTGTTCTGTACAAATCACACAGCCCTGACACCCCATCAGGCGTCGCTGGGAGTCAGAATGAGCTAACCCCGAGTTTCACACGTGGCTCACCCAGAGGCAGCTCTGCAGCAGCTCCCACCAGAACACCTGTGAGGACTGTGCTGCTGCTGAGAAGTGACTGCACGGAACTCAGAGCAGGCAGGTTCTTCCCAGATCTGTTGTCTTTCTACCTTCAGGACATTTAATTAGTCTTCTATTAGGATGAATAGCCACTCTCCCATGGATAACACCATTGTAGTCGTGGGGAAAGACAGTAAAATCTTTCTGGCTTTGAAGAAGTTCCCTGCACAGCAAGACAGAAATAAAAACCCCTTTGGATGATGCTGATCTCGTCCCTTTGTGCCAGTCCCAGCTCAAATTCATCTCTGGGGTGGCAAAGAGGGAGGAGCAGGCCCAGTACCAGCTGTGCTCTGTGCACAGTTCTGGGCTGGGATGTGGCCACAGCCAAAAATGCTGCAGCAGGAGCTGTGAGAGCTTGTCCGAGCTCTGGTGAGCCCGAGGCTCTGGAGTGTCCCGAGGCTCTGGGGGTGTCCCAAGGCTCCAGCAGCCTCTGCCCCAGCGTGCTCCTGGCTGTCAGAGAGCTCTGGCGCACAGAATCCTCACCTGGCTGGGGTTTACTCCTCTCCCCTTCAGCCACAGGGAGCAGTGGGGCTGAGGCACAGCCTGGCAGGGGCTCTGTGATCCATCGCTGCCCAGAGCAGCTGTGGCTGCCCCTGGATCCCTGGCAGTGCCCAAGGCCAGGCTGGACATTGGGGCTGGGAGCAGCCTGGGACAGTGGGAGGTGTCCCTGCCATGGCAGGGGTGGCACTGGACCCTCTGTGAGGTCCCTTCCCACCCAGAGCAGTCTGTAGGAGTCTGACTAAGCAGCTGTGCTGGTGGAGCTGGTGGGACTGGTGTCGGGGGGCTGGTGCTGTGCCCCAAGTGCAGCTGGGATGAGCCTTGGCCTCACTCGAGCACCTTTTGGGCATTTCCTGCAGGTGTTCATCCTCAGAGGGGCCCTTGGGATGGAGCAGCATGGGGACAGCCACCCCGTCCCTCCCCCAGAGTGCCCTTTGGGTGACAGCCTGCGCTCCCTGCAGCTCTCCCAGCCTCAGCACTGCTGTTCTCAGACTCCCCACCCTCTCCCTCACTCCTGTTCCTATTACAGCACAGCCACCTTGGGACCACGAGGAACAGACAGAATGACAATGAACGGGAAGCAAACAGCTTCCCAGCCTCCCGCTGCCTCCAGCAGCTCCTTCACACTGATAACACTTTATGTAAAGAACAGAGGCACAACTGCCTTCAGAGCTGAATTCTTTGCAACATAACTGAAGCCAAAAACTCACCAAAAGTTCCCAGACAAGTCAGTGGCTCAGCGAGGGGAAGCACTCAGCTCTCTGGGCAGAAAAAGCAATGGAAACTTGTAAAAAGGTGAATTGTATCCAGGCCAGACCTATGGGAGACAGCAGCAGCAGCAAGGATTAACCAAGGAGAGGTGCCCTCCATGAGTGTGCCCAACCCTTCCCCGAGCTCCAGACCTGCTCTGGGTGTTTGGGATGGGGAAATCACCGAGGAAATTGGCACCAAAATGTATGGCCCAATTTGCCTGAGCAGATGTCAAATGGCCATTAGCATTACAATGATTAGTAAACTGAAATTACGTCTTATGGGTTTAGTGCCTTAGATCAAGCATTAACCTGCCTTAATTAAATTGCATCCCGGTAATTGATTCCACAGGGCTGAACTGTAAGTAACAAATTGCAGATGATCTGGGGTTTTATCTGACGAGATGACATAAATCAGCCTTCACACGCTGTGTTACCTCCTTGTCTCCATCCCTTCTGTGGGGCTCAGTCACTCTGCTGCCTTTACCTCCACACAACCTCCTCTGACTTTACACCTACATTTAATCACTGCTGCTGCTTCTGCTCCAGCAGAGGAAAGTCAGAGCTGGGTATGGTAGGGTAGGCAGCACTCAACACCTGATCACTGTGTTCTCCCCCGTGAAGCTTCTTTTGGTGTGCAGAAGCACAACTCTTTGTTCCACTCGCCCAGCCTCAGCCAGGGAGTGACTGAGTGTGCACAATAGGGTGGGACTGGGGCAGTGAATCAGCCAGGGCACAGCAATCCTGATGGAACCTGGGCTTCTCCCAGCTCTTCCCACACTGTGCGACAGCTATGTAAATGGAATAACAACATAATTACAACAGTTTCACTTGCTTTTGGCTGCACTGTTCAATATTATCAAATACATTCGATGGGAGCACTCAGTGTGACCAAATACTGATCAATTCACTGTCCCAGGGCACATCCAGCTTCTTCCCTGAGTGAGGGACTGGCAGATGATCTTGGTGTCAATTGTAGCCTTTCAAAACACAGGTCAGGAGCAAAACCAGGAGCTTGGGGCTCGAGGGCGAGGAGGAAGGAGAGGCAGCATGAACTGCCCTCAGCCCTGGAGCTGATCCAAGGAGCTGCAGCCCAGCTCTCAGCCCCAGAGCTGACCCAAGGAGCTGCAGCCCAGCCCTGATCCCCGTCCCAGAGCTGACCCAAGGAGCTGCAGCCCAGCCCTGATCCCCGTCCCAGAGCTGACCCAAGGAGCTGCAGCCCAGCCCTGATCCCCGTCCCAGAGCTGACCCAAGGAGCTGCAGCCCAGCCCTGATCCCCGTCCCAGAGCTGACCCAAGGAGCTGCAGCCCAGCCCTGATCCCCGTCCCAGAGCTGACCCAAGGAGCTGCAGCCCAGCCCTGATCCCCGTCCCAGAGCTGACCCAAGGAGCTGCAGCCCAGCCCTGATCCCCGTCCCAGAGCTGACCCAAGGAGCTGCAGCCCAGCCCTGATCCCCGTCCCAGAGCTGACCCAAGGAGCTGCAGCCCAGCCCTGATCCCCGTCCCAGAGCTGACCCAAGGAGCTGCAGCCCAGCCCTGATCCCCGTCCCAGAGCTGACCCAAGGAGCTGCAGCCCAGCCCTGATCCCCGTCCCAGAGCTGACCCAAGGAGCTGCAGCCCAGCCCTGACCCCGTCCCAGCACTGTCACTCCTGTGGCACCTGCAGCCACTGCAGAAACCCCAGCTGATGCCAGAGGAAGGAATCAGCCTTCCCTGGCCCTGAGGAGCGTGGAGCAGCTCCAGGGCAGGTGCAGAGCTCCAGAGAGCCACGAACCAGCACAGCCCTGAGCCCCAAAGGGCACCACACTCTCTCTTGTGCCTGGGCTGTATTTTACCTGACGTTCCCCTTCGCCTTCCAGAGGAGCTGTCAGTCCCAGTGCAGCTCAATGCAACCCAGAACAACAGGCTGAAAAATTGCTTAGAACACATTTTTATAGTGCCTGCCTTGGTGCTGCTGCTTGACAGGAGGATCTGGGATATCCACTCATGCAAAGAACCCTCCACATCCACCAAGGCACTCTGCCAAAGCAGCTCCCAGTGGAGTGCAAGCTCAGGGATGGACTGTGGGGGGAAAGCTCTCCACAGGAAACCCATCCTGGTTGGTAGGATTGTGGCATTTTGCAAATATCATCCACACCCACATTTGGCATGCAACACATGTCCCTGGGCCGTATTTCTGATGCAGGTATCTCTGTAATGAGCAGTGTCAGGCAGCCCTAGCGAGAGGCAAAGCTATCAGAGCTCCCCAAGCCTCTGCGATAACCCAGGCACGCTCTGACTGCATCCAGCTCGAATATGAGCTTAGAACAACACACTAATTATTCATGGGTTATTAGTGCTCCTTTTCCCTGCAGCACAAGACACAGAGAAAGCCCAGAATCCCATTTTTCTTCACTTGCAAATAGCAGGAGCAGAATGTAGCAAATTACTCCAAAAAGCACCTCTGAGAAAGAGACACAAACAAAACCCCATTAACAGAGCCCGTGCCACATGTTCCCCGTAACACAGGGGCAGCAAACCCCCACCTGCCACTGACTGCTCAGGAGAGCACCGTGACCTTTTCCTTCTTTTTTTCCCTTAAATGATTTACAGCTGCATCATTCCAAACCTTCCCATTGTGTTTGCTCTTGTTCTGAATTCCTCAGTGTCCCATCTGCAGCAGCTGGCTGACACACAGCACCCCGAGGATTCACACTCGGGAGATAAAACACAGGAGCAGCAAGGGGAAGGGCACAACATTCCAGAAGGTGCTGCAGGGACCCCACCACTACAGACCAGAGCTGGCACCAAGCCCTGCTGCTGGATTCTCCCACTCTGGTGCTTCCTGGACTCCACACCAGTTTTTGGGTTTAGGCACATGAGTTATTACCAACCCATGAGTTATTCTTAATGGAGTTTGTCACTAGTTGTTTCAAGAACATTTTAACTTCTTCCAGTTATGCAATGGAACCCAGGGACTGATGTTTCCTCTCTTATTTCAGGTGGTTTTATACCCCCCAGGCTTCCAAGGAAGCTGGAGCTTTCCAGAGACCGACCGCTCTCCTGGTGGCAGTAATAAACAGACTAAATTAAACTAAATTTTATTAACAGTAATCTTTTCTAAGATATCCATTAAAACACACACTTGTCACCGTGGCCAGGTGTTGTCACCAGTGCTGTGTCAGCAGCCCATGTCACCTGTGCAGCCTGGTGGCAGGGAGCAGGAAGGGGGCCAGGAAGGAGAAGGAGCAGAGCAGCTCTCCAAGGCACAGCAGCCCAGGGAAGGGAGGCTGACGTGGGCAAGGAAAATCAGACACCACGGAGGAGCTGAAATATCATTCCCCGTGCCTGCTGACACTGCTCCATGCATCAGCTTGATCAAACCCTCCAGACACCTGACAGGTGACACCTCTACTGGATTTCTTGAAAATCAGTCGCCGTAGAAAGATGCAGCTGGTCCCACCAGCACACAGGAGATTTGCAAGATAAAAGCCAAACACAGATGTACAAGAAAAACACTGCCAGACACTCGGAGGCTCTGTGATAAAGTGACAGCACGAGGCAGTGAGAGCTGGCTGCACAGCTCCTGCAGGCAGCATCGGGGGGCTGGGACCCCCAGAGCCTCTGACCAGAGCTGAGCCCACACTGCCAGCCCTGCAAAACCTCACTGGGCACAGCTGCTCCAGGCGTGGCACACACAAACCAAATTACTTCTGTCTATTGAGTTACCCTAAATCACAAGGCCCATCCAGCTAAGAGAAACCAGCCCTGATCCAATTGCTCCCAGATTAATTGCTGCCACAGAAGCACCACTTCCTCCAGCTGTACAAGTACGAGGAGCATCTCACCCGACAAGAAATGAGGATGGATTGAGTGGAAAAAACCCCTTTGGGTTAGAGCACATTCTCCATCCAGCACTGCAGCTTGGGAAGGAAAAGGAAATTAGGGAAAGGAGGCAGCAAAGGCAGGAGGCAGATCCACAGGCTGTCACCTGGCTGAGAGCTGTCCTGCAGGGACTGAGCAGTGACCAGGGCAGTGGTCAGTCTGTCACTGCTGTGACTGCAGAGAGGGATAACACCAGCAGGAGGTGGGGTGAGAACACACTGGGACCTTTGCTCTCTGCTGAAACACAGAGACAACCTAAAAACACCTCAGTGTGTGGCTGCTGTGCCAGCAGGGGATGGACACAGCCCGTGGGGAAAAACCTGAGGGATGCACTGAGCATCCTGGCACCCTGAGACCACACCCTGCAGTGAGCTAGTTCCCACTGTTGGCAGATTATTACCTGCCCTGCTGGTTGTTTCCAGGACACTTCTCCTGGATCCTTCCCTGGATCAGTTCTGCACTCGCAGCCCCAGTGCGCCCAGGGACTCAGAACACTTGTCTCAGGGATGGCACATCACCACCTGAATTACTCCTGTTACACAGCAAAGTGATGTGCAAGGCGATGTGAATTGCTGGTTTAATAGACTTTCATTGTGTAATGTCCATGTTCATAAAATATTCAGGCATCTCCTTCCCGGCTGTGGTGCTGCAGGAGAGCTGCTGGCGTGCACACGAGGAGAGCTGCGTGCCCACAGCGAGCTCCTGCTGGTCAGCAGCACAGAGCCCCCCTCCCCTCACCCACCTCGGCTCATGGGGTGACCACAACCACCCTGCTCACTCCCAAGGACACTGATTGTGGCCCCTGGTGTCAGGAGAACATTCGGGAGCTGCAGAGCAGCAGTGAGCCCTGCCCTCAGCTCCCCGGAGTGCCAGTGCAACTCTTGGAGCTTTTATTAGCTCTGAGATGGCAGGGCCTGGTTATTTGTACTCTCTGCTCAGCTCCTCTCTGCAATTAGGCTCCCTCCCCAGCAGAAATGTCTTTATCACTTGGCATTTCCCAGCTGAGCACACGCTCATCACGCAGCTCTGATTTGTTTATTCCACTCCAAAGTCAGGATCGTTATAGTTCATCCCACAATGCACATTCCTGGTTATTTCTAATGAGCAAACATCGAATACAGCTGCTTGCAGCACAAACCAGAGCTGATCCTCAGCTGCTGCAAGGCCAAATCCACTGGCTACCCCATTTATATGCACTCCAGCCCAGCAGCCACCCTGCAAGGAATGGCTCATCCTGGGTGTGACTCAGAGCCCAGCACAGGCGATGGTGAAATCTCTCTCACGTATTTAAAGGATGTGCATCCCCTACTTACAGTTTCAGTGGAAGGCTCATGAGAGTAGAAAAGTAATTGTGGAGCTGCCTGGGACAGGATTAATCTTGCTAACACATCTGGGATGAGCCAAGGCAAGCTCCAGGGGACAGTCTGATGGCAAATGAAATGCCCACGGGGCTGGGGCTGGGAGGAGGGGGCAAACCCCAGTGAAATCTGGCTCCCTGCACTGTGCCTTTGCAGTGACAGGAGGCAGTTGGGGGAAAATTTTTAAAATGCCTTTGGAGTGATTTTAAGTCATATATCGAAGTTGCTTTTGTTTATTTCTTCCCATCAATCATTCACAATGGGAGATTTACCTGCTATTTTATATGCAGATGTGGGGGACTACGAGCTTCAAAAAACGAAACTGCACCAATTAAACACTTTGATTGGGAGAGTTTGCATCTCTTGTTTGTTTTTAATTAGGAATCAAGGCTGTTAATGCGTAATATCCTGTTGCTACCCCTCCACAGAATCATAAACAGTCTTCTTGCTCTGACTAAGCAAGAGGAACACCCTGTACACCAAAGCTGGTGAGCTCAAATCCGGAGGTTCCTGCTCCCACCCATTTTCCATCATCCCTTATCAAACTCCCACTGCAATCAATAATTGGTTTCACCAAAGGAGTGAAGGAAATCTGATAGTGCTGATATCATCCATTCATGTCTCTCCTTTCACCTCAGCAGATCCCATGGAATTTTACCATCTTCCCACCCCTGTGCCAACGCTCCTGCAGCAACTTCACCAGACAGAAGGAACTCACAGCACAACGAAGCCCCCAGGCTGCTGCTCCAGGCCTGCTTTGAGACCCCGCGAATGAATTGAAGTTATAAGGCATTATCTGCATGGCTTGTGGTCATTTTCAAGGGATGCCCATCCAACAATTTACTGCTGCATCATCCTTGGCCCTCCTCAGAGAGGAGATTGCCAGTTTGTGCCAAATCTGTCACTTCCTTCACACAAACTGATCAGGACCTCAACTGAAAAAATTCACCCAGCAAAATTACCAGGATTCACGTAGCAAGAAAAGGGAGATCTGCTTGTATGAACATGAAGAAAAACTCTAATATAAAAATGAAAGAATCCAGACAGGTCATCTGCTCTGTGTAAAGCTGAATTTCTTTTCAGCATCCAGCATGACAAGCAAGTCATGTCTCCAACACACACTGACATTATCACCTGCAAACCACTCTGCACTTCAACATAATTCATCATTTAGGATACTGGATGTTTTTAATTAGCTCTTCTGTGCTTCTGAAGAGAAATTCCTACAAGTAAAAACCTCTGTAATTATTGGCAAGTTAAAGAAAGGTAGAAAATAACACTCATTGGGAGGTTTTTCTTTTTTGTTTTTTTTTTAGTCATTAGATGATTGAGACGGTAGGAGAAGGAAGAATCTGACAGATTAAACAGTTCTTGAGGAGACATGTCAGCTTCAATAATTTCCAAGCATTAGAACTGTCAAGCTTTCAAAATAGGAAAGACTGTATCCATAGAAAACAAGGTTCTCCTAATTGGCATGCATGAAGACCTAAATTGGGGCTAAAACTGTGATTAAAGGCTTTTGCTGATTACAGATATTTGTGAGCAGCTCCATCTGTGGAGTGGCTCTCCTGCTCTGGGAGATGGTCAGTTCTGGCCATCCCTGGGGCTGCACAGACCCCAGCTGGACATCAGCCCTCCCCTGCCTGGGCTCTGGGGCTGCTGTACCTGGGAGATGGTCAGTTCTGGCCATCCCTGGGGCTGCACAGACCCCAGCTGGACATCAGCCCTCCCCTGCCTGGGCTCTGGGGCTGCTGTACCTGATGCAGAGCTCCCAGCACCTCACAGCTGTGCTCTTATAACACTGCTCCTGCATATCCACAGCTCATAAAACTCAGCCTGAGAAAACCTGCCCAGCATGTTCTTGGCCATTTCTGTATAAAATGGTTATTAGATAAAAGGGGGCTTAGAAGGGAAATGGTAACAATGCTCCTAGCCAAAAGGTATCGGTCAAACTACTGACAAAATTCGTTGCTTCCAAGAGTACAGGGAGAGAAATACCAGTTCGGGCTGAAAATGTCCATGTTCTGCTGCCTGAGGTAAAAATGTAACATCTGATACAGGAAGAGTGGGTAAAAGATGCAGCTGTTTGCCTCCCCCAGTGTAAACAGGCCGTGGCTGCAGTCCTTCCCCCTCTGGATCCCTGGCACTGGCAGGCACTTCCCAGCCTTTTCCTGAGGCAGGCTCGGAGCCCCCATCCCCAGGGCAGGGTTTATTCAGCAGATTTCCATCCCAGCCCCATCCCAGCAGCCTCAAGCCCCCAGCCCCACTGCACCTGGGGTCACACTCCAGGGAGCCCATCCCATCCCAGGGCTGCACACACACAGTCAGACACAGTGACTCAGCTGGCTCTGAAATACAGAACAGAGTAATAAAAACCCCCAGTGGCTTTCTCCATCTGTCCCAGGTCAGCAGAGTGATTTCATTTGCCATCTCTGCGCTTCCCAAACCTGACTTTCATGGAGAAGTGCATTCCACAATGCATGTCAACCTTTATTAATCTGATTCTCTTCTTCCTCTCCAAAGATATTTAATGGTTTAGTAATGATCAATATTCTTGCTCTGATGATAAACAGAGACAAATGAGCCTGTGCAGCCTGGCTGGGATTTGTAATTACCACCTCCGTAGGCATCCAATTCCAGCTGATGGGAGGGTGGCAGAGCTGCTGGTGCCTCTGACAGAGATGCATTTGCAGAGGGCACTTGGCACGCAGCTGTCACAGGCTCATTTCCTGCACCACATCCAGCACTGCTGCCAGCACAGGCCGGAGTGGGTGTATTAAACAGAACGCCCTGACACCCCTCCTAATGGATTCCTGAGGGAACAGTTCAGAGGCCAGGCAGCTGCCCCCTCACCCAGCCCCCAAGAGCCTCCTCCAGCAGAGGGGCTGTGTCTGGGGCAAGGTGGGATGGATTCCTCGTGCAGAACAAAGCAGTGCTGCTGGTTTGCTCCATTGCACCCCCTCCCCTGGGCCACGGCCAGCCTCGGGGCAGGGAAACACCGCAGCTGGGGCCTGGGGGGCTCCCTGTCCTGGGAAGGTGACAAACACTGCGGCCCTTGCCATGGCTCAGCTCCCTGCTGCAGATCCACCCCAGGGGAGGGGGCTTGGCATGAGATGAGCTTTGAGGTTCCTTCCAACCCAAACCATTCCAGGATTCTGTGAACAGAAAAAGATTGGGATGGGGGAGAGGGAAGGACTCAAAGAACTTCAGCATCTCGAGGGAAAGTAAGCCAGAGCCATGCCTCCAGTGGGTTTTGATGGAATGAGCTGAAAAGCAGGGATCCTTCCCCTGGTTTCCTCTCAGAAAAGGAAGCTGGGATACCAAAAGCAGGAGGCTGGCAGAGGGTGCAGAGCTGCAGCAGGTGAGACACCAAGGACAGGGCCCTGCCCTTGCCCAGCACCACCCAAACACAACAAGGCACAGAAAAATCTCATTCCTGAAGCCACTGCGCCCCCATCAGAAACCAAAAATTCCTCTCATTCAACCCAACTGGGTGATTTCAAGAAAGAACCTTTGCTTGCTGTATACACCAGTGCACATCGATGACTTTTGGTGCTGCAGACAACAACTGAATTTCCTGTCCTCAGCCATTTGTGCTTCTCCTCTCAGCAAAATCCAGCAGCCATGGATAATCCAGGTTATTACACCAAATATCGAGGCATCATTCAGGCAGTTGAGGTTTCTGTCAGCTACTGTGTCTTCAACCATTTCAAGTGTTTTTTAAGCATAATTGTGTTTTCATGATAATGTTAAAACAAAGAGGAGATTCTGATGCCTTTGATCTTGTTTAGGAGTGATCAAAATTCATTGTTATTGTTATAAAGAAAAAAACATCTGTATTAGCAGATTTTCACTAAAATTATTCTGATTCTTTATGTATGCATACCAGAGCGCCAACTTCAAAGGAATCTCACAAACCTACAGCAGCTAAAGATGCAGACTCAGATTTTTCTTTCATATTACAAACCAAACAGGGCAGATAAAAGCTGTACTAACCTTGGGGTGCTCTTCCTCACAGTGCCAAAGGCTCCCTGACACACATAAGGGAGCCACATCCAGCTCACCAAGAACCAACACAAGTGGATGCTTTTCTCCCAGATCACATAAAGGAATTTGAAATACATGCTAAGCCCTTGTTTGGAATCTGAGCTTAAAGAACTCCGAATTTCTGAACAGTGACAGAGGAAAAATGTGCAAGCTTGATGCTTGCCTAATGTCCAACCTTGCCTGGGTTGGCCACACACAAACCCCTCTTGTCCCCTCCCTCACACCCCCCAAACCCCTCCTGTCACACCCCTCACACACCCCAACCCCTCCTGTCCCCTCCCTCACACACCCCAAACCCCTCCTG
>VWZT01012871.1:748784-777579 GCA_013397055.1 Pachycephala philippinensis | reverse complement strand
CCCCTCCTGTCCCCTCCTGCTGAGCCTCAGCTGAGCTCCCTGTCCCTGCTGACACACACGTTGCACCTCAGCTTTGGTAAATCAAAACCTGCTCAAAAATTCAGTGCTTCCAAGTAAATGGGATGCATTTCCTGAGGAAAGATTAAGAGATGAATTCTAAGCAATTATTCAATTAACAATTGTTATGTGTACAAGAGAAGCTGATTTATGGGCAGCTGTTCATACAGGCAACTGCTTTAATTGGACAGTGTGCTCCTGGCTTCTCCCCAGCCCTGGCTGTTTAATTAATGTTAAACAGTTCAATACCCATTTAACCTACCAGCATATGGAGAATTTAACTAACACTGCAGAGGGAGGAGAACTCCATTCATTTCTAATTGCACTGTAATAACATAAAGATGTCTGAAGTGAAGTGCAAACCTGTGAGGTGAAACAGATTCAACACCAAGAACACACCCAGGTATTCAAAAATACAACTCTGCTTTCACAAATTGTGCCCAGCCTCCTACAGTTGCACCCTTATTCCTAATTTCCAGAAATAAGAAAGCGGGAAGATTAAGAGAATAAAAACCAACACAAATGGACATTGGAATACGACAAGATCAGGCATCCTGCAAAGCCACAGGAAAACAGAGCAGAACCAAGGATCCAACCCAGACACCTCAGCTCTCAAGGCACAACACTACCTGCAGCAAGGATCTCAGGTACTGCTGCTGACACAAACAAAGCATTCTGAAGTCCTGCTGCAGAAATAAAAATTAATTCTGGCTCCATTTTTACAAGGTCAGTGAGTGTAAGTATCTCATCACACAAACCCAGGTCCAGGTTGAAGGGTTAAGCACTGCAGCCACTCGTTCAGGCTCAGACAGTGGGTCCTTGCTGGTCTCTTCCATCTCTTCAATCCACTGGGACACTTTTGAACCCGACTCGTTTGAAATTCAGAGCTCACAGAGCAGCATTTAACAATCCCACAAAGCATTTTGTTTCAACTGAGAACAAAGGTTTTTTCAACTGAGAACAAAGGTTTCAGAGGTACTTGCATTTGCTATGAACATATTCTTAATGGCAAATTTCTTAAGTAAATAGCATCCTAACTAATATTCTTAGTAAGTGAAAATTAAACCTGACACTCAGCTCAAACACTCTGGTTTTAGATCTCCCCATTGCTAAACCTTCAGAAAAGGGAACATTCTGTTTGAATTTGTAAATGATTTGTGTCCCATGTATGATTAACTATGAGGGGATTTATTTACTCTGAGTTCTGTGTCACAGACTGCCTGGGTCACGCAGCCAAGACATAAATAAAGGCAAACTTTGTCTCCTGACAGTGGAGCCAGTGTGAGCCCGAGGTGCTCCTGCAGACCACCAAGATAATTTATCAGTGAAAAGGGGCAGGTCTGGGAGAGAGGTTTGTTCCTTCTGGCCACACTCCAGGCCCTGTGGAAAAGCCAGCACAGCACTGGAGCTGTTCAGCCCCTCAGTACAGCGGGAAGGAGGGAAGGGAAGGAGATCTCTGGCTGCAAGGAATGGGCACGGCTTGCCCGTGGCACCAGGAACCACCCTGGGCTGCCTGGGCAGAGAAAAGCTCCAGGAGCCTCCACACAGCACAGGCAGGCAGGAGCTGTACAGCAGGAGCCCTGGGGCACCTCAGAGAAGTCATACATGACAGCAGCATTTCAAATGCTCAGAGCTTCAGAGGCGGCAGCACTGCAGCTGCCCTCCTTTACCCCGGTGCAGGGTCAGAGGGGCAACAGCGAGCTCTGGTACAGGACGGTGTCCTGAGCCCTGGAACCTGCACACAGCCTGCGCCCAGAGGGTCACCGCCCGCGCCCAGAGGGTCACTGCCAGCAGCACCCAGACCCAGCGCCCAGAGGGTCACTGCCTGCACCCAGAGGGTCACTGCCTGCACCCAGACCCAGCGCCCAGAGGGTCACTGCCTGCACCCAGAGGGTCACCACCTGCGCCCAGAGGGTCACCGCCTGCATCCAGACCCAGCGCCCAGAGGGTCACTGCCAGCAGCACCCAGACCCAGCACCCAGAGGGTCACTGCCAGCGCCCAGACCCAGCACCCAGAGGGTCACTGCCTGCGCCCAGAGGGTCACCGCCTGCGCCCAGACCCAGCACCCAGAGGGTCACTGCCCGCGCCCACGGGGTCACCGCCAGCAGCACAGCCTCCTGTGGGAGCCCTGCCGAGCTGGCAGTGCCTGGGCAGAGCCCTGCAGCCCCTTGGAAAGCCTGGGTTCCTTCCCAGGCATGGATACAAACTGCAGTGACCAGGCTGCTGCCTCTGGAGCAACCCAAAGGGAAGCAAGGCTGGCAAGGACAGATGACTTCAACACTGCTGAGACAGCTGGAGGAAAAGGCTCTCAGTCCCTCAGACCTGAGCCCGAGTGCATGTGCTGTCCCCTTCCGGGGAGACATTCCCTTCTCCTGCAGCTCTGCCTGGCGTTGACAGGAGCAGAACCAAACAGAGGACACGGCTCCTGAGCGAGTGTCAAGTGCAACGGCACAAACAAAGCAGATCTGCTGGCAAACCTTTGTAGCTGTTTATTCCTTCAACTGCTGAAAGAACAATCATTTCCAGCTCAAATGGGCAAACAGGGCAGAGCTGAGCAGTAACACAGCACAGAGGGATCATCAAAGCTTTGCTCCTCGGATCTATGATAAACTCAGCCATTAGAAACCTTCCACCTCAGCGCTTTCATGTGCAACAACACATTAAGCACTAAAACACAGATTACAAGGGAAATACACTGTGTAAGACTTATTTTCCTCTCTCGAGCGCAGAGACATTTTTGCAGATGCACAGAGTGATGCTTCTGTTTGGACTAGAAACAACCCCAGCTCAGCAGGTCCAAAACCAAACCTCCATGAAACAAAATTGTTTTTACTTCAGGGTGAAAGAATGCAAAAAGGTTTGAAATCAGCTTCATTTGAACACCTCCTGCTGAACTGTCCTCTCCAGCAGCTGAAGCAAAAGACTGTTTGTGTCACCTTAGCAACAGATCCCACAGGCACCAACCTACTGGGGCTCGTTTATGGAAGCAGCAGCATCCAGAGATCCCAAACACCAATTCCTGCTCTGGGGGAAGAATCTCTTCAGATGGGAAACAGGTTAACCTCAGTGAGCCTCCCCAGCCCTGCCTGCTGTCCTCACTGAGCCCCTGACTCCCAGAGAACGATGTACCTGTGTCCCAGGGACAGGCAGGGGGTGTCACCTCTGTGCACAGGGACACCCGGGGCATCCCCCCCTTCCTACCACTGCCAGGTGACTTTGTGTCACACACAGCAGAGGTTTTGGCATCCCAGCCTGGTCCTAGCTTTGCACGGGGTGGATACAAACATCAGCCAGCTGGGGGAAGCAGCCTGGGTTCGGTGCCACCCGTGGGGTAACTGTGGGGTACCGAGAGGGCACCTGGGCAATGCCAAACACAGCAACTCTCAGCCTCCAAAACAGCCCAGATCCAGCCATGGAGGGAGGCACGCAGGGTTTGTCTGTCCCACTCACATTTTGATGTGGTGAAAATGGAAGAATTACGTGAGGAAAATGAAAAGAAGTGATTTTTTTCCTAGATCTATAAAGTTTGTGTCACACTTGATGGCTTCTATGAACAAAAAATGTTCATAACATTGTGAGTCTGAGAAGAAATTTCCTTTTAGCTATCTGCAAATGAGGTCAATTTCTTTCTTAGGTGGTTTTTGACAGGTTAATATTCATGCTCAGCTTATGTGAGAGCTGGGGATGTATGGGTTGTCAGGAGCCCTGACATCTCAGGTTTCTCACGAGCCAGACTGAGGCACCTGTGCAGCCCCTTCCTCCTCCCCAGGACACTGAGCAGACAGCCCAGCTCCTGTCTGGCCAGGCACAGCTGCTGTGCTGATGTGGGAAATGCCCAAATTTGGGTCAGATTGGGGATTTCTGCCTCTGCACTGGGGGATGAGAGTCAGACACACTGTGAGCAGCAAACACCCACTGCAGTCTCACAGTGTCCCTCAGCAGAGCAGCCCTGAGCCACTGGGGAGAGGAGCTGGGTCCCCTGCCCTGTGCACACTCCTGGGATTTTAGTTTATGTCTCCACAGCTCTCCCTGGTCAACACCAAGGTCACAACAGCATTTCCAGTTCTCTCCCTCATGTT
This sequence comes from Pachycephala philippinensis, assembly GCA_013397055.1. Lineage (NCBI taxonomy): Eukaryota > Metazoa > Chordata > Aves > Passeriformes > Pachycephala > Pachycephala philippinensis. The sequence continues at coordinate 773,442 of VWZT01012871.1, read as the reverse complement.
CTCCATAGAAGTTCATCTCTCACTTCTGCAGCTCTTCCAACACCATCTGAACTTCTCTTCCATTTCATTTCTGTGTTTCCATGAAGTACCAGACAGACAAGGGCACGAGCCTGCTGGTGGCAATAATTATGTCTCCTGTAAACACAGAGCTTTCTGGTACCAAAGCCCCTGCAAACATTTGACAGTTTATAAACTCCTGGTGGTCGATTCTCTGAAGCTTTGTCAATACAAACTGAGCAGCCACCTTGGGGTCTTTGTAGGGGTTGTTTGTTTTTCTTTAAACCTTCATTTTCCCCTTTTTCCAGATTATCTCTTCTGTCTTAATAGAAACATAATAGAACTTCATAAAATACTTGCTGAATGCTATTTAATATTGCAGATAACAGGCCCAAAGCAAGTTATCCCCTGCTATGCTCTTCAACATAACACTTAATTCTGTGCACAGCAATAACACTGTACAGTGTGCACCGTCAGTGCACATTCAACTGGAGATTGATAATCAAACTTTTACCAGCGTTCTCTGATTTATCCAGCCACCTACTGCAAAATTCCTTGAAAGGAGGTTTCCCAGAGCAGCTGTGGCTGCCCCACCCCAGAAGTGTTCCAGGGACAGTGGAAGGTGTCCCTGTCCCTGATGGGGATTGGAACAAAACAAGCTTTAAAGTCCCTTCCAACCCAAGCCATCCTGTGATTCCATGAAAATTTCACCTAAATCAGTTCTCGTGATCCTTCCTTTCTGTAGGAGCAGTAGCTGCTCTCCAGAGGGTCACAAAAGGTTTTCCAGCAAAGACACCACAGACAGACACAATCTGAGCTCCACAGCAGGAACAGAGCAGGAGTGCAGCCCTGGGAGCACAGGGAGCTCCCTGGTGCCAGCTCAGCCCCAGGGTGCTGCCAGCTGAGCTCCCTGTGCCACCCTGACCTTCTGGAGCAGCTCAGGCTCTCTGTGCCTCAGGGGCTGCCCACCAGAAGGAGCCCTGAGAGCAGCAGGGCCTGGCCCCAGCTCAGGTGCTGTCCTGCACTGACTCTGCCATGGCCAAACTGGGCTCCAGACCCCTCAAGCCCAGCCAGATTTAGGGCTTTCCAGTGCAAAGGCATTTCTCTCAGTTAAGCCATTCATCACGGGGTTTGAAGCAGCAATGCCCAGCAGCCCCAGAAACAGAGGGCAGTGCCCAGAGGCACAAAACAGACTGTTCTGTCAGGGACACATCCCCTGCTGTAACACTTGACCCACTGTGCCTGGATTGGGAAAAAAACCACACATTTGTTTCAGGTGAAAGCTACAAAGCTACTCAATGTGTAAGAAATATCACTGGCTCTTCCCTCTCCCATATCCTAGATCCTCTTGTTCCTCTCCCTCCTCGGTAGTGTCACACACACAAACCAAACCACAAATTTCTTTTGCAGAGGTAATAAATTATCCCTTTGCTAAGGCAGCCTCGTGCAAGCAGGATTTGTTGTTCTCCATGCAGGAGACATGAAAAGGGCCCCAAGGCAGCCAGAGATGGTTTGATGTCCTGGAGTGTTGTGGATGGGGCCCAGGGGAGGCTCAGAGCAGACAAGAGAAATCAGATGCAGCCCACCAATGACCCCGGAGGTGGCTGGCCCGGTGACACTGATGGGGACATTGGTGTTTGCCAGCTCCAGGCTGCAGCAGGGACAGCCCAGCACTGAGGCACCGGGCTGGAGCAGCTTCTCCTCGAGCAGAGTGTGCCAAACCAGGGGAGACCTGCTCTGATTATCAGGAACTTTATCAATCACTTTGCCAGGTGCCTTCTGCTCCATCTAAGGAGACATCCCATTAATTTTTCTTTTTGCTAGTTCAGTACATCTCTTCACTATGGGCTTCCAAAGCCTGTAGTTTTAGGAGTTATAGTCGTCTCCTTGTCAGTGGAAGATGATAAAACCAGCTTGATTTCATAAAGTACTTGGAGTACCTCTAAATTAATAGCATGCTGCCTTTTTAATTATTTATTATTAATATTCAAGGGGATCTTTCAAAAGCTTCACACAGTCTGTGTCTTCTACCAAGACACTAAAAATTTAAGCTCTTTTGGTGAGCTTCTGCCTTCCTGATCAAAAGGCATCTCACCATATGGGGAAAAAAATCCAGGTTCCCACTCCTCTTTACAGTTATAAAATAAGGAGTCAAATTCCAGCTGAGCTCTGCCTCACTGATGGAAATGGAACTGCAGCACCTGAGAACAGAGGCACTAATTGTCACTTCCCTTAATTGCATCTATTTTCTGTACATTCTGGTGGTTTCCATGGCAGAAATCCCGGTTTTCTGGCAGCACTTGGGGTTGTACTGGGGATGTCTCAGCCTCGGCACACAGCAGAGGAGCAGGACTGGGATGGACCCGGAATGAGCTGATCCCAGAGGGGGGCTCCTCCTGGGTTCTTCCCACAGTTATCCCAGAGCTCCTGGGAGGGGCAGGGAGCTGCAGGGTCTGTGCACCACTCAGGGCACACTCCCAGCACAGCTCACACCTCTGCTGCTCCCCAGAACCCACGGGCACCCCCAGAGAGCAGCTCCTCCCTCCCTCTGCCTCCTCCTCCTCCTGCTGAACAGGCACCGGGCATCAACATTGAATAAATCACATTTCAGAAAGGGAAAAGGCAAATGGAGCAGCTGTTGCATTTTTAAACATCCCATAATCCCAAATAAATATTTCAGTTAATGAGTGCCTGATAATGAAGAGAAGCTGTTGTTAGGAAATACGTCTCTATTTTTAAAGGTTACCATTTATAATTGTTTAGCTTTGTGCTTCCCTCACTTTTCCCAAGCAACTTGTGTTGAAAGACAGGGATTTTCAAACTGTTCCTTTCAACTAAAAAAAACAAGTATCTGTTTCACAATAAAGTTCCACAACGTTTGGGTGCAGCTTCCCTATTTCCTTCTTCTCATGTCACAATTTTCATTGGCCACGAAAACAAGAAACAAAGTCACTTCCCAATCTATCGTGCACGTATCTATGTGTGTTTAACTTTACATAATCTCATCCTCCAGCAGCTTCATTTTGATCTAAAACAAACTCCTCGTGCACATCCCATTCCAGGAAAAGGTGAGCTCAGTGATGAGGATGCAGCACTCAGACAGAACACAACCCTGGGCAAGGACAGACCCATCCTTCAGAGGAGGGAGGGAAGGTTTCAGGAATGGTTACAAAGGAAATGTTTACATCTTCCCAGGGCAAGGGCTGGGAATTCCCAGCTTGCTGTAAGGAATCCACCTAAAATCGGGATTCAGTGTTACAATTTCTCCTCACTACAAGAAAATGCATTGAAGAAAATGATGACTATTACTGTAACACCAGGAAACCCAATAAAAATGCATATATCCTCTATTACTGTAAACCTTTATATTCTTATTAAACAGTCTCCCTGGTTTTATAAGACATTATTTTATATTAAAACATAAAGGCCAGGATTGTTCAGCTCCCAGGGCTGTTAAAGCCTGGGCAGGCTCCGGGGCACAGCGCTGCTTTGCTCCTCTCTGTCACACTCAGGCATCCAGGGAAAGGGGAGGCACGACCTGCCTGAAAGAGAGGGAACATGTGAGGGGGAATGAGAGCCAGCGTGTGAGGGGGAGCTGAGAACATTTGTGCTGTTCTCAGCAGGGAATCCAGCAGAGCACACTGGAGCTGCTGCTCAGACCTTCTGCCTCTGATGTCTGTGGCCGAGCACAGCCCAGGGAGAGGGTGGGAATGCTCTGAGCTGCTGGTGAGGTGTCACTGTGCTGGATCTCCAGCTCCTTGCCTCCACAGGGACACAGCCCCTCCTGCCCCACACTCTGCCCACCCCAGCTGAGCCCCAGGAAGGTGTTTCACTGCCCATCAGCAGAGCAAACTGCTGGGGAACGGGGACTGCACGCACACCCAATGCTCCCTGACTCCTCTCCCTCTTCATCCTGCCAGTCAGGGTTCCCACCCTGTGCTCGGGAGATATTCCTCATTCCTGGAGCAATAACAGCTCCTGTGCAAGAGGCAGAGCCTAGAAAGAGCTCAAGATAAGGCTGGGTAGGGGAGCACCACATCCTGATCTGAGGAGTCAGAGAGGTTGAGCATCTCCACGAGGGACATCCCCACAGCCTGGCTCTGCTCCCTCTGAGGATCCCACATCCCTGTGCTGTCAGTGGAGAAACCTTCCCAGGGATTTCTGCTCCCTCTGAGGATCCCACATCCCTGTGCTGTCAGTGGAGAAACCTTCCCAGGGATTTCTGCTCCCTCTGAGGATCCCACATCCCCCTGCTGTCAGTGGAGAAACCCCCACAGTGATTTTGGGAGGCTGGAATGCAACAGCCCCAGGGAAAGGTGCCAGTGGGCATGAGCACACACCAGGAAGGAAAAGAAAGGACAAAGCCCTGTCTCACTGTACAGGTCTGACACCCCCAAGTGCACATGGGCAAGTAAATGGATCAATGAGACAAAGTGTGCCACCAACAAAGCAAATTCTTAATTATTCAAACACCATTGGTTTGGTTCTAATGAAATAAACAGTTCAATAATTAGCTACTGAAAGTCTGCAACAGGTCCAGGTTCTCACAGTTTGCCTCCAGCCTCAGCCTCCATTTGTGTTTCCATTTGATTACTCCTACTCTGACATACTTAAATCTTTCTACAGACCCACAAACATGCAAAGCCCTTTCGAAGAAAAATACCACATTTCCAAAGACAAGCTGAAGTGAGTTACGTGTCCAAAGAAATTCAGGGATAGAAAATTCTCACAATAACGAAGCACGTGGTTGCTTTATAGCAACTCATTCCAGAATCCACTGCAAAGGACAAGACTGAGATCAAATTCCATCAGTGAAGGTTGCTGGGTGCTTGGTGAGGGCTGTACCCCTGAGCTGCTGCTGGCACAGAGTGTGGGCACAGAGACCTCAGCATCACTCCTTGCCCAGGATCTGGCATGGAAAACCACAGCCCTGTAAAAATCATCTCCAGATCAGGTAATTCTCACACAGAATATTGCAGATGGTCCTACAACCACTCAGGATTTCATATGTCCAGTGTCATTCCAAACCAACTCCAGGAACTTCACTGCTACAAGATCACAGAATCATAGAACTTAAAATAAAACCAAATCCAACAACTCAGCGACACAATCACAAGAAAAAACCCAAACATTTTCCATTCACTCAAACCATTTTTTTTCATCTGCAAGGATCCAAGCATTTTTGTGACCAAGCCGAGCAACATTCAAACAGCTCCCATCTCCTCCTCAAGGTCTAAATAACCTCCCTTTTTTAATTCAAAGGTAATTTCAGTGTTTACAGTTCCAATTAATCTCCAGAGAGCTGACAGAGTTAATAACATCTCAGCTGGGCAAGAGGGAAGGAAAAAAAATAGCAGCTGAGTAGCAGAGCTGTTTGTGTCCCCAGCCTTCGCCGCAGGGGCTGGGAGGGCTCCCAGAGCCGTGTCCTCCCTCGGTGTTTGGGCACTGTGTGAGCAGGGACAGCCCCAGAGCTGGAGCAGAGCATGGCTCCCGTGCTCCTGGTGGCACCCAGAGCGTGTCCCTGGCACAGAGAGACACCAGGGCAGGGACCGCCCCAGAGCTGGAGCACAGCACAGCTCCCCTGCCCCAGGTGGCACCCAGGGCGTGTCCCCGGCACAGAGGGGCACCAGGGCAGGGACCGCCCCAGAGCTGGAGCACAGCACAGCTCCCCTGCCCCAGGTGGCACCCAGGGCATGTCCCTGGCACAGAGGGACACGAGGGCAGGGACAGCCCCAGCCCAGGAGCTCTGCAGAGCAGCAAAGGCTGCAGCTCCTCTCCTGCTCTTCTCTCCCCAGTGTAACGGGGGGGATTTCTGCACTCCCCAATATTCCGGGGCAGTTATCCACGCTGAGTTACAGCACTGCTGCACTCCTGTCTAAACACTGATAGAGGCTTGTTTAAGGCAATGTTTATTCTCCTTGTAGCAGAGATATCCCTCTGAAACACATTTAGAACATCAAACAAAGCACAGACAACAAAACAGAGACAAATCACCATAGGAAGCACCAAAATCATCCCCAACTGCTTCCTGCCCCAAAGCTTCAGCAGTAGTGATAGGAAAGTATATCAAATTATAGAGCTATAGAATGGTTTGGGTTGGAAGGGATGTTGAAGCTCATCCAGTGCCACATGGCCCTGCCATGGCAGGGACACCTTCCACTGTCCCCATCCAGCCTGGCCTTGGCCACTGCCAGGGATCCAGGGGCAGCCACAGCTGCTCTGGGCAATCTAAGTTCAATTAAACCAGCAGGTTTTGTTGCTTTAAGAGAGAAAAATGGAGAAAAACATGATACTCAAGTTGGACTTTACAATTTTTCACCTCGAGCACTCTAAAAGATAAATTTAGATTTATTTTTAAAGCAATGATGGATGATGTCAAGGTCCATTTAAGCAAAGCCCACTGCCAGTGAGCTCTGTGTTGCTGCCCTGCCCCAGCCTGCACACCAGCTCCACCATTGTCAGACCCAATCGTGGTTACATGGAGTGAAACTAATGCATTCAAACGTGCTGCCATATTATGTTAACAGATCTGAAGTTTAGTGCATCCCATTCCATCACATCTTAAACTGATTTCAGAGTGGGCAACACAACATGACAAATTAGCAAACAGAGGATAACCAGCCCATACCTGAAGCACGGTCAGCCTGCAAATTAAGATCATTGTACACAGAAGGACACACTTCCATCTCTGCTGGCTGTTCTGGAGTGCTCATGTGTGTCCCTGGCCAAGGAATTGCCCCAGAATTTGCATTTCTCATGACTTTCTAAGTACATATTCTCATAGAATCCCACAAAGGCAAGTAGACTCATTCCCCACATCAGACAGGAGGTTAAGTGAGAGCAAAACCTAAAGGTACATCCAAAGCCAAACAAAAACCCTTTGTGAATCCCTTTCCTTCCAGCCTCTGGCCAAGCCTTCACCCACAGGACAATCCTGCATTGAGTATTCACACTGCAAAAATCACTCCCTGCAGCAGGGGAGAATTGGCTCAAAACAGTGCTTTGAGAACAGAAAGGATTATCCTCAAATTAAACTGATTCCAGTTGAGATCCTCTGGCAGACCCAGAGAAGCTCTTACAGCCCCCAGCAAATGCAGCCTCTCAGATGAGGGAGGAGAAAGACCCCACCAAATTGCCATTTCCCTCACTCCACACCAAACTGGGCTTCAAACTAAAAATCCAAGTGAGTGCCCAGCGGCTTGGAAACAAAAGCAAGGAGAGAGGGAGGAGACGGGGGCAAGACCCTGCACTGCTGGAAAGCCACCAGTGAACTCCAAACAAAGCAGTTTCTGCGGCTTGGGGACACGCTGGGGACACTCTGGGACAGCTCCGGGGGCTGAGCCCGAGGCACCAAACCCGGGCACACGTGGGCAGATTGAACCCTTGGCTCCATCAGCTCCAGGAAGGAGAACCCCGTGTGCTCCAAAGCCAAAAGCTCAGTCCCACTGATGCTTTTCCATCTGCACTGGAGCTTTAGCCTCAGCCTACAACCAGCATCTTTAAAATTCAATTAGAAAGCCAGATAAAGCTGTAAGATAAGGACAGACACATTCAGAGCCAGGGTCTCTCCTGTTTGCCCTGTTTCAGCCAACAGTTTGGTCACTGTGGAGGCTGGCTGCTCAAAAGGGTTTAAATCTTGCAGGCTTTGAAGCCTCTAGGTCACACTGAACAATTCAGAGTGGAAGTTGTGGCAGTTTGTAATTATCTGTTGGGGTTTCTCTCAGAGATAATTATATGAGATTCTCTCTTACAGTTTGAGTAATTAACACAACTCCCTTCATGCATTAACATCGCTGACACTGTGGCCTCATCCTCGTGGGCACAGGGAAGCAGAGGAAATCAAAAGGATCCCCTTATCTCCCAATGCCTTGCAACAATCTCCACGACTCCTGCTCCTTCCATCAGAGTGTTCCTGTGCTTTGGTTCCAGGCCAAGGCACCAATTAACTGCACACTGCTACTTAAAAGCTTAGGAATAACCAGACTGAAATTAAACCAAACCACCAAGCTGGCAAGTATAAAGCAGAATTATAGCTTGGACACAGCTACATCTCCTCCCAGTGCAGAGGAAGGGGGGTTTTATCTGCTACAGATCAAATTGCTTCAAACTCAAGAGAAGTTTGAATGAAAAGAGTGGAGAGGGTTTTTTAATCTGTTTTGTTATTATGGAAGCAATTATTTCAGTCTTATTTGCAAAGCCAGGTGAACCCCAGAACTCAGAGTTTTCTGTGGAAGACCCCTAAACATTCACAGACACAGCAGTCTAAGGACAGCACTTTTCTGTGTGGAGTGGCCATGACAAGCCATTAAATGAGGTAACAATATTAGGGAACTCTGTCTGCTGTTTTATTAGCTGTTCTGAGGCAGACATGATGATCTGAGGCTGGAAGATTTATACAGACAGTGCATTTTATTAGATCAGCTGCTGGAACCTGGGGGGAGAAGAAAGCGGGACAAGCTCTCAGACGCACAAGCCATGAAGAGTGCTGTCCCTGCTCCAGCAGTCAGACTCATAAAATATATTGCCTCTTACTAGAAACCTTCCCTCTGTCATTTCACCCATTGTCAATACAAAATAACTTGAAGTGACTCGTGCTTTTTTTAATAAATATTCTTCATTTCTGAGGAGCAATGACACCTTGGCTACACAAGAGCCTCTTCACAGGGGGCCTCTGGAGCACCTCAGCCCCTGAGCAGCAATGCCACGAGCACAAGGCTGCTCTCAGACCCGTGACTGCCTCAGCTCCATCTCTCCCACCAGGAAAACGTGCACATCTCTCCTTGATTTCAGCACAGTGGCACCCGAGTGCTGCTCTCCCTGCAGCTCCCAAATCTCCTGTTTGTTCCTCCCATACGAGTCCTGCCAAGACACTTTGCCTCAGCAAGCAGCCCAACAACCTCCCCCTGACAGGGGATGTGTATCTTGCCTCAAAAGTTCACTTAAGCAGCCCCTCTGTGACCTTGATGCAGATTTAATCTGTCATTGTGCACTCAGTTTTAGCTCCACTCTTGCCTTTTTGCAGTCTGTCCTAAAAAAGTCAGCTAGATATCTTTTCCTTCACTCGCAGCCTATTGAGTGACCTTGGCAATAGTCTAATCTGTCTTGGCAGATTCAAGATAGAGAAAACAAGCAATGGAGACAGACCTGCTGGGTTCTGCTATTGATCAGCCCCTTGAGTGAAAGCTCATTATGAGCAGCAGGAACGTGTCAGGTACAAGTTCTCCTACAGAGCAGCAGCCAGTGAGATGAGAAACTCTCACATGAGGAAGGGGTGGTTGGGCTTTGCCTTTTGGGGTGGGAAGGCACAGCAGGGGAAAGGGGGAAAGGGCAAGGGCAGAAAGAAAGAGCAAATGACACCATGTCCAGTGAGGCTGTCCATCAGGGACTCCCAGTGAAGTAAACTGTAAGCTTATTTATCAAAAAAATAAAATCCATTGATGTTCAAATTAGCAGAGTTACGTTGGCAAGCTCTACAACAAAAAAGGCCAAGCTCTTAAGAGAATATTGAGGTGTAGTGGGTATAGATATATACACAAATACATACACAGAGTAATGTGCCATTTAGAGTATTCCTTCTGCTGCTCACAGAGCTCAAAAAGAACATCAGCAATACACGAAGAGCCAAATGAACTGCCATTGCTCTCCCCTGGCAGCCAGCGTGCAGCACAAAGTTATTGACGTGATTGTTTGAATAGCCTGCCTCGGCTCCAGACAGGTCTGCTCTTATCTGCAGACAATTATTCTGTGCTCTCCTGCAGCACAGGGCCCTGGTGCAGCCCCAGGGCAGGGGCTGGGGGTCACCCCGGGGGTTTGGCACTCGTTATCCCCCCTCCTTGGGTTTCCCGGGAGGGACAGAGGCAGGAGCCCTGCCCATGTCTGCATTTCATGGGGAACTCACAACCAGCACCCTTCACAGTGCCCCAAACAAGCGCTGCCTGGCCATGGGAGGGTGGGCACCAGAGCCCCACCACTGCCAAGGCTTCACCTGGGCACCAAGGGGAGCAGCTGCCACTGCCAGGGGGCTGTGCCCACCCTGAGAGCCAGAGGCAGCCCCTGGGCTCCCTCCAAACCACCCCCAGAGCCACAGGCAGCCCCTGGGGTCCCTCCAAACCACCCCCAGAGCCACAGGCAGCCCCTGGGCTCCCTCCAAACCACCCCCAGAGCCAGAGGGAGTTCAGGTGAGCAGCACCAGTCTGAGCTCCACCCTGGGAGTCAAACAGCCACAGCCAAACCCAGCCCTGCTGTACTGTGGGGTGGCTGATCCTCCTCCCTGCACAGGGCAAACCCACTCCACACCCGTGTCATGGCAACCCGAGCTAGGAGAAAAGGAGAATTTCAGCGCCCAGCTGAGGAGTGTCTGACCCTGAAGGATGTTTGGAGCTTCCAGACCTCACACCAAGCAGGAACGTGCAGGGGAGCAGACAACGGAGTAATTGAGAGCAAACAGGAGTAGGCACACACAGGGAGGGGGAAATGGCAGCACAGGATAAATCCTGCAGGGCAGACCTGATTTCCCTCCCATTCCTCAGAGTTAGACACTGACCCCAGCTCGATGTTGTGCCTGCACAGCTCCTTCACAGGGGCTATGGGATCACAGACTCAGGCATCCTTCCTTCAGTCATTCATCCAAGAAAAAAAGGGCAAAAAACAAACCCTCAAGATAAAACTTAGGCAGTGCAAGGCATCCAGAGGAGAAGAATCATGAAGCACGACCCTGGGCAGAATTACAAGTGAGGCGAGAGTCACGTACAGGGTGTGCCAACCCCCACAAACATCAGCCCCACTAAAGGAGCCCAGCTCTGCTTCCTCAGCACTGGGATGTGGGGGGGTCTGTGCACACCCCTGCTCCTCACACACCAGACAGACAGACAGACAGCTCCACACCCTGAGGGAGGGACAGGGGAGACAGCAAACCTCGGGCTATTGAGGCTGCTGGGATGCACGGATAGAAACACCACCAGCCCACGAACACATCCATGTCTGGGGGTACAAAACACTTCAGTGACTCACAGCCCCATCGATCCCAGGAATCAATCAGCTCCCACCTCGAGGTGGTCATCACCATCACAAAGAGCAGTTTGCTGCAGAAAGATCTCACTGTCATTAATACACCAGGGCTTTGCAGAGCAATGTAAAGTTCCCAGCCTTTATTGCTCATCCCTGCCTGACAGCTCAGTGCCCGAAGCCAAGCAGTGCAGCCACTCCTGAGAACACAGAGCTTCCACCTCCCCATCAGCAGCCAGCAATAAAGCAGGGCCCGGCAAGCGTGTCCCAAACACAGCAATAAATAGAGATCACAAAGCACCTGCCAGAGCAGCTCATCCCCCGAGGTCACGCTCTACAGCAATTAACTGGGGACATTTCACACACCAGCAGTGGCTCCAGGCTTTCCAGATGAAAACAGTGACTCAGAGTTATTCTGTGTGGTTACAGCTTCTGACTGCAGCCTTGGAAGAGGCTGCCCAGGGCAGTGGAGGAGCCACCATCCCTGGGACACAGCTTGATGGTGAACGTGGGGCTGGGCTGATGGCTGGACCTGCTGATCTTAAAGGTCCTTTCCAACCTGAACAATTCTGTGATTCTGATTTCATTGAGAAATTTTAAGATACCTCTGTTTCCTCAGGAGCACTCTGCATAAGGACAAAACCAGTGGGGAAAATGATTCAGAGTAGGAGGACTGGAAAAAGCGACTCTGATGTGCCTAAAAGCCTCAAAAGCTTTCCTCTGAAGCAAAGTGTTAATATTTTTTCATAAAATATTTATAAAGTGGTACATGATATTTATAAAAGAACATCAGCATATTTTTACAGAGAACTTGGAAGCTCTCAATACTGGATTTAGCAGAAAAAGGGAACCTCTCTTTTAGAGTACTTTGCATCCTTTTGCATAATTTCCTTGACATGTTGAGTTTTTATTAAACTTTATAGGATGATTTCAAGAAGTTGCCCAGTGGTTATAAAGCTATACCTGATTTGAAAGACCTTTTTCACAACAGAGAATAGAGGCACATCTCTTCTTATAAAACTCTTAGAAAGGGATCCATATTTTTTTCCTCATGAATTTCATCAGAAGCATTTACAATTTTATACAACAGCTGAAACCTGTGCACCGAATCCCAGAATAACCAGTTCAAAATGGAAGCACTGGCAGGAAAAATCTGTGGTCTCAAGAGCCAGAATTAATGTCAATTGCTGTCTGCACTTGTGAAAAAGCTGCTGGGAGACAACTCCAGGTGCCCCTGGATCCCTGGCAGTGCCCAAGGCCAGGCTGGACAGGGCTTGGAGCACCCTGGCATAGGGGAAGGTGTCCCTGTCCCTGCCCATGGCACTGGATGGGCTTTAAAGTCTCTTCCAATAAAACCATTTCATGATTCCACGGCAATTCTGACCCATGTTGGCACTATTGTAAGTTATTAATCAAAAGTGTCCTTATTCTTGTTGGATTAGCACGGGGAAAGCAGCCCAGTCCCTCAGCCTTCCCTAGCCTGAAGGAATACATCCTGTCCACAAAAGAAAGGGTCTATTTCCTTTTGCAATTGTGCGTTTTCTGCTAAATAACAGAAAAGGTCAGCTTTAAAATTAAAGCAATACTTCTGGTGGGTTACTCCTGGTCAGTGAATAAAGCCATATTTCTGCAGCACATTAGTATTATTGGATTGCTAAATCACATTTCAGAAGCTGACAAAACATAGAGACAAAAAAATCCAATATCAGTAACAACACAAATATTGAATGGATTCAGGTAAAACAGGCCAACACCACAAGAACATTTTATTTAAGCAGAACACTTGTACAAGAATCACTCCGGATACTCATTAACTGTGATGGGTGTTAAAAACCCAAACATCAAGGCACTTCCTACAAGACTTTACACTGGGCTTTATATGCATAAAATGTCATAGGATCATAAAATATTTGTGTAAAATATTTCCCCAGTCCATCTCAATGACTCAAAGCAGACCCAGCAATGAAGGTGTGCCAGCACAACGTGTTCTCTCCCCCAGAAAACCCACAGAGAGGGAGGTGTAGGGATCCTACAACATTCAGTGACTATTTATTGCAGTATTTAACTCTCCTCCCACTTACAAAGTTTTTGTTATTAGCAGATATAAACCTCCCTCTTGCAACAGATGCTTTTGTTCTGTTCTCCTCCCAGGGCACAGAACAAATACTTAATTACCACCCCTATTGCCATACAAATCTGCACCCAAACACGGGAAACAATGAAAAGCTGATTTAAATGCTGTGTGTGCAATATTTAATACCAGTTGTAAACTGTAAAGGAGCAGGCTGTGTAATGTTTTACTGGCAGTATAAACTCCCTGAGCCTTTCCAGGCAATAGGAACCCTGGGGATTAATGTAACAGTGTGTGCTCCCCACACTGGGCTGCCAGACCACAGCCTCTGCCTCACTTAAACTCACTTCTTTCTGTAGTTCTGCAGTGAATCACAGAAAAAAACCCAGATATTACAATAATATAGCCAACACCTTTGCAGTGATGCCACCTTCTTGAATGGGACCTCCCTCTAAACATCAGGTTTAATTTAGACCCCTGATTCTGCAAAGAATTTGGTTTCCATTGTTTCTAGAAGGCACTTAGCAGCAAACTCTCATTATCATCACTGCAGTACCTGAGAGGTTCACTGCCAGAGCCCCATACTGCAAAGAATTACATTTGTTGACTCAAAAATTGCTGTCTAGTTTAGCTGCTGAACACATATGGCTTGTGGAAGGTAGAGAAAGATGTTCCAGCAAGGAAATATAATTAGCACAATGAGGATCATCAAGCTGCCAGGACATTGCATTTGGTGTGACAAGGCTGGTTTACAAGAAGAGAACAAAGTGATTAGGGGAGGAAAAAACAAACCACCAAACAGATATCAGAGAGAAACTGTTCCCTGGGAGGTGGTGAGGCCCTGGCACAGGGTGCCCAGAGAAGCTGGGGCTGCCCCTGGATCCCTGGCAGTGTCCTAACCTGTGCCACAGCTCCAAAGCTTCACTTACACAGAAATCCATATTCTGTTTCAGAAAAGGGATCTTTGCACAGAAAACATTTAACTGGTCATAAATGACTGTATTGTAGCAGATTTGTCTGGTCACAATCGATCAGGTGGTATCAAAGCTGTAGGTGAGAGACAAGAAGCGCCAGGAGGAGGAATAAAAGCAGCAAGAGAATCAAGGAGCTTCTGGCAGGTGTTTCCTGCCATTCCCTGGAAGCAGGGCCTCTGCACATGCACACACACGTGGCCAAACGGGGCCAGCAAATTCCTTAAGTCCCACTGCCTGTGAGCTCGTGTTGGCAGAGAAATGATTAAATAGAGGGTAGTGATTATTCCTCCATCTCACAGCAATACTGGAGGCACTTAATTTGATACAGTCCCAGTTAATAAACAGAAGACAGATGAGATAATTCATCTCTATTTACTAGACATTCCACGGGGAAAAGAAAACCCTGTCAAATCTGTTTGTCTATAATATTGCATGGAAGTCTCTGGCAATGACTTTGCACACTGATCCTAAGGCAGAAGAAAATTCATTCAGATTTTGGCTTCTCAAAGCAACACAAGATACTCCCTTTTCCTTCTGCTTTGTTGCCTCATTAGAGATCGTAAAACAGCACCAAAAATCCTTCAATATTCTGTGCATAGGGACCCAGGTGCATGGGGAGTGTCTGTAGACTCCATCTTTAGATGGATAATTTCAAGCTTTTTCACCCCAAAAGCCCAGAGAACAGGCTGGTTTAGAGCACACAACAGGGCTGGAGCAAAAGCTTGGCAGAGCTGACAGGACTGGCTCCACCATCTTCATCATACAACACACTTTATAACCCCCCAACACTTGGGAGCCACTAATTCAGAGTGATTTTTGAAGGGGAGGCTCCTGCCCAGCCCTCAGACAATGGTAACTCTCAAACACACTCCAGAAAACTAAAACAAACAAATGCCAGCCTTTGAGCTGTGCCCCGTGCCTGGAGGTGGCATGCCCCAGAGCAGGCAGGGCATTGCTCAGCCCCCTTTGGAGCAGCACTCACCCCACGTGTGCCTTCCAGGCACATATGGGTAATTCTGTGATCCCCAGTGCCTGAAGACAGTGAGATAATTTTGACTGTGCACTATTCATGCTGCTGACGTGCTGCAGCACCACCACCAGCCCACATCCACGGCAGGCTGGCTCTGCAGCAGAGCACTGCTCCCACCCTGTCTGCGTGCAGCCAGGCACCAATAACACCCCCAGGCTCGCGGGAATAACTGGAAATGAAACCTTTGACTCAGCTTTAGAGAAGAGGGTTTAAAATAGCATCCCAATGAGAATGAGTTTGATCAGTGGTTCCCACCCATCCAGGCCTGGGTGGTTCTCACTGAGCAAAAGGAGCCTTTGCCACCGGGGCCAGGACAAGCCCCTTCCCTCCCCTGGAGCAAATCAGAGGCTGGGGGAAGGTGTCTGCCCCAATTCCACCCCAGGGCAGCAGCAGAGCACCCAGAGCCCCTTCCCAGGGCCAGGGGGACCCGGGTGATGACCCCCCAGCACTGGAACAGCTCCTGGCTTTACCCACCACACCCAGAGCAGAGGCAGCACCAGGACCACAGCACCCTCTCCCAAGGGTGCAGCTGTCCCACCCCACTGCTGAGGCTGAACANCCAGGACCACAGCACCCTCTCCCACCCCACTGCTGAGGGAGGAGCTCCTCCCCAGAGGGGCCGAGGCTGAGTTTGGCTGAGTTCCCCCACGTTCCCCAGATCAGCACCAGCTCTGGACAACCAGCACAGTGCATTTTGAGGATCAGAAACACCTCCAGGCAGAGCAAGGGCTGTGCTGCCCCTGCTCAGAGGGGCTCTCCCTGCTGTGGCTGCTGTGGCTCTGATGGTCTCCAAGCAGGGGTCACACCAGGCCACTTTATGTGCATCCCTAAACCACCAGAACTGAGCAAAAATCCATTCTGGGAAGGATTTGGGGAAACAACCAACACTAGCATCCCTCCAAAAAAAGAAGTTCTCACCAGGTATGACAGAACCATGAAGCATTTTGGCATTAGTAAGTGTTACAACGATGCATCATCAATGTAAAACACCAAACCAAGGAAAATGGGACATGAATTCTTCATCAGGGCAGTTCACTTCTCAAGTCTCCCACAAACACCATTAGTCTTCATTTCTACAATTCAGCTTAACCTTTCGGAAATGTTACAGCTAATAAACTTAAGGGAATAATAGAGAAACATTCCTCTCCTTGGCAGCAGAGTGCCTGGCTTCTCCAGCTTCTCCCTCTCACTTTCCCATTGTTTTTAACATTACTGCTCACTCCCCCCTCAGTGTCTCAGCTCCCAGTTCTCAGGCACGGCTCTCATGTTCCTTCTCCTTGCTCACACATGTTGGGAGTCTTTAAACTCCTGAGATATTCCCCAGCACAGCTTAGGGAACAGAGCCATTGCCCTCTCACCCAAAGCCAGGCACCCGTTCTGCCCCAGCCCCAGGCAACAGCACCAAAATCTCACCAGCCCCTGGCAGCCCCAGCACCTCACACTCCCCCCTGTTGCTGCCGGCGGTGCCAAGAGGCAATTAGGACTCAGACACACGAGTGATCAGCAGAAAGGAATGGATTGATTGATTTATTTAATAAAAGACGGGTTTTTATGTGTTTAGTTCTTTTAGTGTTTTCCTAAAAGGCAAGAGGTATTGGACCTCTAACTAACTACCTATCAGGGTGATTGGTCAATTCACACATCATTCATTTCTCTAGTCAGTATCACAACAATTCTAATTATAAACGCAGGTGCAAGATTAGCAAAGTCTGTTTACAGAAAACTTTATCATGTTTTGCATAGTTTCGTATGAGAAAGAACAGAGCTCTCACTAACTGCTGCTGAGAGCTGAAAACTTCTCTGCTAAAGCTTTTTAGCATCCATACCCCCCGCTCAGAAGGAGTGTCCCTCGTGTGGAATTTGTCATCCTGGGACACCAAGAACAGGGAACAGGGACTGCTGCCAGGAGCTTCCTTTTCTTGTTTATACAGTTCATCTATTTGGTCTTCCCTTAGTGCTAAAGGTTTAAAATAGGTGCTGAACCCCAAAATCATGAGATGGAAGACTCTTTTCTCTTTCAAAACTCCATTTACATCTTTGACCAAAGCTAGTTTGAAAGCCCCTTGCAGTACAGTTCAAGCATTTTCTGTCAGGTTTAGTCCTGCTGTTTCTCACCAGAGAAACTGCTCCTTCAAAACCCCACGTGCATGGCAGTTGCATTTGATTCATTATGCTTAATAAGGAAATTGATGTAACATCATTAAACAGTGCAATTAACTGTCCAAATGACACAATTACACATGTACCCTAAGTACATGAAGAGCCTGGTAATTGCCTGAACATTAATTTAAATTATTCAAGAAAATTATATTTAAAAATACAGATGCTTAATACAGGAAAAATAATGACAGGGATCCCAAAGCAAAGAGGAACACCCTGGGCAGGCACCTCTGCAGGCTGCCAGTCTGGGGTGCCACTGTCACACCTCCAGCACCAGAACTATCCCACACAGCAAAAGCCCATCCCTGAGCAGGGGCAAGGAAACAGGATCCTTTCCACGGCAGCAGGAAGTTTATTTTCAGGAGGCAGACTGCACAGATTAAATTTTAAAGCCATTACTCACTAAATCTTTTAGTATTTCTACAAAGGCACACACCTGCACTATCCCCCCTCTGGGACAGAAAATAAACCCCAGTTATTATTTGTATAATCCTGGATCACATTTTCTCCCTCTGTTTGATGGCTGAGACTTCCCAGAGAATGGCTGTGTTTAAGGTGAAATTATGCTTAAATAAACAGTGTCTGTAGGAGGGTCACATCAACTTGGAAAAAGAACACAAAAAGTGAAACCACTCACTGCTGCTTTAGGAAGAAATTCTGTAGTCATTAAAATTTTTTTACTCTTTTTTCTTACAGCTTTTGGGGCCATCCTTCAAGTGTTGAAAGTGTTCATAACTTACTGCTTCAGTGCTGCAGATGCTTTACTGTTAATGAATTTGGGCTCACAGCACATTAAATGCTACATGAAGCATGCAGGGGGCCATAAAAGCTGTGTAACCTTGTAGTGCAACTCAGATCGTTTGAGATGCACAAGGATTTTTGCATCAGACCAATAAAAAACCTGATCTGGCTTTCACAGGGGCACCCAACACGGAGTTCTCAGCAAAACCATCAGCAGCCAACCACGGTACCACATCCTTCACCTGCTGGGTAATGGCCAAACTCCTCCTCCTCCCAGCTTAAAATGCAATTTTCAGCTGCATCATTGCCTGGGGCACCAGAGCTTCATCTCCTCCAGGGCCCCCCAGGTCCCTGCTGCTGAACACTCAATTTTCCTGCAGTAATGTAGGGATTAACAAACCCATGTTTAACACACAACAGAAAAGTTGTGTATAAGGTGCTTCCACAAAAAAGAAGTTCAGACATGTCACTCTAATAAGTGTTATGAAAATATGAAATCCTCAAAATACTCATTGAAATAAATCTTAAATTAATTAATAATTCTTGACAAGAAATCCACTTTTTCAAAGAATGGACTGTGTTACACACATATAAATCAGGTTGCCACTAAGAAAAATAATTTGCTTCTGAAGTGACATTTGTCAACTAAATAAATAAGTACTTTGACATTTATAGAAACTGTGACACTGCTAAAGCTATACAGTACTGCTTAATGTTATTTTCCTTTTATATAAAGAGAGTCACAATTTGAGCATAAAAATTGCTCTTATTAGGCAGAGAATGTGAAGTCTCATTGCTAAATTTACTGGAGTGATTCAGCATGAAAACAAGCACTGCCCTTTCGGCTTTCAGCAGCTCCATCAAATCGCCCATTCATTACCCACATTAACTTTCCTGCAGTGGCATTACCCAGGCCAGGCAAGGGGGGTTTGTCCCAGTCAGAAAATCCCAGATTCCTTCGAGCACTGGCACAAACTCACACAGAGGCAGTGCCCAGCCCAGAACGGCTGGGAGTGCCAGGAGAGCAAGCACAGACTGGGGCAGGCTCCCTGCACAGCATCCACAGCATTCCCAAAATCCCGGTAACCCCAGGCTGGGCAGGGGCTGTCCTCAGCCTGGAGCTGAGGCAGAACCAGGGGGGACAGGGAGGAAGGGATCAGAGGAGGCTGGTCTGGGAGTGACCAAGAGCTGAGGCAGATTTCACACTGGTGAAGGATGGATGATAAATGACATTATCCACCAAAGAGAAACCAACAGGTAAATCCAGCCTTGGATCACTGAATATTCCAGGACAATGTTTATCCCCGGATTCCTCCCGTCACAGCACAGATTCCAGCCCTGGAGGACAACGTGGAACAGCTCCTCAACACCTCTCACAAACCCACAAATGCTGCCCTCAGTGTTTAAACTCTTCAGGAGCTCACACACAAACCAGGGCCCATTCAGAGACCAAAATCAAAACGATACATTTCTCCAGATGCTCTACTGGTTGCTCCAGCTGTAATGGCACACTTATAAGAAACTGTAATAAAAAAGACAAAATGCTCATGCAATAGAGCAGGAACAGAGCCAAACAGCCATTAATATTGTTCTCCCAAAGAAAAATGGCTCGCTGAATAGCCTGAAAGGACACCTGACATGCATCTTTCCCTGCTTTCACAAAATATAACCATACATAAAGCTGATATGATTACTTGCTAAATCTAATAAGTTTCTTTTTCTTTGATGGTTGTTTGCTCCTTAATGTGCTTTAAATGCATAATAAAAATATAATGAAAAACATACATTTATTCTATGTGGCAGCTACTGCATATTCCATAAAAAAGTAATCTTATAAAGTTTAATTTTACAGTGTTTCTTAAATCTATTTCTACTTATTCACTATATGCTGAAGGTATCTGCAAAGGAATTTAATACTGAACATAACCCTTTTCTTCACTGATATTAATGCCAAATTTTCTTTTTACAGTCATTGTCTCGTCCCTTCTGTAAGCCCAGAAAAGGAAAAGCAAATGGATTTAAGGTTTCCAAAGAGTCTCATTAAAATGTAAAGTCCAAATATCCACATAATTTTTTTCCCTGATTGCTTTAGGGCTGTTGTGGGATTTTTCTTGTCTGGGCATTTGTCTTCCATAACATTTTAATTTCCTTGAGAAAACTCTGGACTGAGCTTATCTCCCTGCCACTGGTGATATCGGAGCATCTGCTTTGCATTAAGGGAATGCAAATTTGAGCACAGCTGAATTAAAGACCACTTACTTTTCAGAAGGCATTTTTTCAGAAGAAACACCAGAAAATAAAACCTATTGACAGGAAACCCTGTGCAATTCTTTGGGATAAGGCACTCCAGAAAAACCTCTCAGGATAGTCTCCCTTGCTTCCCCCGTGGAAGAATTCACTGCCAAAAATCAGATTTGCAGCCAATAGTCAATCAATCTACTACTTTAAAACACTCCTACATCACACACACTTGGCTTTCATGCCCTGCCAATCATTTAAAGCAGAAAACCCAGCTCCAGAACCCTTCATGAAGTCAGTTCACATAAGATCATTCCCAGACCTCAGGAGGTGATGGGCACTGAGGACTGTCCCCATCCCAGCCCCATTCCCACTGCCAGGCACAAACCCCAAATCCTGGTGGGACAGGGGAGCTGCTCTCCCACTGGGGTCACTTCAGCTGCAACTGATCTTAATTTTAATCAAGTTACTCATCTTTCTGACTCAAGCTGTCTGGAAAATCCCCCATTTGTGGTGCCAGAAATTCTGTGCCCCAATTAATTAGGATATTGTCCCACTCCCAAAAGGCAGAAGGACGTTTTCCAGTAAAGTTCTGGTCCTTCCACAGACCAAAGGCTCTTCATTCCCACAGTCCCCCAGCAGTCCTCCACTGCTTCTGTCCCAGTTCCCATGGGCACACCCACCCAGAACTGTCCTGATAACTCGGCAGGAATTCGGCAGAGCCCCTGAGGGGCTGTCCTGGGCCTGAAGCAGACACCTCCAACCCACTGAGATGCCCTGGGGTCACTTTGGTGCTGGCAAGGACCAAACCCTACAAGGCAGAACTCCCTTCTGTCCCCCGGGGTTCCCATCCCTTCCTCTGCATCACACCCAGGGGTACCACCAGAGCTGTGCCAAAACACAGCTCCATCAGAGCCCATTATTGCCTCTGTCACCACAAAAATGCCACTTTAGCACCCTCGGGCAGGAGGCTGTACTGCTCAGGACAGATGGCAGGACTAAACCTGCTTTAAAATGGTGTGAATTGGGAATAATCTCCCTCTCTCTGGCCGTCAGAGAGGTGTGCTGCCCCCCCAAACAGCACACCTGGGCTAAGGAGAGCTTCAGGGATCCCCTCTGGAATCACCCTCAGGGCTTAGAGCTTCTCATGAGCCACAACTTGAATTCACTTTCTTGCACCTGTTACTCTATACTCTTACCATGCTGCTTCTGCCACGTGTTTCTGTTTCCTCTGTCTTTACCCTTAAATACAAAATGCAAGAGCCATTTGCTCATCTGAGCAATATTGACATGTTGCATTTGCTCAAACAACAAGGATCAATAGCACGCAGAACTCAAGAGACCTGCCAGGACATGGAAAAACATAATAAAGATCAAGGTGACAGCAGGTTTTAATTACGTGAGAGGAGAGGAGAAGGTGTGTTCTGCAAGGTCTTTGCAATTTGAGACTATAATCAAAATGTCATCAGCCTGCCTCCCGTATTTTCAATCTCTTAGGAAAATGACTGAAATGGTATAACATTTTCAGATTAATTTTGATGCCTCCATCAGAAAGCCTGACATTTGGCTAATGTCAGACATCACCTACACTGTCATTTGATTTCTCTCTTCCCCCTCGGGTGTCACTTCACTAATGACCTAGAAGTGGTAATGAAACACAGCGAACAGAGTAAAGACAGAACTTTGGGAAATGAAGCAATATCTGCCTTGACATTCTCATGCTGCTGATGGAAACACTCACAAGTGTGAGTTATTTGCCAATCCACGTGGCACAGGTGTTTAAAAACCACGTGTAGGCATCCTCACCATTTATCAAATTTAATAATGAACTAATTTGCTTCAGTATTCCAGGAGTTCACATCAGAACACAAAATATCTGTGAGGAACACCACAGAGGCTCTCAGGTTTCACAGCTACATCGCTGTCTCCACCGTAGGAGCAGCTTTTGCCCTCCCTTTCACATGAAACATTGTGTAAATCATGACCTTTCTGTGCTCAGCCTACTCACTCCTGGTGTATAATTATCCCCTCTCCTTCCTTTAAATCTCCTGGGAGTCTGAGATCAAATAACACACCAAAAAAAAATATGACATTTTCTCTGTCGCCTTCCATGAAAAATCTTGTGCCACCAACCACACATCACAACACACGAGGAAAGGCTAACTTAGCAAAAATGCCACAGAAATGCAAGAGTAAGGAATTATTTAAGGCCCTTGTAAGGAAACACCATAAAATATGCAAGTGGCACCATGGAATCAGGGACACAAAGCTGAAAGGGAGCTCAGGGGATCAGAGAGGCAGCGCTGCCCCAGGTGCTCTGAGAGCAGCACAGGGATTTCAGCCCAGCCCTGCAGCATCCCCGGGGCTCTGCAGGCTGGGAATCCCATCCCAGGAGCCCGAGGAGAGCACCAGCACTGGAGCCGAGTGGGGCAGGTGCTGAGCACGGCAGGAGCACCCCCAGGACACCCCAAACCCAGCGCTCCTTCCCTCCACAGCGACTGCTGGGTCCTGGAGCCCTCCTGGCACAGCTCCCAAACAATTCCTGCTGGGCACCGAGGCACAGCACCCAGCAGGACAAAGAGACCACTGAATGCCTTCCCACCACTCCTCAGTCACAAAAGAGGTCACAAGGGTGATGCTTTTAATTCTCCAAGCAGCCCCCACCTTACAGAGTTTGTTTGCTCACATCAGCTCGAGGCAGCACTGACCCCACTCCCAGTCCCAGCCGCCCTTTCTCCCTGCAGGGAATATCTGGGATTTGTTACAACTCCCTCAGCACCCTGTCAGCCTGCAGTGTCTTTCCAGGAGGCTGGAATGCTGCAGCTGTACACTGTG
Source organism: Pachycephala philippinensis (assembly GCA_013397055.1). Classification (NCBI taxonomy): domain Eukaryota; kingdom Metazoa; phylum Chordata; class Aves; order Passeriformes; genus Pachycephala; species Pachycephala philippinensis. Next base: position 750,392 of record VWZT01012871.1, on the reverse strand, counting down.
ATATCCCATACTGCATTACAAGCACCAGCTACATCATCATTTCCACTGAAAGCAGAGCCCTTCCCAGCTGCTCTTTATCAGTATTCTTTAAATTCACCCTACTCCTTCCCATCTGTAAAGAAGATTATTGCACTACAATTTTAAAGCAAAATGTGGCTGTCTTATAACAATATGATCTTAAGTATTTTCCAATTACTTCTCCCTGGGGCCTTTCAAGCACTGGGAATGAGAACTCCAATATCTATGACTCCTTCCCAATTCTTGATCTTTTTCTGAGGCTCTTCTACAGGCCAGGATAACAGTAGGAAAAAATTTGCTGCTTACTAAGGTCTTCATTCACATCACACAGCAACTCACTTTTGTCCTCTCATTTTCTAGGTGGAAGCAGAGATTAAACTTCCAAAAGATTGATTCCTTCTTACAGAATTAACCTGGTGAGAGATTTGCCTTCCTTGTTTCTCTGGGTGTTACATGAAACCCCAAGTTGCCCCTAGTTTCTAAAAATCCTCCAGGGAAGCCCTACAGTTAATTTAGGAAGTACTCTGCCTGCTGTGGCTCTTGCAGATATGAATTTATCCCCCTTCATGATGGCACTGTTTGGAAAAGGTGCCTCACCCAGGGTGGCACAAACTCTGTGCCAGGGCAGCACCACGTCCATCCTTTGGCCACCACCCCACACAGGGTAAGGGGGCACCCGAGCTCTCCCCAGCTGCTCACCACACACCAGGGTTCATCCCCGGGTGGTTTGAGTGCCCAGCACCCAGAGCCCCCAGACCCCAGCCCCCTGAGCTCAGCGTGACCCCACAGCTCCCACCTGGCTCTGCTCAGCTCCTCCAGGCGCAGGCTGGGCTCCCCCGGGGCTTTGGCCACTCCTGGACAGGGGAAAAGGAGCGCCAATCCCTCCCAGGAAGGCAGGAACAGCTCTCCAGGATAGGAGCAGCAGCAGCTGGGGCCGGGTTTTATCCCACCCTGGGCTGCCCAGCACAGCTGAGGACAATCCCCCTGAGCAGGTCCAGCTGCAGGGAGGGCGAACACCAGGCACTGAGGTAATTGAAACCAGGTGGTTTGTTGGGATGACAGACCTTGTCTGAAACTGGGAGCCATACCTTAAAAAAAAAAAAAAAAAAAAAAAGTTGCAAGAACTCCGATTTGCTAATGGATAACATGTAGTTCCTCTGCACAGAACAATTTGGAGCTGTATTATCCAAAGTCAGAAGGGTATCAAAGCCAAGAGTTGTCACAGCAGTGAGAAATCTAAAGATTAGGAACTCCTGATTAGTACAAAAGTAATGAAAATACTTGTAGAAGAGCAGTTACTGCTGCACACTCTGCTGGGGAAGAGGCATTTGCGTTTGGATTCATGCACAGGATGACCCTGGAGGGCAGGGCTGTGAGTGCAGCCCAGGCTCACACAGAGGAGCTCAGGCTCACACAGAGGAGCTCGGGGCTCACAGAGGAGCTCGGGGCTCACACAGGAGCTCAGGGCTCACAGAGGAGCTCGGGCTCACACAGAGGAGCCCAGGCTCACACAGAGGAGCTCAGGCTCACAGAGGAGCTCGGGGCTCACACAGGAGCTCAGGGCTCACACAGAGGAGCTCAGGGCTCACA
>VWZT01012871.1:700779-717470 GCA_013397055.1 Pachycephala philippinensis | reverse complement strand
CGGTCGGGCGCTCCGTGCCCTTGCCGGGGCTGCGCCGTGCGGGAGCCGCGTCCGGCGGTGCCCGGGAGGGGCGGGTGCGCACCGGGCACCGCACGGCTGAGGAACGCCGGGGAGTTATTTTGTTCTCCAATATCCCTCATCTCCCAGTTTTCCTGCCCTCGCACCCGGTACCGGCGGCTGGGCAGGGCTGCGAGCGGGCAAGCCCTCCCGCCCGGGGCTGGGACGGGACGGACCCATCCCTCAAGTTCTGCCCTCCATCCTGCCCTTCCGTAGGCACCTGAGCCGTGCGCTGCGGTCCCCAGACCCGCTCTGGCACTGCCCACCCGCCGTGCCCGGCGCTGTGCCTGCCTCGGTGCTTATTTCAGTGCAAAAATCACCCCACCAAAACTTTGGCTGGGAAAGCGACTGTTTGTTGTCTGGATTAACTCGCGTACGGCACAGCTGTGCTGAGCTGCGGTCCGAGGGAGTGAGGGAGTTGCTTGTCCCCTTCTAGACTCTCTGGAAAGTGTTTACTCCATGAAATCCCGGCTCTTACCACAGAGTCCTGTGAGCCGACAGGCCCTCCTGGCATGGCACTAAGCTGGATGGAAGGGATTCTAATTGCAGATAAAATAGAAAACAGATAAAAGCGTGTGGAATGGGAGCAGCTGCTCCCATGACCTTGCTCTTTGCACCTTTGTCACCGCGTGGTTCGGGGATGAGTTCAACACCCCGTGTGAGCCTGGTGTGATCCCGTCTCGCTGGGCAGTGCCCAGTGCTGTGCCCAGGACCAGTGGCCGTGGGTCTCCCAGGGCACGGGGCGCCTCAGACCCTGCCCCATGGGGATACCAGTGCTGGCCTTGGGGGTCCATGGTGCCTGTCAGGATGGGAAGGGCAGCCTGGCTGTTATCGAGGTGTAGCACCTTCTGTCCCGTTAGGTTTGAGCTGGCCACTGCTGGATCCCGAGGAAAACTGTGTACCAGGTTTTACTGCAAACTGGCTGTTCCGTGCAGGACAGCTGGGCAAAGGTTGGCGTTTGGCAGCAGGAGCTGCTGTCTGACACGGTCTGGATCATGGGCTGTGCTGTGCTCCTCAGCATCCTCCTGTCCTGCTCTCCCTCAAATACACGGTGCTTTGAGGTGGGACTGAGGGATTCAGGATTCTTCCTTCCCTCCCTCCTCCTTCCCTGTCTGCTGGCCCTGTTGGCTGCCCGCCATGGGGGCACTGTCAGTGTTTGCTGACAGGGGCAAGCACCCCCCGTGTGGCACCGCGGGGTGGCCCTGTCCCTGTAGGCACCCCCCGTGTGGCACCGCGGGGTGGCCCTGTCCCTGTAGGCACCCCCCGTGTGGCACCGCGGGGTGGCCCTGTCCCTGCAGGCTCCCCCTGTGTGGCACCGTGGGGTGACCCTGTCCCTGCAGGCACCCCCTGTGTGGCACCGCGGGGTGGCCCTGTCCCTGCAGGCACCCCCCGTGTGGCACCGCGGGGTGGCCCTGTCCCTGCAGGCACCCCCTGTGTGGCACCGGGGGGTGGCCCTGTCCCTGCAGGCACCCCCTGTGTGGCACCGTGGGGTGGCCCTGTCCCTGCAGGAGGTGGTCAGGGTTTGGTGGGACCTGCTGGGGTGTCACACCCAGGGACTCAGAGCGGTGTGTCCTCTCCCAGCAGGTCCATGCTGCTGATACCTCAGGCATGTCCACAGGGTCCAGCCTGCCACAGCTCCTGTGCAGAGGGCACCTTCGGGTGCCAGCGGGAGCCCTCGGGAAGCTCTTGCCAGGCACTGAGTGGAGATGGATCCCACAGGAGTGAAAACGGAGCCTTTTTCATGGGGCTGTGTGCTGGCTGCTGGGCTGTGGTCGGGCTGTGTCTGCTGCAGCAGCTCAATTCCTGCCTTGTCTGGAGCAGGGGGGCTCTGAGCAGGGCTGAGCTCCTCCAGCAGCCCCAGGCTGGGGGTCCCTCAGGGGAGGGAGTGCAGGAGCGGGGCTGGATTTGGACAGCAAGGAGGGCTGAGCAAGTCCCTGCTGTGGGATGTGTCCTGGCAAAGCTGTTTCTGCACTGGAGCCATCTCCCAGGAGCTTCTCAAGCATCATCTGCAGGGGATGGAGCAGGGAGGGCTCACAGTGCACCCCAAAAGGCTTGTGGATGCAGAAACCATCAGAGACTTCCCAAAACGTGCGGCTGGACCCTCAGCTGCCATTGGTGGAAGGGTGAAGGACGAGATGTCACTTTAATGTCACTGAGATCGGAGGCAGTAGCACAGAGTGCAGTGAAGGGGTGGCTCTGTGGGGCACCCTCCTCTCGGGGCTGCCCTGGGCAGTGCTGATGAAGCCCCTCCGTGGGCAGGGGGTGCTGGGCTCTGCACAGCTGTGCTGCCACAGCTCTCCTGCCACAGCTCTGCTGCCCTGCTGCCTGTCTCCTCTCACCTGAACACTGCACTATGAAAAAAAGACATCCCAGCTAGTTTGTACTTCAGAAGGGATATGAAATGACATAATGAAAACAAGGAAAAAGAATAATACAGACCCTGGATCAGTGTCTGAATAATCTACGTCCAAACATAAATGAGTGTCTCTGCAGTAGACGGCTGTTTAATTTCCTGAATCCTAAGACGGGCACTTTTTCTGGGCACGGTGTGGAATACTGTCAGATTTCAATGTAGCTTGGCAGTGTCACCCAGCCAGTCTGAGCAAGTCGGGGAAGGCAAGTCTGGAACTCATTAGAGCTTGTTGCGAGGCCCCGAAAATTTGATTTTCAATCACTGTTGGGTTTAATTATTGTTGATGTCTTGCCTAGCGTATTCTGGGATTCTTTCTGAGGAAATTAAAGCAGCATGAGTGGGACAGCATTCTGTTTGGCACAGGGCTTGTTTAGATTAAATTCTGAGTGGAGAGTTAAAGCTCAAAGCAGGGAGAAGGCGAAGGCTGGCACGGCGCGAGCGCTGGAGTGGGCCCAGCTGGCCAGGCAGGCTCTGGGGCTTGTGTACTGTTCTCACTAAACTCTGTCCCTTCTTGTCAGAACAAAATAACCCACGAAGCTGAAAGCACCCATCAAAGCCAAGGTAAAGTTTACTCAGTTAATACAAATTTTGGTTCTTTAACTTTTTCTTTCTTTGGTTCTTCAGCATGGGACTTGCAAACATCCAAAGCATCCTGTAGGACAGGAGAGAAGTGCTGCTGTTGCAGGGATAAATGGGCTCCAGGGTATGGTCTGGGTGCCTCAGGGAGAGGCAGGAGCTCCCTCTTCATCAGCAAAGTACCTGGGTGCTTGAAGAGCCCTCTGCATGGATCTGCAGGTGTGGATGGGAACGCTGGTAGGGACCGGGAGCTTGCACTGGTAAAGTCCAAAAACTGGGAGCTTTTCAGAACTTGCCATCACCATTGGAAACTCAGCTTTGTCGTTCATGTTTTCATAGCCTGGGTGCCTTGGTCAGGGTGTGCAGGGTGCCTGGGCTGAGCCCCGAGCTGTTCCTGCAGCCTGGCAGGTGCCTGGCTCTGTGGGAAGGATGCTCAGCTCCCAAATAACAGGGGGTTCTGCCCAGAGATTTTCTGTGGGACACATCCGTGAAGTGTCTGTCGTGTCCCAGGGCTGTGTGAGCAGTTTGGTGGGTGCTGATCCAGGGGCCCAGGGCTCTGTGAGCAGTTTGGTGGGTGCTGAGGAGGATGCTGAGCCAGGGGCTGTGCCCAGAGCTCTGTGAGCAGTTTGGTGGGTGCTGAGGAGGATGCTGAGTGAGGGGCCCAGGGCTCTGTGAGCAGTTTGGTGGGTGCTGAGAAGGATGCTGAGCGAGGGGCTGTGCCCAGAGCTCTGTGAGCAGTTTGGTGGGTGCTGATGAGGATGCTGAGCTGGGGGCCGTGCAGGCAGTGCCTGAGTCCCTCGAAGGTGCTGCTGCTCCATTGTGTAAACGTTGTCAGGGCTGTAAAACAGCTTCACACAGCTCTGTGGGGTTGGAGCACGGAATTTTGAACAGTTACACCCCAGTGAGTTGTTTGTCCCTTGCAGTTTTCATGCTCCTCGTTTCTGGCTGTAGTCCCCTCTAGCAGAAGCTCAGTTTCATTATGGAGCTGGTACCATCCCTGCAGAGCCTCTCTCTGAGGATGAGGAGCTTGGTCCCAGTGCTGGGGACATGTCACACATGGCTGGTGGCCCGGGGAGGTGGCTGTGACCTGCCCCGAAAGCTGGTTTGTCCTCATGGGACTAAATCCCTGCTCCCAGAGCAGTGTCCTCGTGCTGGAGCCCAGGGGAGGAAACAGCTGTGGCTCTTAATAGAGAAACCTGCTCTGGGCAAGTATTTATAGATGTGAAATCATAAAGCAGAACAGGGGTTAAAGACCTTATTTTGGGACTTGGACTCAGAGCTAAACTGAGTCCAATAAAATGCAATTTACAAATTACAAAATCCCTCTGGTCCTGCAGGGAGGCAGTGTCTGATGTATTTGTTTAGGCTGGGGTTTTTCTCCTTTTTTTTTAAGAAGGAAATACTGTATTTCAGCCATCCAGGAAAGGCAGTACTCAGATGTCCCATCTTGGAGCTACTGTTCCATTTAGAGATGGGGCTCAGAGAAAGGGAAAGATTTCCAGGCAGCTCTTGGCAATTTTTGAAGAGCAGGAGTTTCCTAGTGCTGGCACCAGCCTGATTCCTCTCACTTTCACCATCTCACCTACTCCCAACACTTTGCCTCCAGCACTTGGTTCCATCAGATGAACACAGGAAAGTAAATTATCTCCAGAGCATTATGACTGGTACCTGTGTCTTGCCAGTATTTGGGGTGGCACAGTCCCTCAGCTTCTGCCTTGGGTTCAGGGCATCACCAGCCACAAGATTCGCTTGGACTTGTTCGTGTGCTCTTTCTGAACACCTGCAAATGGAAACTTGTGTTGAGATGGTGAAGCTGGGGGCTGGTACAGAGAGGCTGCAGTGCAGGACAGGGTGAAGGAGAGGGAGGGGGCCCCAGGCATGGCCCTGCCCTGTTCCCACCTTCAGCTTCCTCCTGTTCCCTCGACTGTAAAGATCCTTCTCCTACTGCTGAGAAGACACTTAGTCCTAAATCAGTTGTTGTATGGAAATCTGGTGGGTGAATGAATCCATCAGTGCATCCTGTCAGTGTTCTGAGGGCCCCCATTCCCAGAGGCATCCAGAACCTTCTCCTCCCGTGGGAGATGGGAAGGACACAGCTGGTTCTGGGCAGGTAACTGGAGATCACCCTGAGACCCTTACCTAAGCGCTCTGGAACTCTGCACATCTGCTGTTTAATTAAGTTGGGGGGGTTCTTCCCATTCCAGACACTTCCTCACAGCCTGGTTTGGGTTTATAATTAAGTCCAAGTATCTGAAGCACTGTCTGGCTTGTGAAAAAATCTGATTTTTCAGCATTTGCCCTTCTCTTATCATTAATTCACACATTGTTAGTGAAGAAAGGAATGCTGCCAGCTATGTGCTCTTGGAAGAGGGAGATATTTGCAGAGGCCCTGGTTGTTGGAGCTCTGTCGTCCTGTAGGTTGGGATCTGGCAGCTCCATTGAAATATTTTCCTCCAGTATCAGTGCCTTTTCCTGGTCTTTATGTTGCTAAAATAAAAGGCAGCAAACTTCTTACTCTGCAGAGTTTAACACAATGAGTGCTTCCAGTATTGCAGATGATATCAACTCATTCATTGGTGCCTTAAATAAATCCAATAGAGAGAATTTGAGATGAAAGACAGTCTTTTGTCAGGGAATTTTTTTTCCTGTGAGTGTGGTAATTGGGATAACGCTTGCTTGGAATCTGGCAGGGAAGCAAATTGCTTGCAGGTCATGATTACAATGGATGTTTTCTATGAAAATGAGAAGAAAATAAATCAAAACATCCCTTTGCTGTTCTCAGAACTGCAGAAGTGAATGTGTGTATTGCTTAATGCACTTCTAAGGGCAGTTCCTTGCCTTGCACAGATTTATTCCACTTGCAGTTGCTGTCAAGGAGCCTCCCCTGAAATCCAGAACCATTCTGTTTGTTGGTCATCAGCAGGAGAGCAGAAATGTAGCCAAATGCCTGATATGTGAACTGGAGCATGCAGCATTCCCCTTGCTGGCACAGCCACCTCTTCTGCTGGATGTAAACCATTGCACCCTCCAGTTACTGGAAATCCACAGGGAAATTTGAGCTAGCCCCCTGATATTATGCAAGCTTAGCTCTATTATAGTCAAATAATGACAACAAATGATCTGCTGTCCATCCCTACCCCGAAACTCCTCAGCAGTTGTGCTGAGCAGACTGGTCCCACCCATATGAATGTTGGGTGGCTTTTCCCTGTTCCTTTGTTCAAGGGTCTGTTTCAGAGTTGGTTGTTAATCTTCCAAATTCATTGCAGCTGGAGGAACCCCCCAGAGGGTTCTGGAGGTCCCTCAGCCTCCCTGGAGCTCTCTGTGATTTAGGGGTAGGGTATCTGATCCGAGGCTGTGGGGAAGGGTTTGGATTGAGCCTGTCACAGTCACTGGGGAGCACTGGCTGCAGGGAGAGGTGAAACGAGGACCTCGGCTGTGAAGGGCTGTTGTGAACTTGGAGTAACTTTTTGGAAACCAGCTTTTCCTCTTCCCTCCCTAAAAAGGAGGGGAAAACATACTTGAGGTAGTTACGTGTCTCCAGCACCGTTTTCAGTCTCCAAATAGGGTGTTGTGCAATAAATGCTTTCGGGATCCAGAAGCCTCTGTGGAAGCAGGAGGGCCCCCTTGCCAGTCCCTTCTGGAGCTGTGGCTGTGGCTCTGTGTCCCCAGAGCCCTTCTGGGGGCTGGAGAGCCGCGGGTGACTCAGGCAGCAGTGGCAGGAGGGATAATTGCTGTGGGATACCCTTCACCCTGCCCAGGGACCTGCCCCGGTGACACTGTGCCCTGCTGGCATCGAGCACAGCATGGGACAGAGCCGAGCCCTGCCCGTGTGCCACCCTGTGTGTGTGGGGTGTGCCATGGGTCCCTGATGGTCCTCGATCAACCCCCACGCTGGCCAAGCTCACTGACACCCTGAATGTGATTTCAGGCCTGGGTTCTACAGCTTCTGCGGCCACTGAGGACAGCCCCTGGCACCAAACCCGATTGCCCAGTAGAGCCTTTGGCAAAGGGTCCTTGGCCAGGGTGTGCTGGGCTGGCCAGAAGGTGACAAACAAAGACCCTTCTGGAGTCTGAGCTGGGCAGCAAACGGAGCAGGCTGTGCAGCTGGAGCCTGAGCTGCTCCTAGCTGCTGGCCAGGACTCCATCTCACCAGACCTGCCTGGGAAGCTCAGTGCTCCTTTCCAGAGGAGTCCTCCAGCTCTAAGCCCAGGTGGAGCCATGTTTGGGCTCCTTCCTTGTCACATGTCATTCTGGGCTCTCTATTTTCCCAGGTGGAGCCATGTTTGGGCTCCTTCCTTGTCACATGTCATTCTGGGCTCTCTATTTTCCCAGGTGGAGCCATGTTTGGGCTCCTTCCTTGTCACATGTCATTCTGGGCTCTCTGTTTTCCCAGGTGGAGCCAAGTTTGGGCTCTTCCCTTGTCACTTGTCATTCCAGGCTCTCTATTTTGCAGCTGCTCAGCGAATGGTGGCCCTGCCTTTGGCCGGTGTAACAGCAAACCATGGCATTACTGGTGTGTTCCTGAGACTGCTCAGCAATGTTTTTGTGGGTAGAACAGCCTCGCTTTCCTATCATTTCACTACCCAAGAATTTCCTCTGCCCTGACTTGCTTTCTCTCTTCAACAGCAAGAATGTTGTGAGGCACCGAAAGCCAAAACAGAAATCTTGCAAGGAGTGTCTATCTAGTCCTGGTGAGCAGGATTTGCTTTTCTTCAACCAGTTTGTTGACACAAGCCTGGTTTGGGGTTTTTGGTGCTTTTTTAAAGCTCTACAGATGTCTCCAAACTCTTTATCTTAAGGTGATGCCAAAGTTCAGCTGCAGTTCCCGGATGGGCTTGCACATAGGTGGAGCCTGGGACGGTCGGAGCATTTGTTTCACATTATCTTACCGGGTTTGGGGTTTTTGCAGTGTCTTGCATAATTTTAAAAAAGAAATCTCCTTTTATGCCTATGTGAGGAGCTGCAGCAGAGCACGAGAAGCTCGGTGCCTGGGCAGGGCGTGCAGTGACCGGGCACCGGCGCCTGTTGTGCTTGGCCCCCGCACAGGGATGGGAGTGAGAGTGGCTCAAATCTCCCGCTGCTTCTGGAGGAGAGAGAAATAACTCTCCTGCAAACAGAACCTGCCTGGGCTCTCAGAACCTCGGGGAGATGCTGCCCAGAGGGGTCTGAGCCTGCTGGGCACGGCAGTGCCTCCTCCCCACATGGAGGGGGCTCGGGTGTCCTTGCCTGGGCTGCTCCTGGTGCCCTGGAGAGGTCTGCCCATGCCACAGCGGTGTCCCTGAGGCTCCATGGGGTCACTCGAGCAGCTGTGGGGATCAGCTGCCATCTCAGCACCTTCCCCTGCTGCTGGACACCTGCACCTCCAAGGGCAGGGAGGCCTGAGGCATCCTGGAGCTGTGAGTTGCCTTGGGGAGCTGCCCAGTTTGCAAGTGTTCCCCCATGAGTTTTCCTGTAGCCCCAGCTCAGGTGGGGAGCCTGCTGCTGCTGACACTGCTAGCAGGAGCTCCCCAGGTGATCACAGAATGGTTTGGGCTGGAAGGGACCTTAAAGGCCATCTCATCCCACCCCCTGCCATGGGCAGGGACACCTTCCACTGTCCCAGGCTACTCCAAGCCCTGTCCAGCCTGGCCTTGGGCACTGCCAGGGATGGGGAGGTCGGATTTGGAGCCTCTGGTCTCACAGGTGGGGTCTGGTCCTGGCTAGAGCAGTGCCCAGGGGCAGGGCTGGTGGCCAGGTCTCCTGCACGTGTCTGGAGCTGTTTGTGCCCAAAGATACTGGCTCGGACTTCCTTAGTCTTGTCTTGAGGAAATGGATCCTCAGCTTTTGGTTATCGTCCCAAGGCCCCTGGGGCTGGGAGCACTGGTCAGGCCTGTCCATCCATCTGAGGTGGCTGTTCCCCCCCAGTGACCCCAGCTCTGCCCTCGGGGGCTGCAGGACACTCGCTCTGCCCTTGGCAAGGACAGCCAGGCCCACGCCGTCGCCGGCAGCGTTTGGAGCGCAGAGCAGTTACCCTGATCAAAGCTGGACCTTGCACAGGGAGCAGGAGCTGTGCTTGGACAGGCAGAGTAAGTTACCGGGAAGGGCTGGTTCACAGGGAAGCAGTGCAGTGACACTCGGGGTTTGTGCCTCCGTGTGCAGGTCCCTGGCTGTGCCACCCCAAAGGGCTCAGCTCCTGCACTGGCACTTCCACGGGCTCCAGGGCAGGTTGTCTGGGGAGCTTCCCATGATGCCTCCTGCTACTGACCACACTTCTCCCTGTGCCTTCCCCTTGTGTGTAATGAACCTTTTCCCAATGGGTTTATTTAATCCAGGTGTTTGTGTTTTAGATAAACCACCACTCGCAGTCCCTTGCTGATGCCCAGCTCCTGTTTGACTCACTAAGATCAGAGCTCAGCCCCAGCAGTCAGTGGATGCCTGGCACATGGCTCCAGAGCTGGCAGGGTTGCCAGTGGCCTGTGGGAATCCTCCACGTCTTTATCTGTCCTGGAGAGCTGGCACACAGCTGAAGAACCAAAAACATCCTCTGCTTGGATATTAGAGGCAGAGGGGAGTGTTTGGGCATGTTAAGGCCATTTTTAAGATGTATTTTTATGAACTTTGGGGGTGAGAGGTCTTTTCATTGGCTTCAAAATATTGGGACAAAGTGCAGGTGACGCTCCCGTGGTGCTGCCATTGCTCCTGCTGGGCCTGGCACTGTCCTTGTTTTCCTGCAGCTCATTTTTACAGGGAACAAGCATGTCTGTCAGGCAGGAGCCTGACAGCTCCTGTACAAACATCCAGGCTGAGATAAATTCAGCGGCTGGTGGTGTCACCTTGCCCTGATGCCTCCTGCAGCACTTTGTTTTTGTCTCCCGCCGTACCTCCCTGTGTTCTTCACGTTCAGAAAGCCATGTTTGATAAATTCATGGGGCAGAGACTAAAATAGGTTTATTTTCCAATGCTGTTGGCTCCTGGTGTGGGTTTTTGCCCATCGTTCTCCTGTTGGGAGGTTGTTGGGATGTCTGCAGCAGTGAGCACCCATGGATGAGTGACTTTGGTCTGTTTTCAGTGAGCAGCAAAGAGTGCAGCACAACCCCCCATGTCACTCCACCACCACCTCTCCTCCCCAGAGCATTTCCCCACTGTATTTCCTGTTCGCTATGGAAACCACCCCTGAAGTCCAGCACCAGAGGCAAGGAAACATGCCACATTCCCAAATACACTTGGAGAAAGACCAAGGAGGTCCAAGGTGCAGTAAAACAGGTTTAGCCTCAAGTTATGGCAACGCACCTCCATGTCTCCTGCCTGATCTTCTGACTTGCACAGGTCCATGTGCAATGTATGAACCCTAAAAACTGGATCAAAATTGCCTTTAAATGAGACTTGAGGCCCCTGTGGATGAGGTTAAGGTGGCTGTCCAGTGTGTGGGCATCTTCACTGGGTTTGATGTGCCAGCCCCTCCATGCTATTTCTGTCTTCCCTCACTTTGAAGTGAAAATCTTCATCCCGAGCATCCTTAAATGAACTCGTAGCAGGGTTGCATGGATGTGGTCAAATGGTGTTTGGGAGATTTGAGGCTTCGTGGGAGACAAGGAATGGCTGAAGAAATCCCTGTCTGAAGGACAATATACACTCTCAGTGCTGTCTCAGGGGATAAAGCCTTTCCAAGCCAGTGTCCTGCTCTTTTCCAGATGTCGGGGAGCCAGCCGCAGATGGGAAGAGGTGTGCCTTGTTTGCGCTGCAGAGGGCTGTGCACGGGCTTCGAGCCACACTCCTGGAGGTAACGTTGGTCCTGTCCTGCATCCTGACTGAAACGTGCTTGGTGACAGAACACCCTGTTATTTGATACTTTATTTCCAGTTTTCCCTCTTAAAAACACAAATTTGGGTAAAAAAGCCCCCGATAGCAGCAGCTGGTGGGAGCAGACCAGGACAGTGCCCAGCTCGGGGCAGGGAAGGGGCTGCTCCCTGCTCCAGCAGGACAACGAAGGGGCTTTAAAATGGAATGCAGACAGCCAGGTGTCAGTAATTAAAAGAGAATTGGTGCCCTCTGAGCTGCCTCAGGAACCCTGGGCTCCTCTCTGGGAGTGGGGAGCTCCCTGGGCTGCCTGGGCCCGTGGGGATGGTGCAGGGAGGCTGTGGTCCAGCTGTGCTCCCACTTGTGATCACTCAGCTGGGTGAAATCCAAACTTTAAAACACTCATTTGGTGGAAGCACAACCATTTTTTTTATTGACTCCATTAAAGGCTGATTGAACTCATTCTCACTCCAAGATCCTCTGCCTGGGCCCGGGGTTGTGTCAGAGTTACTTTGCCCCTTTTGCTGTTAGTGTTTGATGGCAGTGCTGGCCACCAGTGTCCTTAGACACTTGTCTGGGTGATTTATACCTATTATAGTGCAAATTATAGTCAATTAAGCATCAGTTCTTTCCAGCAGTCACTTTTTTAATGGCACATAAAGCTTCATAATAGGCGAGGCTGGTGCTGGGCTGTTGGAGTCTGGTGAGGAGACTAACCTCCAATTTAGTGATGCCTGAAAGGGTTCCCAAAGTTCAGGGGAAGCAGCAGCCCCCCGCAGGTGGGAGGCAGCAGATTTTGTACTGACAGGACACAGGGAATGGCTTTCCAGTGCCAGAGGGCAGGGTTAGATGGGATATTGGGAAGGAATTGTTCCCTGTGAGGGTGGGGAGGCCCTGGCACAGGGTGCCCAGAGCAGCTGTGGCTGCCCCTGGATCCCTGGCAGTGCCCAAGGCCAGGCTGGATGGGGCTTGGAGCAGCCTGGGACAGTGGAAGGTGTCCCTGCCATGGCAGGGGTGGCACTGGATGAGGTTTAAGGTCCCTTCCAACCCAACCCATTCCATACTGAGCCTTCTGTCCCTGCCGTAAGCCCGGGCTGTGTTTGACCCCTGGGAGGGGCTGGTGCCCCGTGGCTGAGCCCCTGTGGGACCCCACGGCCCAGCTGACGCCCAGGGGATGCTCTCTTGTCGGCACAGGAAGATCTGCAAGTCGTGCAAGTGCAGCCAGGAGGAGCACAGCCTGAGCTCGGAGCTGGAGGATGACCGCAAGATCGGGCGCCTGCTCTCGGACTCCAGGTACTCCTCGCTCACGGCGCGGCTCAAGGGCGGCGACGGCGGCCGCGTCTACAAGAGGAACCGCATGATCGTCACCAACCCCAACGTCTCGGGCAAGGACCCCACCTTCGACACCATCACCTACGAGTGGGCTCCCCCGGGGCTCGCCCAGAAGCTGGTAAGGGCACCCACGGCGGGCTGGGGTCGCTTGCTCGGGAACAGAACTCGGCTCTGGAATAAAGTTAACGGGGAAAAATAGTAAATCATGGTTTGCCTCAGAGAGCAGAAATGTACGGAGCACTCTGTGTTTTGGAAAACTGTGTAAATAAGCAGAGTAGGTAGGAGAGGGGGATGGAATGCCTTTGGGTTTTATAGGTTTGTTTACATTTCTAGGAGAAGTCTTAATGGATTTTACAACTAGAAAGCTCGCTCTTTTGTAAAGCTCATCTGCAATAAAAGCACGGCTGAGGAGAGATCCCATCCCTGCTGTCCTGCAGCCCTGGGCAGTCCCTGCCCTCTCCAAAGCCCCAGGCTGGATGTGAGAACGATTCCTCCAGGCCTTCTCGGGGTGTCTGGGCTGGGCAGGCAGAGGAGCAGGAAGGGGTTTGGCTTCTGGTGAGCAGCAGGGGGCTGTGGGCAGCTGGGTGCTTGTGCCTCAGGCTGTGCTCACAGAGCATCCCTGTGCTGCTGGGGGAGTCCTTCCCTGGAGAGTGGGCTCAGAGCCCCTTCCCAGGGTCCCACCACACTCTCTCTGATGAATACCAGCAGCAGCCTTGTGGAGACCCTGCCCCCGGGAGCAGGAGTGGGAGGGCTCCTTGTGCCAGGGCACGAGCTGAGCTCTGTGCCCGAGAGCTCCTGCCTGCAGCTCTGTCTGCGTGGGCAGAGCTCTGCCCAGTGCTGCTGCCGGCAGAGCCACTCTCACATCCAGCTCTGGAGCTGGGAATTTTTTTCCTTACAGTTTAAACATAATCTGGTCAAAAAAAATATATTTTATAAAGAGAACTCAGGGTAAAAAGGCGAGATGGGGAGTGTGGTCCCGTTCTGAGGGCCAGGTCCAAAACCAAGCCCCCAGCCCAGCTCCACCTCCCTCCCATGCCTGGTTTCCATCTGGACCAGCTGTGTGGGAAGGGGTGGAAGTGGTTTTCAGTGTGTGGAAGTGTGAGCCAGCAGAGCATTTCTTGCGGGAAAGCGTTTAGCTGGCTTTTCACTGTGCTGTGGTATAAAACCGTTCTGTATTCCATGGTCAGGAGTGGCAGTGAGGAGCTTCTGCTCCTCAAGTGAAACAGAGAGCTGCAAGCTGCTGATGCAAATAGCTGAAAGCTGCTGAAAATGCAACCAGGCTGTTTTAAAGAAGAATTGGGGATACAGATGTGAAAGTGCAGCCACAGCTGCCAGAGCCAGAGTGGTTAATTTGCCTTAAAAGCCAGTTACCCTGAGGGCCTCGGACAGGCTGAGTGGGGGGTGAGCTGTGTGCTGGGGATGCTCCACCGAGGTGCTCGCAGCCTTCCCTTCCCTTCCCTTCCCTTCCCTTCCCTTCCCTTCCCAGCAGGAATGTTTGTGAGCAGCCCTTGCCTTCCGCAGGTCCCGGGGGAATCGGGGAGCTGCTGGGGGATGAGGACAATGGTGGCAGTGTTCCAGGAGCCTGGTCCCTGAGCACGCTGCCAGCCTGGGATGTGTCAGGAGCCCGGGCTCCACGGGCTGCAGCGTGGTGCTGGTGGTGCCTCGGGCAGGCTCAGCCCCTTGCCCTAAAGGATGCCCAAACTCTGTGGCTCCTGGGCTGGTTTTGTCTTCCTGAACCCACTCTCTGGGGGGTGTGTGTTTGGGCTGATCCCAAATGCAGCCCTGGGGAGCCCAACTCCCCGCTCCTGCAGCTTCCAGCTCCATCCCTGTGCTGCTGGCAAGGGGCAGCTCCGAGGGTACAAAATCTCACTCTTGAGTTTTATAGAGAACTCAGGGTAAGAATGGGAGATGGGGAGCGTGGGCCTCCGCCAAGGGCTGCACGCAAAACTGAGCCCCCAGCCCAGCCCCACCCTCCTGATGGGGGAGATTCACAAACTTTATGAAAGCTTTTGATCTCTTTATAGTGCCTGGACAGGCTGGAATATATCTTGGTTCAAGTAAACAAGCAGGAGCTTTGGAGACAACCTTGATAAATTCTGGCTTGCAGATCAACTTGACAAACTTTGAGAAGAAGTGTTGGATGTCAGCCACTCTCAGGATAGTTTCAAAGGGATTTGGGCCAAAAAGCTGTTAGTGCACAACTGCCTCGCTCCAGTGGTTTCCTCCTGAAGGCAGCCTGGAAACTTGGGATGGCTTTTAACCTTGTTTTGCTGAAGTGGATGGTCGATAATAGGAGGAAGCTCAGAGCATGTTCTCGTTAAGCCGTGCCTGCAGAAGTCATGAAGCAGATACTCAGGTCCTTGGGGAGAGTGAAAAGAACAGACCATAAAATAGCTCCAAGATCCAGCAGTGAACAATGAAAACCTGAAATGCTCTTCCTCAGGATAACCTGCACTCATGCAGCATAGTGAAGCATTGGCCATAACAATAAGTGATAGCAGCGGATGTAGCAACTTTCTGTTTTTCTTCATGGCAGTTCTTGGTGTCAGGTTGGATTCCTCCCCCCGCCCCCAGTCT
The DNA here is from genome assembly GCA_013397055.1 of Pachycephala philippinensis. Taxonomy (NCBI): domain Eukaryota; kingdom Metazoa; phylum Chordata; class Aves; order Passeriformes; genus Pachycephala; species Pachycephala philippinensis. The sequence continues at coordinate 702,739 of VWZT01012871.1, read as the reverse complement.
TTTCTCTGGACACATTTTATGACATCTGTAATTATAACTGTAAGCATTCCCTTGATCAGGGAGTGAAATCCCACTGCATGTCTGGGCAGATACTGAAACCTGCCCTTGAGCAGGCTTTAAGGAAGGCTTTAAAAAAGCCTTGAGGCTTTGCTTTTCTTGCTGTCAGCACAGACACTTTGTATTGGGAATGGGGCTCCTGCAGTTGGAGTGGAACAGAAGGCTCCAGGTGCCCGTTCTGGCTCCTTGCTGTGGTGTAAGTGTTAATTAGTCTTGGCAGATGGGTGGATTAAGGATTTCTCCCACTGAGATCCCACCACGTTACTGCTCTGCTGGAGCTCGTGCTGTCCTGGTGTTCTGCTCACACAGCATCGAGCTCAGTTGTTTCCTGTCCCGTTGTGGGGCAGTGCCTGTGTGAGCCCAGGAGGAGCTGAGGGAATCCTTGTCTCTTTCTCCTGTCATTCCTCTTAGGATTCCTCATGTCTGTGAAAGCCATTTGTGCACCAGGTCACTGCCCCAGCGTCCCACAGCTCTCCAACCAGCTGTTCCCAAGCACCACCTTCTCCTGCAGGGCAACAACCTTCCCAGGGAACTGGACATCAACCCCACCTTTGCACAATGTACTGAGTGTTGGTGTCTCATATCACAGTGTGCAGTGACTTTAACTTGCGCCCCAAGACGTGGGCAAGAAGCCCTGCTTCCATTAAATTATTCCAGATTTCCTGTCAGGAGTTCCAGCAGCGCTGCTCTCTGGCTCAGAGCAGCCAAGGTGGAAGTGACTTGGAAGCTTTTCCCGATGTGCTGAGTAGTTCAGTGCTGTGCAAGCGTGTCTGTGTTGAAAAGCCCAGCCTGAACCAGCCGATGTGCCACAAACAGTTAAATCTCTTTGCTAAGCTTTTTTAGATTGAGTTTTCAAGTGCTGACCCAGTAAGAAGCAAATCGAATGCAGCTGGATGCTGGTCTAACGGGGAATGGCAGGGAGCCAACTGGCTGCCCTGTGGCTCTTCACACTACAATAGGAAAAATGCCGGAGTGGGAAACTCCCTTCCCTTATTCCGGCCAGGAGAAGTTAACTCCCCATGGCCCACAAGCACTAACCCAGCCTGAGACTGGGCTGGGTGTACTCTGCTGTTGAGATAGTGGCCAGTTAAGTCAGAGACTTCATTTTGGGCAGTTTCTGGGCGTTTCCATGTCACAGGGCATCGGTGACCAAACACCTTCCCTCTGCTGTGAAATCAGCATTCAGGTGGAGTTGGTGGCTGTTGGTGCCACAGACCCAACTGCTATCTGAATTTTCCCTGTGTTATGATAATTTTGTTAATTGATAAAGGACGATCTTTCACTGTAGACTGCTCTGCACTCAGCCCCGTGGTGCTCTGGGGTGCTCAGTGTGGCCTTTGACTCGCTCCCCGCAGCTCTCCCTGTCCAAGGACAATAGAGAGCTGCTCATGGGTTTTGATATTTATGGGTTTTTAGTCTTTTCAGCAGCTGTGTTATCAAATTTCGTGGAGAAGTGTCATGGTAGTGCCAGCGAGGGAGGGTATGCTGGGATTTTTGTGCAAAGCAGGTCTGTCTGTGCTGCTTTGCTTTCCTGGGCAGACTGGGTGTTGTTTTTAAACAAACAAACAAAAACTAATCTAAAACACCATAAATAAAAACACGCAGTTTGTTTTCTGAGGATGAAATTATTTATAACAGCCTGGCTACCACTGGCATCCAAGCCAGTTCAGCCTTTTATTTCTGAGCTGTGTGTCCGAACACCTCGGAGGGAGAAGGGAGGGAAGGAAGGGCCCGTTTGCTGCTGCTGCTCCATGGCATGGGCACAGCATGTCCATGCCCAGCTCTGTGTCCATGCCCAGCTCTGTGTCCCTGGATCGCATGGGCGCAGCTCTGTGTCTGTGCCCAGCTCTGTGTCCATGCCCAGCTCTGTGTCCCTGGATTGCACAAGCACAGCGTGTCCGTG
>VWZT01012871.1:687428-699569 GCA_013397055.1 Pachycephala philippinensis | reverse complement strand
CCGGCGCAGTGCCGCGGCCTCGCCGAGGGCGAGCAGAAGCTGATGGAGGAGTTCGTGAAGAAGTACAAGGCCGAGGCGCTGGGAGTCGGGGAGGTGGCGCTGCCGGGGCAGGGCGGCGGCGGGAAGGAGGAGGAGAAGCCCCAGGACAAGAGCATGGAGCCCGGCAGAGCCCCCGAGTCGCCCAACGGGGCCCTGGAGAGCGCGCCCGCGGCCGGGCACTACGTGAGTACTGGGGGGCACGGGATGGGGGTGCTGGGGCTGCTCTGGGGGCAGGTGGGAATAAAGTCAGTCTCAACTCGAGGGGCCAAAGATCACACCAGCCAGGGTGCCCTGTGCCTTGTCCGCATCCTGCTCCCGGGGGTTCTCCATGCCTGCTGCAGGTGCTCGGTCACATCACGGTGCTTTGGAGCAGCACTGTGAGAACCTGGAGGGAGCCTCGGCTCCAGCCAGCCCTGCTGAGCACAAGGGTCCATCTGACAGGGCTGGTGAGGGGCGTTCTCCTCTTCTTCATCCCCCTTTCTCTGCAGCAAAGGCCTTGCTGAGCCACCAGGGTCAGGGAATTGTCACTGTAGGAACTGGTTTGAACTCCGGGTTCTTGGCAGCTCTGAAAGGTTGGGCATGCCGTGTCCCTGGATGATGTGGTTAGTGCGTGTGGTGGTACTCGGGTGAAAGCTGAACCTGATGATCTTGGAGGTCTTTTCCAACCTTTACGATTCTGTGATGCAAATCAATATTTCCAGGTGGGCTCCCACCCCAGAAAGACCACAAATGACAGGAGGTGAAGGCTCTGTCCAATTAACACAGAGCTGTGAACATGGAGATAGTGCTCCCAGGGCTGTAATCGCTCTGGGGAAATGTAAACAGCTGCCCTGTGTCCCTGGGCATACAAATACACTTCCACAGGGAAATGGCCGAGATTCCTCAACACCCTTTTAGATTTATATTCCCCCAGAGCTGTCTGAAGTGGCTGCTGAACAGATGCTTATCATAAAATATGGCCAGTGGAAATACCTTGTCCTGGTCCTTGTGAGGGCAACTTGCAGCAGAGGATTTAAAGCTGAAAAAGCAAATGGTGTCCAAGTGTTTTTAAGAGGAGATTCTTTCCTGCCATTCCTGCACCGAGGTTGTACATGTTAAGAGCAGTTTTCATTTTCAGTCCATATTGGGTAATGTCTCCCCTCTGCCATGGTCTGTTAACGTACTTCTGACTTTTAATCCAGTGACACAGTAAAGATTTTCACTATTGCAACAAAACACTGAATTTTAAGATAAAAAACAGCCAAAAAAGGAAGGTTTCCTTTAAACATATCAATAAGTCATCCTAGCAATGAGGGTTTACTTTAAGTGCGAGTTTGTCCTTTCAAATAAATAAATACATAACTGTGATGTTATTCTCCTTAGTTTGAAGCATCATTTCTCTCAAGGCACCAGCTGAAAAATGGAACAGCTTTCACAGCAGTGGCAGATCCACTGGGACAGCCAGGCTGTGCAGCCCAGGGCATGGCAGACCCGGGAAGGACTGGGGCCACTGGCCCTGCTGACCACAGACCTCATCTTCCTCCACATCCCTGCTGCAAGTCTGTCCCACGAGCTGGGTATTCTCCACGGAGCACAAAATCCTTATGCCCTCAGAGCTGGGAACACTCTGATGTTACAAGGCACTGCACTGGAATCAAGTCAGATCCTGAGGCAATTGATCCAAATTAGCCATTGTTCCCAAAAGCTTCGGGCTGGCATGCAGGGAGTGCTCAGGGGAAGGCTGGTGGTGTCTGGGAGCTCCTTCCCTGGGAGCTGGCGCTGCAGAACAGGAGCTGGGGAAGAGTGAGATGGGAAAGCTTCAGAGAACAGGACACTTTTTTGGCCAACACTTCTGGTAATTCAGCTAATAAAGTCCTCACTCCTCTGCCTGCATGATGGAGATGTAAAAGGAGACCAAGCTGTAATCCCACCTCAAATTTGAAGAATCACTTCTTTGTAGTGTGTAAATAGCAGGAAATGGAGGTTATACAATGCTTGGGAAAAGCCCTGTGAATAATTTTTCCCTGTGGATAATTTCCATAGAAAGAAACAGCAAAATAAGTTGTTTTTTTAACAGTTCTTGTTGGCAAGAAACTTGAGCTCAGGGTTGGAACTGATGTGTTTGTTCTTGCTTTAGATCCTGCAAGATAAGCAGGGCTGGGGCTGCTGGGGCTGTGTCTTCTTGGGGCTGGCAGAGCAGAGGCAGCTGCGGGGTCTGGCTCTGGGGGTGACCCCAAATCTGGTGCCTCAGGGAGGTGTGGGGGGCGCAGGGAAAGGCCTCGGTGGGGTGTGATGGGTGCAGAATTCCTCGGTGCCCATCTGTCCCCGAGAGCTCTGCCAGCTGCTCCGTGCTGTGCTTGTTCAGCCAGACCAGAACCGCCACAGCTCCTGCTCCGTGCCCAGTTTCCCCCTTCGCTGACGTGGGGCTGGGAGAGCTTGGAAGTGTGTCTGAAGCCCTCCGTGGTGGAAGGAGCAGTGTCAGCACACAGATCCCCTTTCAGCTGCACAGAGCAGCCAAGCCAGGAAACATTCTGTCTCCTCTTCTCGTCAGCCTGGGTTCCTGGGAAAACGGGAGATGCCCATCAGTGAGGTGGAGCCGTGCCAGGGGTGGTGGGGCAGTTTCTGAAAACCCAGCTGAGGGAGGGAGGAGGCCATGGTGAAACGTGTGGGATGCTGCAAAGATCAGTGACCAAATGGAGAAAAGCCACCTGGGGGTGCAGATGCCCCGTGGCCTCTGCTGTGGAACAGGAGGGAAGAGGGGAAGGAAACTGTTGGTGCAAAGAGCAGTGTCCCAGCAGAGCTGTGGGAGCCAGGGCAAGGGGCTGGCAGCGGTGGGAATTGTCCCTTTTCTGTCCCTGCCCACCCCGATGTCCTCCTGCAGCTCAGGGATTGTTATTTTACTTTTCTACTGAGAAATCTTGGGTTTGTGTCTCCTCTTCTTTTGAGCAATCTGGGCAAGTGGAAGGTGTCCCTGCCCATGGCAGGGGGTCAGAACTGGGTGATCTTTAGGGTCCCTTCCACCCCAAACCATTCTATGGTTCTATTATTATACCTATTAGAAGCTCCTGACTTAAATTGGGGTGTTTGTAAGCGTTGTCTGATCACAGGGACATTCCCAGTCCCTGACCCTGTGCCACTGGGAGCATGCTGGAGGGGGACACTGCTGTGCCCAGTGTCCCCACAACCCGTGTGACACACGGGCTGCTCCCACTGCCCTGCCCAGGCTGCTGCGGGTTTGCTGGTAGAAATCAGGCAAGGCTCTGCTGGAAGAGATTCCAGCTGCTACTGAAGAGAGTTTCGTGTAGGGAGTGACAAAGCCCAGGCTCAGAAGCTCTTACCCTGACCTGGACTATCCAGCTTCAATGGGAGCTGGAGCAGCATGCTGCCAGCCTCCCAGTGGAACTCTAAAGCTGCCAGGATGTTTAAAGCCAGACCAGGGCTCTTCACTAATCACAGGATCGCTCTTCAGGCACAGATAAACAGCAAACCCAGTTGGTCTGGTGTAATGTGCATGGATGCCATTAATCTTGAGATTAACCACGTCTAATTCTGGCTCTTTGGCCTGCTAGAAATGGAAAACACTTGCTAAAATCTGTGGAGTGACAACTGAATTAGGCACAGACAGAAAATAATGAGAAAAGACCAAAGTTCCTGATCTCTTTTCAAAATTACATCTCTGATGTGCTGCACTCCTGCTCTGTAGGAATTCTTAACTTTTTCTTTGAGAACCTTTGGATTTTGGTGAAGGTTTAGTTTGGGAGGGGTCCCAAAGGCCCCTCAAAAATAAACTACTCAGCACCATCTTCCCTCTGTGCCCATGGACCGAAGGTGCTCATACGTATCCCAAGGAGCCTTCCCCACGGCTGCCGGGCTCAGGGCTCTGGTGGTGGGCTCAGGCACTGCCCAGCTGCTGCCCAGCCACTGCCCAGCCCGAAGGTTTAGTTTGGGAGGGGTCTCAAAGGCCTCTCAAAAATAAACTACTCAGCACCGTCTTCCCCCTGTGCCCATGGACCGAAGGTGCTCATGCATATCCCAAGGAGCCTTCCCCATGGCTGCAGGGCTCAGGGCTCTGGTGGTGGGCTCAGGCACTGCCCAGCCACTGCCCAGCCACTGCCCAGCCGCGCTGACCGCTGCCTCTCTCTTGCAGCGCTGCGAGACCTGCAAGCAGCCGGTGCCCGGGGACTGCCCCGTGGTCTATGCCGACCGCGCCGGGTACTCCCGGCAGTGGCACCCCGCCTGCTTCGTGTGCTGCCGCTGCGCCGAGCCCCTCGTCGACCTCATCTACTTCTGGAAGAGCGGGGCCGCCTGGTGCGGGCGCCACTACTGCGAGAGCCTCCGGCCCCGCTGCGCCGGCTGCGACGAGGTACGGACAGCCGAGACCCGGGATCCCCCCCATGCTGGGTGGGGACTGGCCAGAGTCCCTGTGATCCCCTTGTGCCAGCATAGGGACTGACCAGAGTCCCTGTGATCCCCCTGTGCTGGGTGGGGACTGACCAGAGTCCCTGGGATCCCNCCAGAGTCCCTGTGATCCCCCCTGTGCCGGGTGGGCACTGACCAGAGTCCCTGGGATCCCCCCTGTGCTGGGTGGGCACTGACCAGAGTCCCTGGGATCCCCCCTGTGCCGGGTGGGCACTGACCAGGGTCCCTGTGATCCCACTTGTGCCAGGATGGGCACTGAGCAGAGTCCCTGGGATCCCACTTGTGCCAGGATGGGGATGGACCGAGACCCTCTGATCCCACCTGTGTCAGGTGGGAACCACCCCGTGGCCCTCTGCTCCTGCCAGTGCCAAAATCCTGGTGCAGGCTCAATCAGGGCTTCTGAGCAACCTGCTCTAGTGGAAGGTGTCCCTGCCCAGGGCAGGGGGTTGGAACACAATGACCTTTACAGGTCCTGTCCAACCCAGACCATCCTGTGATTATTTTATGTACCTGTTCCCAAAGCCTGACCTCCACAGGTGCTGGGCTTGGTGGGAGGTGTGGGGCCAGTTTTCCCTGCTCCAGCTGCCCTCCAGCTTGGTGAGTGGTGGAAATAAGTAGTTGTCTGTCTGTCTGTCTGTCCCGCAGATCATCTTCTCGGAGGACTACCAGCAGGTGGAAGGGCTGGCCTGGCACAAGAAGCACTTTGCCTGCCTGGAGTGCGAGACGCTGCTGACGGGCAAACCCTTCGCCCTGGCCAACGCCAGCCTCCTGTGCACCACCTGCAGCCAGAGCAGGGTCTGAGCAGGGGCACCCTCGCGGGCTCCCCGAGGTCCCACCAGGACTGGGGGCATTTGGAAATACAGGAGAAGGAGAAGGTTAAAAATTTCAGAGTCTGACTATTCACTTGCAAGCAACTCCGTGTCCCTTGCATCCAGCACAGCCCGAGGAGAGTATTTCCTTGGGGTGCTCTTGGCTCTGCCAGGGAGCCCTGGTGCCCACGGGTGGGAGGTGCACGCTGTACCTGGCCAGGAGGAACTGGAACGGAGGGTCTATGCCATGCTGGTTTTTATCAAGTCTGCCCAACCTTCCTATGACTAAGACCTTGCAATAGCCTTTTGGAAATAACACATCTCAGCAGTAACTTCTGGCATACTAAACCTACGGCTGTGGTCAAAAACAAGGGGTGTTTGTGGTTTTTAAATCCTTACTGGAATTAGGCTAACAGGCTGCTGCCACCGCGCCAAGGCAGTGGGTTTGGGGAATGTGATCAACTTGCTGAAAGCAAATGGTACAAAATTGCCACCACACGCAGCTGGGGCTTTGTGCTGTGCAGTGATGCAAACCAAGGAGTGGGCACACAGGGCGAGGGGTTCACCCTGCTGAGAGGGGCAGGGCACGGCTCTGCCCGGGCAGCGACTGGCTCAGCCCGTGGAGCTGCCACCCTGAACTGGAATGTAAAGAGTTTTGTGGAAAACAGCTTTACAGCCTCAGCTGGCCTGGGGGGCAGAGTGTGTGTGTGTGTCCCTGAGGTGCTGCAATGTCATTTTTTTCCTGCAGTACTTCAGTGACCCTTCCAAGTGCCAGGGAGCTGCCCCTTCCCCTCAGAGCCGGCAGCGCCTTGCCCTGGGCCCTGCCCTGCTCCTTGTCCCGCAGCTCTCCCGCTGCCTCTCGGCTCTGGTGGCAATGGCACTGTCCCAGGATCTGGCACTGAGTCCCTGCGGATCCTGTTTGTTCCCTCCATCGAGTGGTGCTTCTGGTACTCACTGAGAACATCAGGCAGTCCAGGCTGGCAGGGGTCTGTGCTTGGTCTGTTTTGTTACACTGAGTAGCTACGTGATTTTCCAGAGAACCGGAATATTTTCTCGCCGAGGTGAGTGTCCAAGGAGCTCACAGCTGCTGGGGCTCCTTCTGCTCAGCAGACTCTGGTTTCTGCTCAAGGCCTGCTCTGTTTGGTGGCTGTTTGCTCGCTTGTGTTGAAATAACTTGGAGATGAGAGCTGGGTGAAGCTGGACGTGCTGCAGGGCTGGAGCAGGTGAGCTGGGGACCTGCCTTGGGTCCCGCTGCACAGCTGGGGAGTGGGACAGACCCATGGCTGTGCTGTGTGGGACACATTCCTGGTGCCTCCCGTGCCCCGAGCAGCCCTGTCCCAGCCACCTGTGTGGTGATGCTCCTGGGGACACCGGGGTGCCTGCAGGAGTCGGGGAAGGAGCAGAGTGGGGAGGTGCTGGGGTGCAGAGAGGGGTGAGGTCACTCCCAGCCCCCATGGGCAGCACTCCTGCTGCATTTGGGGATCCACATTTACACATGAGCGCTTCAGAGGTGGGATTTTCCAGTAGCACCCCGTTTTCATGGATAACCCTCCCCTCTCCCCTGCTTGGGGAGCTGGGGGGGAAAAGGGGATCCCCTCCCACCCCAGCCAGGGTTAACAACCAGCCCAGACTCGTGAGTGGCACTGGAGAAGAGGTGGTTCTTGGCTGCAGAAGAATGCGGGTGGGAGCTCGGGCAAATGTCAGAGCAGAGGCACGGGGACAGGAGGGGTTTTGGGGGGAACACTGGGCTGGCCCTCTCCTCTTCCCCTGCCCTCCTGGGGGCTGTGAGGGCAGGGCTGGCTCATCCCCACTGCCCTCCCTGCCCTGGGGTGGTCTCTGGCAGGAGAGGGGCCAAGTTCCCTTTATGCACAATGAAAGACTCCAGGGAGACCTTGTAGATACCTTCCAGAACCTCAAGGGGCTCCAAGGAGAGGGACTGTGGACAAGGACAGTGGCAGCCCCCTGCAGCATGTTCTGAGTTTTGATTTTGTGATCTGTAAATTGTAATTCTCAGAAGTCCCTGTTCCAGCACACACTTACTTGCTTCAGGCTGTTGGGACTGCTGGCACCTGCTCAAGCCTTGCAGGTATTTCTGCAGCTCGTAAAATACTGTCTGCTAGAGAAATTTACTGCAATTAAACAGCTCAACAAAATCCTGTGCCTCTCCAGTGTCGGGAGCAAAAGCATGAAATTAATGCATCAAACAGCCCGAAACATATGGGAGCTTTTAGTGTTAATATTGGAACTGAAATTCGGGGTAGGCATGAGCTGATCCCCCCCCATCAAGGGCAGTATTTTAACTTGTGGGGCTGCAGAGGACAGAGCCCTTCATGTGCTGTCAATGGCCAGGGCAGGTGAGCACGGGGAATTTGTGCCTTCTGTGTGAACATCCAGCTCCAATTTAAACTCAAACATTCGCTGTAGTTGTTCTAAATATGACTGACAATACATTTAAATGTTCCTAAAGCTTTAAATAAAGTATTTCTGGGTTCAAAAATCCTTCACCTGCTCCCCCCAGGAGCAAGGGTGGAAGAGAGGGAGGGCAGAGCCTCCCCACAGAGGGAAATAACCACTGGCTGGGCTGAAGCCACATTTCAGCAGAAGATTTGCAAGCTGAAGTTTTTCAGAGCTTAACTGCTCTGAACCTGCAAATATTTGCAGTGCTGTCTCATTTGTGGTCCCCTCCTTTTTTTTTTTTTAATATTCAAGGCAGAGAAGGGGCCCGTCTGTGTGTGATGTGGGAGATGGAAGCGGGGAGAGGCAGAGGCTGTTTGAGGACAGGGGCTGCACGGGGGTCACCTCACCCCTGTGGCACCAGGGTCATCCCCACCTGGGGCCATTGTCCCCCGGGACCAGAGCGGGAGCTGGCCTCAGCCAGGGAGGTGCCTGAGCTCTGCACCTGAGCCCAGGGAGCTGTACCTGCCGAGGTGGGGAGGAAACATTGGGAAAGGGGCAGTGGCTGGGGCGATGCTGTTACACACCCCAGGGAGGGAGGGAGGGCTGGGGGAGCCCTTCAGGCCCTGCTGGTGCCTCGTGTACATTTGTAATACTCAGGCCAAAACAAGCAATTAAACTCAAAATTCAATTTCGCAGATCCTGTGAGTAAGAGAAAGCTCCTAGTCCCAGTGAGAGGACGATGGTAACTCCCTGTTAAAGAGCTGCCACTCCAGGGCTGGGAGTCACCAGAGGAGCCCACCAGAGGAAGGTGGTTGGCATCTCACAGCAGGGCTCACTCCCACCACTGACACACGGGTCTCTGCAGGCACTCAGAAGGGAGGGAGGCCTGGAGGCATTTAACAGCTTTCCCTGGTCTATGGAAAACACCTGGATGTTGATTGATTGATTGATTGATTGGCACCAGGCCCATGTGGAAGGAGCCCTGTCCTCAGGGCTCAGTGGGTAGGAGGAGGGATTGGTGGGGCACAGAAGGTGTGGGGAGCCTGCAGCCAGCTCTGCACCCGCTGTGCTTCTGGAGCTGTGCAGAAAATCCTTGTGTGAGGGGGAAACTGCAGTGGTCTGTGTTTCCCTGCAGGGCCTGGCTCTGGGTGTGAGAGCAGAGCCCCGGGGTGGGGCTTGGGACTGAAGGTGCTCGGGCTCTGGTTTGCATCATTCCAGGCAAGAAAAGCAATCAGCCTTCTCCTTTACAGCTTGTTTCCAAAAACAGCTCTTTGCTTGGATACTTCTCCAATGAATTGGTGCAGACCTGATTTATTGGAATGGATGGGGTTCTTGTTATTTACCTTGGTGGTAACAAACAGCCACAGAGAAGCTGTTGATCCTGGGTATAACTCAGTAAGAACCTGATCCTGGGCTGGAGGACAATTGCCTTAAACAGAAACTTTTAAGGGGTTTTATTAGGCAGTCAGTTCTTTAAAAAAACGTGATTTCAGGTACCTATAACTAATAAACCTCAAAATTCAGTGGCTGCAGGCGAGAAAAACATAAACCAAAGGCAGAGTGAGGTGGCTGTATAAACACTACAATAAAACTTGCTTAAAAGCCCCAGAGAGAAAAATTTAGAGGTGAAAAAGCAAGTATTCATGGAGTGCTGGTGTGTTTCAGTGGAAACTTCCTGAGCCCTGCAGCAGCTGCTGCTGTAGGGCAGAGCTAAAGAAAGCCCATATGGCTGTGTGTTCTTCTGTAAAAGGTGAGGTTATGTTTATATAAATCTAATTTGAGCTTTTATTTACTTTTCAACTCCCTTTCTTCAGCCAAATCACCAAAAAATCACCCTCTCCACAGTGAGGGTTTTGTAGATTTTGCCTGATTTCAGGATCTCCAGCAGCCCTGGGGCACAGGGCTCATCCCAGGGTGCTTCCCCCCAGGAATACCTGATTGATGTTCCTGCATGTCCGTGCACTGAGGGGTGCTGTAATGAAGTAAATGTGTGGCAGCACTGCCCGTGGCAGGGGTTTGGAGCGAGATCCCACCACTCCCACTGAACCGAGTCCTGAAGTGCCACATCAGCTCTTTTTCCGAGCACTTCCAGGGACAGCGACTCTGCATGTCCCTTGGAGCAGGGCTGGGGATGCTGAAGGAGCTGGCAGCGCTGGAAGTTTCTGGGGCTCAGGCAGAAGCTCCAGGAAGAGCTGCCTGTGCAGCAGTCTGGTGTGAATTTTTGCTGAGAGCAGCCCAAACAAGAAGAGCACTGTGAATGCCCTTCTGGGAGCGAGGGGCTGGGCTCCTGCCCAGATGTGGGGGCTCTGCATTCCCCTGGCTGTGAGGGGCACCCCGGGCAGGCTGGGGGCTCTCTGCAGGGCAGCCCTGAGTACCGAGGGGCTCATTGCCCCAGGCCATCAGCCCTGGGACAATCCCCTTTATCGGAGCCCTGGAATGACCAGGAGCTCCCTGTTCCAACCAAACGCATCCGCTTTGGGTGCTTGGATTTATCCCTCCATCGCTGCCACAGGGGGCTGGTGCTGTGCCAACCCATTGTGTCTCGGCTGCAAACAGATGCTCTGGGCTGAAAATGGGATGGGGTTCAAAACCAGCCCAAAATGTGTAATGTCAGGCTGCTGGCCAGACGCCTGTGTGGAAATGTGACCCTCAGCCCTGTCCCCTGGGTGGGGGCTGCACCAGGACCCGGGGGTGTGGCACACGAGGGCCGGGCACAGCCGATGCCAGCAGCCCCAGCCCTGGTCCCACCTCGAACAGGCAGCAGGAAGGGCAGAGCAGGCAGGAGAACGCTGGGGCAGCAGGGCAGGACGTGCCTCGGTGGCATTTGCCATGGTTAGCAGGAAGCACTTGGCATTTGTTGAACCTTTATGTTTTAAATATTGTGCCTGACAGTCCAGTAAATTCTGGTCTGTTGTAACCCAAGCAGGAGCTGCCCTCTCCTCACTGGTTACTTTCAGCTGTAAACATTCATTTGTCTACATTTTGCCCTTATGGGGAAAAGTAAATCTCAAGGGTAAGGTATTTGTAACTTCAGTTTGTTGGTACTAAAACAGTCAAGGGGCTTTTCTTGTGACTGATGTGCCTCTGCAAGGGCATCCTTGGTGGGCAAATGCTGCCCCCAGACTGGAGCTGGTGTGGCCTCCAAAATCACTGGGAGCTCCTTGGGAACTGATTTCCCGGGGGTCGGTTTGTTCCCTCTTTAATTACATTTAGTGGTGCTGGAGCCTGACCAGCAGCCCTCCACCACAGCTGGGCTTTGGGCTGCTGGAAAGGCACTGGCTGTCCCTCCCACTTGGTGTTGACCCCTCTGGGTACTCCATCTCTTTGAAAATTCCCTGGAAAGTGGGGAAATATCTCTGAGTGACACAAATTCACATTTTGCAACCTACAAACAGCAAGGCTCCGTTACAAAGAACGCTAACATCACCTGGAACGAAGCAGGAACAGCAGAAACTGTGTTTATTGTGGCTCCAAGGAAGTATTGATGCAAGGCTGGACCCGGAGCTCTGCCCTGTGTCCGTGCCCAGCCCAGGCACTCCCAGTGACCCTGTGTGGCCCTGGTGTCCCAGCAGTGGCAGCAGGAGCCTGTCCTGTGGAGTCACCGCTGTCCCAGGGGCTCTCCTGCCTGCTCGCTCCCTGCCTCTCCTCTCAGAGGGTTTCTGGCCAAGGCCTGCGTTTAAAGAGGTGTCTCGGAGATGCCGCGTCTGGCAGCGGCTGCTCCGGATGCTGACATGCCAAGGAAACACCTCCACATCCTCTGGGCAGAGTTAATATTTGGACAGTGTTAAAATATAACCAGCGCTGCTCAGCGCAGCCCTGGCTGTGCCCCAGCCCTCTCCAGCCCGGAGGCACTGCCTGGCTCCCCTCCTGCTGCGGGGCTCGGGGCTCGACCGGCACTTGGGATTTAAACAAAACTCACATAATGTCTGCAGCAGGAGCGCCTGAGCAGAGGCCACAGAACAGCGATGGTTAAGGGCTGAGGAGAAAAACAATTCAGCTGGTCAGGCAAAATACTGGGAGAGTGGCTCTGCAAATACTGGGGTTCTTCTCTCTCAAAAATAAAGAAGGAGCCTGAGGTTGAGAGCTGTGCTCTGAGTATTCATGGGGCTCTGCTGGAGGGTAAGGAAGCCCTCCAGCTGTTCACCTCTGCAGTTCAGTCTGTCATTCCTCATGTTAGCACGCTAGGGAAAAGGCTGGAAAAAGTGGAATGTGGTGGTCGTGGTGTATCAGTCCTGATAACATGAAACCGGTCTGGACTCCCTTGTGTGCCCAAAGAGAGGAGCCTGGGTGCAAGTCTGGGGAGAAGAGGGGGTTTTCTCACAGCCCCAGAGCACCAGGGGCCCCAGCCACGTCCCCTTTGGCAGCATGCCCTGAGCTGCAGGGCAGGGCCCACGCTGTCCCCTGCTTTGGGTCCTGTCCCCTTGTTTGGGTCCTGTTCCCCAGTCTGGGTCCTGTCCCCCCAGTCTGGGTCCTGTCCCCCAATTTGGGTCCTGTCCCC
>VWZT01012871.1:654240-673904 GCA_013397055.1 Pachycephala philippinensis | reverse complement strand
GGATGGATTTGGGTGAGCTGGGTCCCGCTGGCACTGCAGCCGGGATGGATTTGGGTGAGCTGGGACAGCTCTCCCGCAGGTCACGCTATGACAGGATGAACCTGCCCATTATGACATCTGAAACCCATTCTGCTTTGGAATAAATTGCAGGATTTGTGATACAATAGCTAAAATAAGACCCTGGGACCCCCCCGTTCACGTTGTTCCAGGCGTGCTGGCCGGACAAGCATTCCAGTGACCCCACGGCCACCAGAGCAGCAGCTCTCCCAGGCAGGAACCACACACATCCAGCAGGACAAGGGGCTGCCACCCTCTCCCTGGCCCCTTTGCCCTGAGACGAGCCCTTTCCTTCACCAGATGTCACCTCCCCAGCGGCACTGACACCCACCCCTGCAAACAGCTGAAAAACACCTTCTCATCCAAACACAGCACTAAAAACACCTGACGTGACCTTTCTGGATGCTTAAAAACCCACACTGAGCTGGCTGCAGATGGACAGTTCACTAAAATAATATTTACAGATACAGGAGAAGCACTTCCAGCATGAAATTGGCTGATATTAGCCCTTATCAACACCTCAGCACCCCTCACAGCACAGGCCTTCAGGCACGTCCTGGCGCTCTCTGCTCCAGCCGTCAGCACTAAAATCTGCCCGGTGACGTGGTTGTTTTATCTTTCCATCTCAGTGCATCCCATCCAAAGGGACACAGGCCCGGCCACCAGCCTGTCCGAGCCCCCAGGAGAGCCTAGCTGCACTCCTGGCTTCTCTGAGGTGCCTTTACCATGCAAACAGACTGGGAAAAATTTCTCTCTAACCCAAATTTCCCCTTTCAGTTTGAACCCATTTCTCCTTGTCCTATCACTACACTTCCTGATGACTTATCCCAGCAGTACAAATAGTTGGGGTTTGTTCCTCTGCGTGGGTACAAGTAATTTTTAATGGCACTTGCCCATATAAAATGCCCACTCCGGCCTATTTCAAGCAGTAAAAGCAGCTCTTTGCCAAAACCAAGTGCTAATCCTTTATCTGGAGCCATTAAAATACAATTATTAGTCCAAGCAGAACAGCAGTGCTTCAAGCCAGGGCCAGAGTTATCTTTTCTTATCATTAAGCCATGAAGGAAAGAAGCAATAAATATAAAAGTGCACCAATAACTGCTTGCTCTAATGAGTAAAAATAACTCTGGCAGAACAGGCACATGCAGCAGAAACTCCCCAAAAATACAGAACTGCAAATAACAGTGCAGTGAATTTAAAACAAATGTGTGCTCTGGCATTTGCAGCTGGAATATCAGGATATTGCCAAGCTCTGGCCCCACAGGAGAGCCAGGTGCTGGTGTGAGAGAGGGGTTCAGCAGGAGGAACCCTGGGAGGGGCTCCCAAAGCACAAACTGGTGTGCCAGGAGCACCACGGGTGGCAGCTGGCAGGGCAGGTGAGGGATGAGGGGATCCCTGTTGGTGCTCCCACAGCCCTGAGGGACCCTCCGAGGGCACAGGAGCCCAGCAGGACTCTGCCCTGCACTGTCCTGATCCCACACACAGCCAGATGCACTTTTCCCAAAGGATAATTCTCACCTGTTAAAGTCTCTCCTGACGAACCTCACGCTCTCCATCACTGGTCAGGGCCAGAGCTGCCCCTGCCCGGGTCAGTGCCTGGGGCTGGACACCACTGCCCACACTGGAACTTGTGTTGGCTCCTACGATTTCAGATCCATAAAATTCCTTTACATCCTGCTGCAGGGAGAGGGGACAAAAGGAGATATTCACAAACAGTGTCTCCAGGATATTGGGGCTCTGAAAGGACCATCCTCACCAGAGTCAGGTGTGTGCTCTCCTCTGCTTCAGCACGAACACCTGTGGAAGGGACAACAGCCTGGAATTACTGCAGTTCTGGGAATTGCTTTCTCCCCTTTACTGCCTGCACACGCACACATCCAGCCCCCTTTCCCAAGGGACAGAGCAGCACATTCCCTGAGGCCACTGTCAGCTTTCCATCCTTCCATCCCCTGGTGCTGAGCCCAAAGCTCCCCAGGAGGCTGCTCTGCCCGTGCCAGGCCAGAGGAAACCACAGCGAACTTCGGCTGCTTCCTTCAGGAGGTGAATCCACCAGATCCAGCTTTCCCCAGGAAAACGGGAGCCGGGCGAAGGAGGAGGCTGCTCTCGGGGCCGAGGTGGTTCAGGAGGAGGAGGAGGAGGAGGAGGAGGATGCTCTTTCTCGGGCAGCCCTCACTAGATGGTGCTGCGAGACAGCAGAACAGCGCCGGCAGCATCTCCCTCCACTGCCTGTTTTAGTGGCACCAAAATCCCGCATGTCCAGCTCCTACATCCTACAGGCTTCCGTATTCTATTGATCCAAATCAAAATTCCAGATAAATAATTCCAGTTTGATAAAATATTCAAGGCTGGCATATTGATTGCAACATCCATTTTTTACCCAAAACTCTGAGGAGCAGATCTGTTCTCCAGTCACCTCTATGAAACATTCCTTTCACCTACTTTAAAGATTCTATACAAAAGCTTTTTAAAAATAAAGACAATTCTACAGAGGTCTACACAGGAGAAAGTTTAAACTCCCAGCCCTTGCTCTGCACATGTGCAAAGAGATTTTCTAGACTCCTGCTCCAGCCATGACTGCATTTACACTGTCTAAAATAAAGCCAGAAGTGCTTACATCTGTCTTTCCCCCTCTGTGTTCTACACCAAGTAGAAAATGCCCAATCATTTGTTTAAGGAGGGATGTAATGCTGCAGGCAGCATCAGTCCTTTGGGATATGGAGTTCATTCAGGACATTTTAAAGGAAGAGGAACCGTGTCCATGTCACAGCCACAGGGAAGGTGAAACTGCTCCAGACCCTGGGCATTGGTGGTGCCACAGCCCCGCTCTGAAAGGTGCCAGCCATCGTCCCTTCTCCCTCCTCTGGTCAGGATTTGAGGGCTCAGAGCTCTAGAAATCACACCAGCAATGCAGTTGACAGAAAAAGTGGCATTTGGCCCCAAGCCCCTCCAATATTTGCTTTTACTATAAAAGGAGCCTTGGCCTGTTGATGGACACAGACTCGATTTGGTTCCACAGCGACTGGGAAAGCTGAGGGTTGTGTTTTCAAACACCCTGTTCTGCTTTTGACAGCTCAGATTCCTCTTAAGCCTCACCTCAGGCCCCAGGAGCTGTCCCATCTCCAGACCTGAGGGATGCTATTTTAAGCACTGAGCACTCTCAGTGCCAGCCACTGCTCCTCTCAGGGCACCCACATCCCAGGGGCACCTGGAAGAGCCCGGCAGCAACCCCAGCTCTCTGCTCTTCTGCACATCCCAAAACATCCTTCCTGAAGGAATAAAGCCATATTGTGGCAACCCAGGCCCGGAGAGGAAACCCGAGGTGGGTCCAGCTGAGCTGTGGATGCTCCATCCCTGGAAGTGCTCAGGGCTGGGTGGGATTTTGAGCAGTGTGTTCCCATGGAAGGTGTCCCAGCCCATGGCAGGGGTTGGAACTGGAGGATCCTTAGGCTAGTCTCTTCCAGCCCAAACCATTCTGTGATTTCCATCACCATCCTCATGCTGTGAGCACACCACCACCCCCAGAGGCCCAGGTGAGCACCTTTCCCCTCCTCCTCTCCTGCATTTCCCAAGGTAGACTCTTTGCCATAAGTTTCTGCAGGCAAAGCCCAGCACAGCAAACCAGGACCTATTGCAGCAGCTGCCAGCTCCACCTCCAGTGAGCATTGGGCTCAAAGCCTCGGAGGGTCACTGCTATTTTCATTTTACAGCCATTTCACAGACCAAACGATGACAATACAGCCTCCAAAGCAAGGGCAGTGAAAGGCTGAATCCAAAGCAACACAGAGCAGCCTGGGAGCTCTGCCTTGGCTCCAGAGCTGGAACTGGAGCCAGACTGCAAAACGTGCAAGGTGGATTCCCAAAGCAGAGACCTGAAGCTGCCCAGAGCTCCAGGGGGTTTGAGGCCATCCCCAGCAGCGGGGTGGCCACAAATGGCCTTGTTTTGGTCAAAGAGATGGGGTGGCAGGGTGGAGACACACGGGGTGAAAACCCAGGGAGCAAAGGACTCTCAGCAGACACCTGGCCCTGGGGCACAGCCCCCCTCATGCTGCCCACGAGCTACAGCAAACCTGGAACTCCCAGCAGATGTGCAAACAAAGCCACCCCTTCTCCCTGCACCCATCCTCAGAGCATCCACAGTATCACTGGGAAGAACTGAGTGGAAAATGTCAGTCTGGGGTTTTTGATTGCTCAGGTTCAGTGGGGGAAGCACATTTGCAGCCAAGAGCGTGGCAAACCAGGCATGAGCACACGAAATATTCACGTGTATTTATACTTCTCTGGGAAAAGAATGTTGGAAAATGTTGCCCTTCTGCTTATAACCACCATGTCCTGAGGACAAATAATTTTGGCTTTTTCCAGGAAAGAGCTCCAAATCAACCATCACAGTAGGGCTTCAGGCTGCTCCTCATCACCGGGGACAGGGCTGGTTGTAGTTACCATTCCCTCCTGCTGGCACTTCCTCGGGAGGGGCAGGTCAGGGGGATGTGACCCTGCACACCCCTGGGCCCCTCAGCTCTTCCCTGCACTGCCGAGCTGAACCATTGAACCCCAGCTCCTGGAGCTGCCTTTTGCCAGAGCAGGGGCACACCAGCATCTCCCCCCGGACAGGTGAGCCCGGGCACAGAGCCCAGCTCAGCCTCCAGGCTCTGCTCTGCTCCTCGCTGCATCCAGGGGCTCCAGCACCCTTTGCTTTTTCCAGGGATGTGCAGTTTCCCCTCTCCACATCTAAGCAATAGGCCTTAAATGATGGAAGATGTCAGCCTTCAAAGTGATGGAGCTTTCTTGCCAAATGCCTTTTCTTATTAGAAAAACAAGGGAAAGAATAACATTTGTTCAATTACACGGCTCTTGCAGTGTCTATTTTTCTGGACTCTGGCACTGCTTGCCCTGAAGGCTGAGCAGGTTCTTCATGAAATACCAACAAGTCTTGGGCCGTGACTTTAGAGAGCACCAGAAATAGTGTGTGGAAGGAGAAAAGCAGCATTGTTTTTCTTCCACATATGGAGTCCAGTTCCAGTGGGGGATTTACACACACAAACATAATCCCTTTTGATTCTGACATAGCTGCGATCTTGTTGACCCTCTTCTATTTTTTCCTCCCATCTATTATATCATTAACAATTAATTTCCTTATTCCTTTTTTGGCCGTCTTTTCCCTCGAGTTCAGTGTGGCTCAGGCAGTTTCTCTGCCAGCCCCACGGCTGCTCCTTCCTCTCCCGGTGCAGTCGGGGCCCTCAGGGCACTGCTGACAGCCCGGGTCTCCAGCCCAGAACAAGGAGGACACATCTCCATGTCCTGCAGCCCGGCCACATCCCGGTGTCCCCTCTTGCCTTGGACATCCCCACGGAGCCACAGCTCTGCTGCTGAGGGACTCACACTCAGGTCCTGCTTACGCCCACCCTGAGCAGTGCAGTGAAGGCTCTTGCACCACCCTTTGCCTTCCCTGGCACCTCAAGGGGGGTCAGCCCTGTCGTGGCTCAGGCAGGGGTCTGGTGGCACTTTCCAGCTGTCCCAGTCCTCGGCAGGGCCGTGTCCCTGTGCTGGGCTGCTGCAGTGCCACCTCTGCTCCTGCAGCATTCCAACACCTGCATCCATCCCACCACGTCCTTCAGCTCTGGGTTCAGCCTGCAAAGCCCCTCTGTGGTGCCCAGAAGGCCGTGTAGGTCCAGGTCTGCACTGGACAGCCCAGAAGTCTCCTGTCCATTGATACATGCCCACGGGATGGGGCTCACCTTCACCACGAGGTGTATGGCTGCAGCCACACAGACTGGCTTGGCAGTGCTGAAGGCAGCAGCAGAACTCTTTCAAAAAGCTTCAATTTGTGCACCAAGGCTGTCCAGCCACATCTGAGCAGCTGCCACACTGTGGCTGGAACAAGGGCCCACCGTCACAGCCACTCCTGATTTATGTGGCACAGTCAGGGGAAGTTATGAATATTAATTCCTTTAGTTCTGTCGTAAATAGTCCCAGACAGCAACACCCATAAAAATACAAACAGTTCAGTGTTAACTCCTGGAAAGCCCCAGCACAGACCTGGAAGGGGCTCACAGATCCCAGCATAGCCAGGCCCCTGGGGGTCACACAGCAGCTTTACCCACGGCAGAAGGACCAGCACCTCACAAGGTTTGGCTCCTGTGTACTCACAGCTGGACCAAATCCTGTCGTTTTTTCCATCCCTCAGCATTTGCCTTGCAGCTAAAACATTTCTTCTCCTAGAACACAGCTTGCCATTCAGAGCAGTTCTGTCCATCCCAAAGACCCCAGGAAGCTCGGAGCCAAAATCACACCTCAGGCACAGATGTCAGTGACAGAAGGAGGAGCTGTGTCAGCCCTGGGCACAGACACTCCGTGCCCTGACCCCAGAGAGGCACCAATGCAAGGAGAGCACTCCCAGGAGAGCCGTGCCCAGACAGGCATCTCACCTGGAAGCAGTGGGATGAGGGGGAAGCACAGTGGGAACAGAATTGCCACTGTCACTGCCCTGGACAAGCTCCATGTGCAGCCCCCTGCGCCTGACACTGCCACGGGTGTTCATGGCATGAACATGGGCAGACCCAGCTGAAAGCCCCAAAGGCTGTCTGCAAGATAAAGGCAATGGAACAAAATAAAGAGTATTTATTCTATTTCTGCCTTTTATCCTGAGCAGAGCAATCGATAATTTTGTGCGCTAAATAAATGTTTATTTTAAATGGAATTTCCCTTCTCCATCTAATGAGCCAATATGCACCTTCCACTACTCAGATCTTCTTAGACTCTGCTGAAATCACCTGGTTCCTACAACATTACAAATGGATTTGTGTGCCCTGTTTGCATCAAAACACCACAAATTAGGTACTGGGTACTGGCTATGCTCCAGTGGACACGAGAGCATCCGCATTCCTACAGAGTTACAGTGCTTCCTCCACAGACTGGATTTATACCCACATCCAAACTAAATAAATCATGAACCACAGCCCCTAAACCAGCTCACTTATCACACCAAGTGTGAATAATAAAATGTCATAATATTTGCCCAAAGCACGTGGTTTGTTTTGCTTTCAATAAATAAGGTCTAGAAGGGGAAAAAAAATAAAAGCAGAGGTAATGCTTCCTCTTGGTGTTGGTCATTGCTGGGAGTGGGAATGGCCTCTGGCCTGCCGGAGAAAGGCAGAAAGGGGGACAGAACCCAGCTGGACCCATCAGACACCATCCTGTGCCCAGCCCCGGGCTGGGGCAGCTCCCCAGGGAACGCTGCAGAGCCAGGACACAGCCTGGCAGGGCAGCCAGGCACAGAGCTGTGCCCAGGGCAGCTGGACAGGCACTGCCCACGCCAGGGGTCACCGCCCCACAGCGACCTGCAGGGACAGGTCCTGGAGCAGCAGCCCACTGCCTCTGCCAGCCCAGGGGAAGAGGGAAGTGCCAGTGGGGTTCGGGCAGCCTGCTGGGGCTTCTATTCTTCGCCAGAGCAGTTTTTCCAGTCGCACATCATCACATACACTGCTACATGAAACCTTCCTCTGATGGAGAGGGAGACGGGAAGCTCTTTTCATGTTGCTATATTTGCCAGTCCCTCCAGCCCTGGTCCCAGCAGCTGTCAGCATGCTAAGCTGGGATATTAGGTGCTCACAAACTTGTCAGCTTTTGCCTCTGGCTTAAAGTAATCCCCCTGCCACGTTAGGGATAATGCTTGCCTCAGGGACCCCTGAGCCCGGCCAGCCCACCCATCAGTGCCACAGAAACACAGCCTGGCCATCTGCCTTGGCTCCACAACTGCTATTTTGGAAAGGGAAGATGGTCAGCAGCCACACTGGAGCCCGAGTCCAGCCCAGTATTCAGCTCTTAGACAGGCACTGCCAGAGAGAAGAGAACCACAATAGGTCAGAACACGAGCGGGATGGGGAAGAGCAGCTGAAACCTCCCCACGTAAAGCTCCCAGTGCTGGAAATAGGATCTGTGTTCTGTGTCGGGTTATTGAGAGACTCATCCTGCTCCAGGGCTTGAAAGGATTTTATTGGCAGGCATTAGGAGCCTCCTGGCTGTGCCACAGCCAAGTCATGTCAAACCCCTCTGCACGTCTCAGCACCCACCCGGGGCAGCCCCTTCCCTTCCCCCTGAGCTCTGCACTCCAGCCCCGCTGCCTCACGCACCCCTCACCCGGGGCCGGCTCACACAAAGCCCAGCTCTGCTTTCACAGAGGGACTGGACCCTGCCATGGGGGAGTCTGGTCCTGAGGAGGAGCTTTGGAGCCAGGAGAGAGCCAGCCCCACCCTGAGGGTGCTCAGCACAGAGCACACACAGACACACTCGCTCTCTTCTTCCCTTAAACCTGTGCTACAAAGCCCCCATTTGGGCTCGGTTTTTTGCAGTGAGACAGTTTTAACCACCTGGTTTCCCACTGCATTCACTGTAGCTGGGTAAGAACCCTTCCCGGAGCCGTGACAGGGTTCCTGCCTGCTGGCAGTGCCCCTGGTACCTGGCTGCTCACCCTCCGTGCTGAAAGGGAAAGCATCACCCTACTGCTGCCTGCTCTGGGGTCAAGAGAAAAACACCACCAGGACAAATGACAGCCAAAGGCAGGCTGGAACCCCTGTTCTAACCTGCAGCAGAACTGGTTAACTCTGATTATCTCAGAATACCCTGCTGGTTATGTCACAGGTGATAAATCAAGACAAGACTGTTTCTTGATAAGGAAAAGCCAAGTGAGGCTATTTAAAAATGAAAATCCAAAGGAATTCAGAGTGCCGGTGTGAGAGAGAAGAGCCGAGATTAGGAGGTGACAAACACGAGCTGAAAGAGGCCACTCCAGAAGGGTCCTGCGCCTTCAGCAGGGGAGCAGCAACATCCCATGGGTTACCCAGAGCTGTTTGCAACCAGAGCAGCCTTGGCACTACCCAGGGCAGCGCTGTGAAGCACCTGGCCTGGCTGGGGCTGGTGAGAGCCCGCTGCTGGGGACACCCCCAGCCCTGCTCAGCCTCAGCACCACCAGCCAGGGGCAGCTGTTCCTGCAGCACCAGCACAGCTCCATCCCCACACCCAGCAGGGACAGCCACTGTTCAGCGTGTGACACCCAGCCCTGCCCAGAGCCATGAGCTGCTGCAGAGGGGATGGGCTCAGCCAGAGCCTGACGGGCTGCACAACAGGAGAAGCAGTGGGAGACGGGTCCCGTGACATTAAACAGCACTTGGGTGTCTTAACGGGGTCCCATCTCCTCCCAGCTCACCCTGAGGGACCCACAGGCCAGACCCAAGGGTGCTGATGGCAGCTGATGCACCCCTGGCATCCCCGTGACTCAGAAAAAAGATATCCAGAGCAAAAAGGAGCTCAGATTAAGGCAAAAGGAAGAACTGCTGATCACAGACCGTGGGATGAAATGCAGCCTCATGTGGTGTCACAGCTGAGCTCTCCCAGCCTGATCTACACTGAGGGGCTCCCTGACAAATAAAGAACTTCTAGAAGAGGGAAGCACTTATAAAGAAGAACAAGTAAAGAAGGATTTCCACAAGGACAGCCCAGACTCTGCTCCATGTGACCCCACACTTGCCCCCTTGGGCTCATGACTGCAGAGAGGCAGCAGCCCCCAGCCCCCAGCCCAGCAGAGCACCCACAGCACCCCAGCAGCACCCCCAGCTCCTCTCCCAGCACTCACAGCAGAGACCAGGATGCAGAGACATTGGTGGTTGTGTATCACAGGGACACGAATCTGATATTCATAGACTTTCTCTCTCTTTTAAAGGGCAAGACTCCTGGTATAGAAACAAACTAAGACAACGACTTGAATGATAAATTACTGTTCTTCTGTACTTCCTCTGTGAAATTTAATTTTAATTGATATTAAACATGACAGAGCTTCTGCTCAAACTTGTATTTGCCAGCCGCGATTTCCACTGCCTCTGCAGAGGTAACGCCAGCACATCCCTGCCCTCAGCATCCTCTGTCACTGGTCCTGCACGACTGAGGGGCCACCTAAACACAAGGGCCCCGTGCAGGAGGCAGGACACCAAAGCCCAAGGCAAGACTTTCAGCCAGGGGCTCTGGCACAAACAGCTCCAGCAAGAGCAGAGTCCTCTGTGATGCCAACAGAGAGCAGAACCAGGCAGGAAAAGGGCAAGGTGCTGGTTGGGATCCAGGGGAGTCCTGGCCTGCAATCCCTGTGAGAGAGGAGGGAGAACAGGAACAGAGAGGGGGAATTTGAGGGAGATGGAGAAGATCCATCCCACGCACTTGGAAGTACACAATTCCCTCAGGTGTTCTCAAGTTCACCAGCAAAACTGCACTAAACACCCTCACCAATAAAACATCTGCTCCAATAATAAATTATTTCTGAGCAAGGACCTCAGCAAAAACCACAAAACTGGAGGTGCTGCCCATCACAAACCTCCCGTGACACGGTGTCACCACCACACCGTCCCAGGGCTCTCTGAAGCCAGCACAGCCCACGAGCAGTTGGTTGCAGATCCATTGGCCAGGTTTGCAGATTTGTACCCAAAACCACAGCAATTCCTCCCCAGCACCACCAAACCCACCCGTGGGCTCTCCTGGCACTGAGGGCAGGCTGCAGCCTCTGCCTGCACAGGGAGATGCCCAAAAACCCCAGGCAGGACCACCCCACACCACACCACTGCAGGTACCCACTCCAGGGAGAGGGAACAGATCATTAAAACCAAGCTTTAGCCTGCAACAGGTAATCAGAGGAGATGAAAGATGCTCACACAAAGGAGGCAGGGAGGAAGATTTGTGTTTTTTTAAAATAAAAGATGAAAGGAGAGCTCTGGTCCCAGCAGGCAGAGCTGC
The DNA here is from genome assembly GCA_013397055.1 of Pachycephala philippinensis. Lineage (NCBI taxonomy): Eukaryota > Metazoa > Chordata > Aves > Passeriformes > Pachycephala > Pachycephala philippinensis. The sequence continues at coordinate 663,077 of VWZT01012871.1, read as the reverse complement.
TCCCTCCCCTCACTCCCATCCAGCAGCACATGGCACTCTCCTGGAACACTCCTCATTTGCTGCCCCTTTGGAAAAGCTGAACTGAGTGCAGGATTAAATCCCCCGAGATCAGGATTTATGCACAGAGCCATTCCTCCTGCTTTGGTCTGAGACCTGATTCACCAACATCACTTCACCACCTGCTCTCCCAGGACTCCATAGAAATGCTCCCAATTTCTCCTTTACTATTCCTTCACTGCAATTCTGGTCTGTTCATTTTCACAGGAGCTTTGATCTCTGTGAGCTTTATTTCTGCTTTATTCTTCTCTGTTCAAGAGAAATAAATATATTTTGTTTGCTGGGTACAAGCAGCAGGTTATTTATCTGACTTGTAGAAGGCTTCCAGGTCCACAGCCCCAGGCCTACAGCCTGCTCAGATCTTGACAATGTGTTCCCAAAAGCAATGCTCCCCTGAGAGCACGTACAGGAGTGATCAGGGCGGGGGGCAATGGCAGCTGCCTGTTTCTGCAGAGGGAAATGTGTCACGGGTGTCTTAGCAAAGGTTCTCACACTGAAAGGTTTGGATTTCAGTGAAAAAAACTTCCGTGGCATCCGCTTTGGGGCAGATCTGTCCAGCAGAGCACACGGGGGCCGGGGCAGCGCTGAGCAGGTGTCTCCTGCCCTCCCCTGCGTGTGTGACTCCTCTTTCACACGGTGTCCCACTCACAGCCTGGAAGTACTCGGAAATACATTTATTTATAGCATCTACAGTGCAACAGAACATTCCCCTGCCTCTCATCGCCCACCCGCACGCTGCCCTGCGTGGGCGCACATCCTCCTCCTCCTCCTCGCACGCCGGACACCGGAGCCGCCCGCCCGGCGGGGACAGCACGGAGCGCCCGGCCCGGCCTAAAGACAGACGGTGACTCATAGCAGCAGCAATGGCACACGGAGGTGGGGCAGGGTGAGCGCCCCGACACCCCACTGCCGCCCCCCACTCGGCCCCGGGGGCTGGAGACACCCCCGGCCCCGGGAGGGCAGAGCCCCGGCGGGAGCGGCCGGGATCAGGGCAGCGAATGCCCGAGGTCACACTCCCCGGGCACCGGGACAGCCCTGCACAGCAGCTGTGCCTCCCAAATTCGGGGCTGGCTCCCGGCCAGGCCAGCCCCGCTCTGCGCTCACACCAGCGCCTGCTCCTCGGCCCCACACAGCCGATTTCCCTAAAACACCCCGCACAATTCCTGCTGGAGTGCTGAGCCGCTGCAGAGCTCTGATACAGGATCCAGCCGTGAGCAAGCCGGGCTGGCCTTGGAGCTGCTGCCCAAAATCTTGGGGTGTGGAAGGATTTTACCTCCAACACCAGTCTGTGCTGTGTTTGGGATCTTCCAGCTTCTGTGGAGTAGCAGAGGGAGATGCAGGGATGTGGAACTGGTGCCATCAAAGGGTTTTGCAGTGTCCTTTCACCCAGAGGAGGGGCATTGATGGGCACTCCTCTCCAGAACAACCTGCCAGATTTACACTCACAGCACCACGCCCATAACCCTTTCCAGAGTTTGTCCCCCCTCCATTGGTGCCTCGTGTTCCTTTGCAGGATCCTGTGGGTTCACACACTTTCACACCCCAGCTCTGCCCTTTCTCTCCCCACAGAGGGAGCCGAGGTCTCTGACAAGCTGCATTCACAGCCATGGATGTGTCACATCCCAGGGCATCACCACATCAGCTTCTACTGGAGCTGAAATCCCAAGGGAAAAAACGAAACAGTTTCCAGACTGAAGCACCAACCTGACTCCAGAAAAAATACTGAAATAAAAGGAGTTGGAGGAGCCTGGCAGCCTCAGACCCACAGCCATGCTCAGCCAGCCCTTTGCCATCACAAGTTTTCAGGAAACGTGAACCTGCCTGAGACCTGCAACACCTCAGCCCGGGGAAGGAACTCAATCCTGTTTCTGCTCTGCATTCTATCAGCCCCGAGGGCTGGGACCGCCCCGTTGCAGTGCTGAAAGCTCCAGGCACGGAGCCACGAGGCTTTGATAAGAGCAGCACGGTCCAGGCACTGATGTTTTTGGAAGGCAGCAGAGCCTTTTGCCTTAAAATACCTCCCCTGCCTTGCCAGCCGTGCTCACGGGCTCCACGGTGGCCCTTCCACGTTCAGCACTTGTGTGGGCACCTGCAGCCTCCTCAGGGAGCTGCCCATCCCTCCCTCACCACCCATCCTTGAGGGGACACACATCCCTCCCTCTCCACCCCTATTTTGTGAAGTGCTTTTTTCACAAAACCGGTACTTTTAAACAAATCTTCAGATCATGAAAGCCAAGAGCTCACAGGAGACATTGAGGAGGATTAGCAAAATACAGCCCAAGTTAAATAAATCTTCATTAATATACTAAGTATCCCTGGAGGAGATATTCCAACCACTCTGGTTCTGTGGGTTGGTCTTGCATTTCCTCGAGTTTCTGTGGGTGAAAAGCTGGGACCTAAGGAATCCAGGCTGGCACCACGAGCCTTCTCCTGGGCTCTGAAGGGACCCTGAGGAGCGCTGGCCATCCCTGGACAATGTGGCTTCTCTAGGTGATATTTATAGACGTGATTCCTGTCTCCCTGCGCTGCTTCATTCACAGATTCATAAACAACAATTTCTCTCAGGCTTTTGAGGACTTTTGCCCCAATTTGGGCATTGTTCCTCTCACGCAAGGGTAAAATCCCCCTGGCACAGCTGGTCTTAGGGCTGTACACCCTCCCCACACCACCCCTGCCCTGCCTCAAAGGCCACCAGCCACCCACACACATGCCATCCCCCTGAGGTGACAGCACAGGGGCCAGCCCCAGAAAAGCCCCTTTAAGGGACACTTCAGGGCAGCCTCGGGAGTCAGGACATTAATTTTAGCCTGGAGCAGTGCCAGGGGCGCAGGGCAGCTGCTGCAGGCGGGGCCAGTGCCTCCCCTGCCCTCGCTGGGTCCCCGCAGCCCAGTCCCCAGGAGCAGCCATGGCCGAGCAGCAGAGCGAGCTGGAGGAGCGGATCATCATCAAGGACCAGCACACCAAGGAGATCGACCTGGTCAACAGGGACCCCAAGCACATCAACGAGGACGTGGTCAAGGTAGGGCTGTCCCACACCGTGCTGTGGAACCAGGATTTGGGTTTCAGACCTTGGTCTGTGTTTGGCTCGACTCAGCCAGTGCTGTTGGTCTCTGTCCATGTGCCCTAAGAGGTGCCATCTCCAGGGCTGGAGGAGGTGACAGCCCCGCTGGCCGGGCACCCAGACACTGGCGGGTGGCTGGGTGGCATGCCTGGCTCCCGTTAATGCCATATTTCCCATTCCTTGAATGGGCTCTCCAGTTTCATTGTGGCTTGAAAATTTATGGAGACGCCTTCCTTTGTACCAGCAAGTGGGCAGCCAAAAATAACACAGAAATTAAATATCACCAATTTAAAGGGATATTGGGAAAAGGCTGCTGGCCTTCAAGACACGACAGCCTCAGTACCAGAGTGTTTGATGTGTGCTGTCATGTTTGTGGCAGATTGTTCCCCCCAGGGCAGCCCCGAGGTGCAGCAGCCCCCAGCTCCCTCGCTCCGTTTCTGACCAAGAGGAATTCCCATTCTATCTTGGGCTTCCTCTAGACTCCCTTAGAATTGCAAACAAATTTTGTCTCTGTTAACCAAAGATAATTCCAGCGCAAAGGAGAACAAGAGGAGGGGGAAGGGTTTTTCTAAAAGCGTGTTTATGACTGTCCCACCAGAAGGGACAGCACACACAGCACTGCTCACACAGGCTCTGTGATGGGCCCTGACCTTGTCAGCACTGCTGAAACACAAACCTGGATTTGGGCATTAAAACACCGTTACAGCTGCAGCTGTGGCGTGGTCAAATTCAATTCCCCTGGCTGAGCTGTGACAGTGACAGAATCACTGAGCTCCTTCCTGGCACGGTGAGACCTGTGACAGCTGCCTGCCACCTCGGCATCCCAGCACATTCCCAGCATCTGTGCCCCTCCCTGCCCGTGCATCCCGCAGCCCTGCCCTGGGCTTGGGGAGGTGCCAGGCCAGGGGAGCAGCACTCTGCCATGGCAGCAGGGACAGGAGAGCCCTCAGCCCGCTCACCCCGGGGCCAGGCAGCATTTTGGGGCACACACCTGCTCCCCAGCTTGGGAACCCACCAGCTACTCTCTGGGGACAGTGCCAGCGCTGTCCTCGCCATCCACAGGCCTCCCACCAGCCCCTTTCCCCAGCACATCCCTGCCTTTTCCCACTCAAGTCTCCAAAGCCTGAAGAGACCTTCCCAGCTCACCCACTCCCATGGCCACGCTGCTGCTCCATCAGCCCTGGAAGGCTTCGGGGCTCAGGCTCAGCATTCCTCCACCCTAAAATAGCCCGGCCGATAGGGCTGGGGAGGGAGGGCAGAGCCAGCCCCGGGACACAGCACAGCTCCCCCTCCTCCCAGCCAGAGGCACAGCCCAAACCCCGAGACATCACAGCAGGGAGAGCTCTGGAACACGGGGAGCAGAGAGCCAACCAGCAGGGGAGCAGGGAACTGCAGTGCTGGGTTTGGTGAAGGGCTCACCTGGCCAGGATAAATACCCTGAGCATCACAAAGCAACAGCCAGAACCTGGGGTCACGTTACAGAGGCGGCACTGGCCACAGAGGCTCTGCAGAGCTTCACAAACCTCCTCCAGGCACAGCCACAGAGCAATGCACGGCTGCACTGGGTGACCTTAAGAGAGTTTTTCCAACCTAAATGATCCCACGATTCTGTAAAGGAGCAGTACCTGCACGTGCTGGTCCCCAGGCACCTCCCAGGATCCAGAACCAGTCTGAGTCTGAGCCTCCACTGCTCCTCCAGATCCACTCCCAGTGCAATGGCAGCAGAACCAGCAACGAGGCAGAGCCTCTGCTTTTATATCCTGCTGCTCCCTGCATTAATTGATCCCTGATGAGCTCATCAGGCAGCTGGGCAGTAACCTGGGCTAGTCCCCAGCACACCTGGGCTTGCCAGGGGCTGCTGATGGCACCTCAGGGCCAGCTCTCGGGGCTGGCTCCTCATTCATGTCACTGCTTCTCCCAGCACCTCCTGCTCACTCCAGGAAATTAAAGATGACACAGAGTGATTTTGTGATCCGAGTGCTTCCAAAAGCAGAATGGATGTTGTAATTCAGCATGAATGTACAGACACGTCAGCTGCCCGAGGGGAGGCCGGGCTGGTTTTCAAGACAAATAGCTCAGCTTATATATTCCCTAGAAGTGAGTTACACCCCAAGGGGATCTCTGCGTGGAGTTTTGGGGAGTGTGTGCCGCTCAGAGACACCCCCTGCGCCTGCACAAACAGCAAGGGCAGGGCTGAGCCCCAGCTCCCTTCCCCAGGAGGAACACGGACAGACAGCACTGAGCACCTCATCCTACGGGTATAAATAAATAATCCATAAATCCAGAGGGCTGCTGGACCTTTATTAGCACAAACACCTTCCCGCCGAGTGGGCAGCCACGTCCCTGAATGCTAAAAAAGGGCAGGAATGGGCTCTGGCCGCCTCTGCAGCCACACTGCCACGCACAGCTCCTGTTCCAAGGGCTCTGCCTGGCCCTCGCACCTGACTCCCCAGAGCAGGGGATGGGACAGGCACTGTGACCCCTGAGCTGGAGTCTCAGTGTGGGCTGAGCCCAGCACTGTGCTGCCCACAGGCTGTGGCCGGGCCGTGCCGGGAGCCCTGAGGATCTCCCATCTCTGCCCTGGGATCTCTGCAGGGATCCAGGGATCCCCCCCAGCACAGCCCCCACTCTCCCCAGACCCCTCCATCTGGGATCTGCCCTCACCTTGTGCAGCCCCTCCTCCTTGCTGGGGGCCTTTGCTGACCCCCAAACCTCCCTCATGTCCATCTGCTCTCCTCCCAGGTGGATTTTGAGGATGTGATAGCTGAGCCCGTGGGAACGTACAGCTTCGACGGTGTCTGGAAAACCAGCTACACCACCTTCACCGTCAGCAAGTACTGGTGCTACCGGCTGCTCTCTGCCGTCCTGGGCATCCCCCTGGCCGTGGTCTGGGGCTTCCTCTTCGCCCTCATCTCCTTCTGCCACATCTGGGCAGTGGTGCCCTGCATCAAGAGCTACCTGATAGAGATCCAGTGTGTCAGCCGGATCTACTCCCTCTGCATCCACACCTTCTGTGACCCCCTCTTTGAGGCGCTCTCCAAGATCTGCAGCAACATCCGAGTTGCTCTCCGGAAGGAGATTTAGGTCCCGACAGCCCTCGCACAGCCCCCTCTGTGCAGGCCCCCTGCCCTCGGGCACACGGACACTGCCCACACGGACACCCCTGCCCGGGGAGGGACCCGCACATGGACACCCGGGACAAGGGAGCTGTGCATCACGGCAGGACCCGCAGCAGAGCTGGCTCTCGGGGATGCTCTCTGCAGATGGAGGCAGCCCAGGCTGCTCCTTACTCCATCCCAAAGCCACAAGCTTTAGGAGAAGAGGAGCCCATCATGGCTCAGAGAGCAGCCCAGAGAGACCCCTCTGCCCTCCAGGACCCCCGGGAGTTCCTGCGGGAAGGACGGCAGCACCTCCTGGAGCACAGCCCAGGCCACAGGCTGCAGGGCAGGGCGAGCAGTGGGGCTGCAGAGCTGCTGGCCACCGACTGAGCCCTGCCCGCTCCTCCATCCCTTCGGGCGGGGATGGCACTGACAGGAACTCCCTCACGGGAGCTGTCATTTGTGGCAGGCAATTGCTGTTGTGGGAGCTTCCGCATTAAACCGCTGCACAAAACTTTTAGGGATAGCACAGCTAAACCAAACTTCTTTTCACGAGTACTTGCATTTCAGCCAAGCCGTGAGAGCCAGACCAGGCCATGCATGACGTGTTGTGTCTGCTCTGAGAGCCTGAGCTGATCCTGGGCCACCGCCAGCTGCAAACCCACTCTGGCACTTTGATGCTCAATTATGTACTTAATTGTGGAGCATCATTAAGCGCCGTGGGCAGGGGACAGGGCAGGACTGCGCAGGTGGGACCCAGCCCTGAGCATGGCCCTGAGCATGGCCCTGAGTGTGGGGCTGCAGGAGGGCAGGGGGACACAGAGCCTGGGGAACCTCGCTTGAGAGACAAGCTGGGCTCTAAGCAAAGCTTAGCTTGGCTCCTCAGGGACAATCCTCACTACACACTGGCTCAGTCGATGCCCAGTTAGCTCCAGCCACAGCAACGTGCGTATCCCACACAGCCAGGGCTGTCCTGGGATGGAGCAAGAGAGGATGGACCTCATCCCACTCTGTGTCCTGGGATGGAGCAAGAGAGGCTGTGGGATGGGCAGGACCGCACTGACCCTCGGGCTCTGTCCAGCAGTGGGGGACTCACACCCAGCCAGGCTCTCCCTCAGCATCCCGGGGTCACCCCAATGGATGGGGAGAGCAGAGAAAGGAGCCTCTGCCAGGACCCTGCAGCTCTGGCTCCAGGGAAAGAGGGGTGAGGGGTGAGAGGTCCAGTTCAGAGCTATTTCCTCCCCTGTATTGTCAATTAATTTGCCTGTCCCTCTTCCACGGAGCCGCACTTTCACTTGGAGGCCCCTGAATGCTCTTTTGGCTCCAGCCTTAAGTGCTTTGCTGAAGCAGGGCCCAGGAGGCCTCGTTGTTCAGAGGCTGTTCTCAGTTGTGTCCATGTGCGCCTTTCCCTTGGCTTCCAGCAAAGACTTGGAGCCAAAGGCTCCTCTAGTGCCATGCCAAGGACGAGAGGGAGCCAGGTTTTCCACTGGAGCTCTTCCAAGGGCTTGGGATTGTATACTGCTGTTATTCCATAGCAATGTATGGTACCCAAGCTCCTGCAACACCAGGGCCCAAGAAGGATGGAGTGATTAAAAAAAAAAGATACTTAGGTATTTATAGGTGGAAAAAAGTCTCAAAAAACACTTCACCATGAGCATTTTTTGTGGGAATAAATATAATTAAAATCAATTGTATAATGGGCTTATACTACTTCTAATTTTTTTTTGTTTGTTTGTTTTAGTGGTTCACTGCCTGAACCCAAAAATCCCTGAAATGCTGATGTCCCCACCACAGTGCTCTCTGGGCTCCCAACACTTGGGGCACACCTGTCAGCACCTCTGTGTCACTTTTGACCCTCCTGAAAAGCCTTTTGGCAATGCATTGCCCTGGGACACTCCTGCAGCTGCTCTCCCTGTCCCTGCTGTGCCGCAGCCTGGGGACAGTGCAGGAGCTCAGCCGTGCCACCACCTGGCTGCAGCACCTCCAGGTGAGGGCATGGCCCTGCCTGAGCCCCAGACCACCACCAGAAACTGCAGCCAGGGCTGGAGGGCAATTCCCCGTGTCTCCCAAAGCTCCCTCCCTTCTCCAGGCATCCGTCCCAGTAACATCTATTGCCACGTTCTCTTTGCTCCCTGGCAGATGCAGCATGCACCAGGCCCTCAGACTCTCGAGAAAAGGAGACCTCTCCTTCCTTGTTTTGTGCAGGAGTCAGTGCCTCTCAAGGAGAAGGAAGGTGAACGTGGGAGGAAAATGCTCTATGGTGTCCTGAGCATTTCAACCAGTCAGCAAATGTGCTGAGAGCTCACTTGGGGCTCCCACTGAAAAATCAAAGGAATGTCAGGATAGGGAAGGTGCAAATGGACCTGCTGGTGACAGTGAAAAAATGAAGGACACATTTTAATGCATTTTTCATGTTCATTCCCAACATGAAAGGCCGAATTACATCACCCTGAGAGCGCCAGCTGTGTCGCCCTCCAGTGCCGGCTCTGTGCCACCGGGTGCGGGTCCCAGTGCCGGGGCAGGGCTGCACAGACGGGGCACCACGGAGAGCACAGCTCGGTGTGTGTGGTGTGGTGAGGTGAGCACAGCCGGGTGTGTGTGGTGTGGTGTGGTGTGGTGTG
>VWZT01012871.1:608955-639632 GCA_013397055.1 Pachycephala philippinensis | reverse complement strand
GGGGCAGTGCCTTCCACAGCACAGCCGCACCGGTGCCCCCCACGGCACAGCCGCACCGGTGCCCCCGGCAGGGACGGGGCAGTGCCTCCCACAGCACAGCCGCACCGGTGCCTCCCACAGCACAGCCGCACCGGTGCCTCCCACAGCACAGCCGCACCGGTGCCGCCCCCGGCACAGCCGCACCGGTGCCGCCCCCGGCACAGCCGCACCGGTGCCGCCCACAGCACAGCCGCACCGGTGCCTTCCCTCACCACAGCAGCAGGTGCTTTGTCAGTGCCTGGAGAAAGCCCTTTGATACTAATTTACAATATTATTTATTACGATTCACTGGCCAACTGCAACCAATTTCACTGCCTTATGTCAGCTGCTGTGACAAAAAGGCAGCCCTAAAGCAGACATCAATAATTACTGTCTTTCAAAAGGTTTGGTTTAGCAAAAAAGAACCAGAGCAACACAACCAGATTCCTGCTTTGCCTCTGCATGTCCCTACCTCATGCACTTATGATGGTTTATATCTGCCACGATTTAGCCAGTTCCAAACACAAATATTCCTGGGAACCATGGCTTGAGGATGATTATTTCTGAATCCCAGCTACAGTCTGAAGTAAGTCAAGACACAACCACCCTCAGTCTTACCAGATTTTGTGCCTTCTTTGCCAAGCTCCCATGGACAGGCTCTGACCAAAACTTCAGGGCTCAGCAAAAGCACCTGAAGTATTTTTCATATTTTGCTTACAAGCTTTATTTTTAAAAGCCCTCCCTGGTGTTCAGGTTTCTTGCATTTCCTTCATTTACTTGCACTGCTTTATTGCATTACAAAATTCCACCATCTCCTAGGGAAGATCAGATTTTTCAATGTAACTGTTTGAAAGCTACACGTCCAATGACTTTCCAACTTCTTTCCAGTTTCAGAACTTCGAACTAAAATAATGACATGTAATACCGAGTAAATTTACACAGACATATACAAAAAAGCCTATTTGTGTAGGACAGAATCTCCCCACATTGCTCAGTCTTTCCCTCCCCTGGCTGTGCCAGGGAACTGGGGCACCAGTTCCTGCTGCCCCCAAACAAAACACTGCCCTGCAGCTGCTTCCAGGAGGGCAGATGAGGCTTCCACAGGATGCAGGCAGAACAGTGGCAACACAGGGACCCACATGGTGCACTGGCAAGGGAACTCGTGGCACAGGAGCCAGGCCAGGCTCCTGCAGGGCTCCAGCACTCCGTGCCCAATCTCAACCGTCAGTGGCCCCCAGGGCTGTGGGCAAACCCACCAGCCTGGTCATTAAGGCAGCTGGAACGGCAGTGATGTGAAAATAAAGCATTTTACTCAGTACCCAGATACTCTGAGAGTGGGAAAAGGCCAAGAGGAGTTTCCCAGCGCTGGGCTCGGGCGTTCCTGCAGCACTAGCTCCTCTTCCTCTTGCCCTGGGGAATCGCTCGATTGTTCTCTGGCACTCGCGGCCGACGCGGCTTCCTCTTGTTCCCTGTCAGAGCCACGGAGCTGCTGCTGGGGCAGAGAGAGAAAAGAAGGGTAAAAGGGGTTTGCAAGTGCCCTAAACGCAGCACACACTGATGCTGTACAGAAGCACGGTGAGCAGTACATGGATGCTGCACACGTACGTGTTACAGGTGATGCGGAATCATGGAATGGGTTGCGCTGGAAGGGACCTTAAAGATCATGTCATCCCACACCCTGCCATGGGCAGGGACACCTTCCACTATCCCAGGTAGCTCCAAGCCTTGTCCATCCCGGCCTTGAACACTTCCAGGGATGGGGAGAGAAATATTTGTCTGTCTTCTCATTTGAAGAAGGTGACAGGACCAAGAATCATCCCACAGCCCCTGAGCCCGCAGGAACAGGGTCATCACAATGCCTCTCCGTCTGTCTCCAGAGACCAGCCTGGAACCCAAGGAACAGCAGCAACCTCCCAACTTCCTAGTCCATAACTGAGGACAACCCCTGGCACTGACAAAACCAATAGGATGTTCTATCAGAAAAGGCAGTTTGAGTCACTGTCCACAGGGGCACAGCCATCCAGAGGCAGGAGAAGAGGTCGGTCAGCGTTACCCACCAGTGGGCAGTGCTTGGGGCTTGCAGCCTTGCCAGGCACTCTCCTCATTTATGGACAAAGCATTTTCCACTGAAAACTCAACAAGTGTTTTCTTTTTAGTCACACAGTTAAAGAAAAAATTCTTAAACTAGCCATATGTAAATGAAGCAGCTGATTTCCATCATTCAGCCTTGGAACTTATTCCACATAGTGTTGACATGAAAGATGCCGCTAATCTGTCTACAGCTTTTGCTAATTAAACATTCCTTATAAGTGCACTCTGTTTTATGCCATCTGCTAGGCTGAATCCATCCTGCAGGGACTATTCATTTGTCTTAAACCGGGAATTCACAACTGAAAATAACAATGGAAAACTCTGAGATGCCCAAGTCCGCATCTGCTGGCTACCACCAGAAACACACTAAAGACACTGGCAGGAACAACTCGTGTTTCAGAGCTGCACCACGGTGGAAATGGATCTCCTGCATCCCTGGGACCTCAGGCACGCCCAGGGAGATCCCTGTGAGTCCCAGCAGTCAGAGCCAGCTGGGACCTCGGCAGTGGGACTGAACCCCGCTCCCAGAGCACCAAGCCGAGGGACCCATGGACCCACGGCCCTCTCCAGCCCTCCCCAGTCACTTCACACAGGTTTTCACATGGGTCACAAAAACGTGACTCAGAGATTTGCTGACATTAAGATTTTAACAACCAGGAAGTGCTCTTCTCATTTCAAACAGAAGTAAATCAAAACAGATGCTCAATTCCAGCACTTTCAACTTGTCAGCCTCATTCACCTACAGCTCTGTCAAACAATGGGATTTTCTAATGCAACAGAAGATCAGATTTAATTTTCCATAAAAAACCAGTTTCCTCTTTTTTTTTAAATTAAAATATATACTTACATATACACACCTTATAATAATGATATTCAGTTGGGCACCTGTGGATTCTTGGGGCACCCAGCTATCATTTTTCAAGGATCCACATTGACTGACCAAACTGTGCTTCCCAGAACTGTGGAGATTCTCCAAGAATCTGACTTTCCAGAGGCACTTGTTTCTCCAGGACTCCAACTGCAAACTACAGACCTAAATCCATCCCAAGGACTTCAGCTCTTGGATAGTCTACTCACCTGTCAGAGGACACTGAACACGTCTCAGACCCTTCCCCATCTGCCAGAATGTCCGAATTGGTGCTGAAGGGGAAAATAAGATGGATGGAAATTGTTTTAGCAACACCTACAGCAATGCAGGGCTCGACTTGGCAATGGCAGCAGAACCTGTGGAGGAGACCAACCCCTCCAGCAGCAACAGCAATGAGAAATAACATCAACCTACAGCACAGTCCAGAAACTTCTATCTCTGTATCACTTCATTTTCAGTTATTCCTGGGGTCTCATTATCATTATTTAACACACAAGACAGTTCCATGTTTATGTCTCTTAGGTGGTAACTACAACACCTCTGTATTCCCAGGCACCGGAAAGTTTCTCTGGAGAGGATCTGCAAGATGCTTTGGTGGGTAAAGTGCACCTTCTTTTTTTAAAGTCTCTCTTAAATAAATCAATGTGACATACAATTTCTGTAAGACAGCAGGATTGTTTTCACCCTTTGCCATTTTGTCTCCCGTGTGAAGTGAGAGTCCTCAGCTGTTACTGTGGCGATAACTGGAGAACCAACAGGAATTCGGGTGGACCAACAACGCAAGGTTAGAGTAACCTCCAACACATGCACATTCAGCCATACAGATAAAAAGGAAAAATATACCAAAAATGGATGGGGAAAGTTTTCAAGGTCAACACTGTTTTTACTCTCAGAATTAAAAATCCATCAAAAGCTCATTTTCGGTGCACGAACTGGATGCCCAGGGAATGAGTTATCATCATATTTCCAAACCCTACTCTGATGTTCCAGTTACATTTAAAAAAAGAACTGGGGTGGACACAGGCCTATTTGTGTGCTTTTAATCCCCTAAAATAGAAAAAGAACAGGTTTGAGGCCTGAACACGATGTACTTCCCTGCCTTGAAAACTGCAGCATTTATCACCCGCCGCGTTTGTCACCGCAAAACAATAAAACTGAAAAAATCTGGCTAACGCTCAAACCAATAACGCGCACTCAGAATTCACATGTGGAATCCATGGTCTATGCCTACCAAACTTTTTTAAAACCAAGTACAAAACGTCCTGCAGCGAGTTCCACCTTTGGCCTATGCACGGAGCTGTGAATGGGCCCTTGACGCCACAGCCATTGGTCCCCAGAGAACCCAATTAACTCCTACGCCCTAATTGCAGCGAGAGACTGAGGAGCTGCAGTAGCTCTACAAACCAGGGTTCTGAACTTCCAGCTGGAGCTAAAAGCCCTTTGTTTCAGGATCTCTTCCCACATCCCACTGCTCCACGCCAGCCACTCACTGAAGCAGCTCTCTGCATCCCGGCTCTCCCAGACATCGCTCTCTGTTACAAACCTGAGCAAGGCTGCATTGGAGCCCAGGCAATTACACACCTTTCTGACACATGCCAGGGGACAAAAGTGTTTGAAAATTTAAAAAAATATCCTTAAATATGCCACAGTTGGAAAACAATTATCAAAAAAATTGTCAACTAAACAAAAGCAATTTTGACCACCAACTGAATTCATATTTTAAATTAACGCTTTTTCTTTCCCTGAAGAAAACTCCTCCCTCTTCTTAGCATCAAATGATTAGCCCTTAAACTGAACATTACAAATTAAATAAGAGAAACAGCGGCCTCATTCTGAAGGTTTTTTCCTATAAACTTTAGCCCACAGGGGTTAAAGAGATCACAGAATTTAAAATTGTTTTGTTCATTTCTCCAGTGTTTTCTGCCTTTTCAGTGTCCCACAGGTATCTACCTACATGGCATCCAGGCACAGCAAAACACCCCTTCAGACTTTATTCAGACTCCAAATTCAAGACAAATCCCCACAACAGGTTTTCTGTCCTTTTCTTAGCTAAAGGTCACTAATCTCTCCCACAATTTTACACATCATTTCCAGATGAGTCAATTTTTACAGCAAAACGATTAAAGTTCTTCGCCTGAACTGCTCAAGATGCAGCCAGCATCCTGTGGCAGGGTGATCCTGCACTTATTCATGGCTCCATGTCAGAAAAATGCAGCTCCAGTGACTCAGGCAATTCCTCAACTCCATATTCCTGCAGGATTGGTTTCCCTGATTCCTTACAGACAGTCAACCAAGAGTCAACTCTTCCTTTCTTGACCATTAGTTGGGTTTGACTTCCACCCCCTCTTTTTTCATTTAAGATAAACACACCACCCTAAAATAGAGAGAAAAAAGCTGATGCAAGTGTGAATGACATGTCTTGTTCTAAAACTGAGAGGAGCAAATGGCTCTTTGAATTGGTTTATTTTAAGGCAGATTAAGTTCCTTCTCGGCCTCTCATGAGCAGCCAGCATCCTCCCATCTGTCCATCCCGCCGTGGAGCAGCCTCTGGCAGAGCTCTGAGCATGTTTTCCCTCAATGCTGGCACAAGAAATGAGCTCCAGCCCATCTCGTTTTACCAATGTCATTTGGAGGTGAATGCCCAGTCACCAGGAGTGAGGGAGAACTGTTTTCTCCCTCTTGCAATCCTGCTTGCACTTTGTCCCCCCTGTAAGGAGCAGGAGGAGCTCACTGCTGGAGCAGCCCCAGTGCCGCATGATGCCCAAGGTGAGCTGTGCAACACAGCATCTTCCCCGACTCTGCAGAGCCTCCTCTTCAGAGCACGTGCCCATGGCTCCATCCTCCTGTCTCTGCAGAGGCCTGCCAGCCTTGGCTTTGCCCAGGCCCCCACAGAGGGCTCCTGTCTGTACCAAACCCTACACAGGTTCCACTGGCTTGCTGTTTTCCTTCACTCTTTCCAGGCTCCCTTAGTTTTCCACGGCTTCCTCTGCAGCCCAAGAACACACCTTGGAGGCTGTGCCTTGGGAAAAGGGACAGACCTGCTGCACCTATCTGAATTGCTCCCCCCAGGAGTCTGGCAGCAGTGGGATGTGGTGGCTGGAGCACCAAGAGCACTCCCTACCATGACTCCTGTTTTCAGGGCTCAGAGATGTCCAGCCGCCACGGCTCCTGAGCAGGGACCCATGTCCTCCTGGATACAGGCTGGAGGCAACAGCTTCCACCTCCTGGATGCAGGCTGGAGGCAACATCTTCCACCTCCTGGATACAGGCTGGAGGCAACAGCTTCCACCTCCTGGACGCAGGCTGGAGGCAACAGCTTCCACCTCCTGGACGCAGGCTGGAGGCAACAGCTTCCACCTCCTGGATGCAGGCTGGAGGCAACAGCTTCCACCTCCTGGACGCAGGCTGGAGGCAACAGCTTCCACCTCCTGGACGCAGGCTGCAGGCAACAGCTTCCACCTCCTGGATACAGGCTGCAGGCAACAGCTTCCACCACGCACACCCGAGGCCACCAGCTGTCCCTACCTGACACAATGTCCCCAGGACTCTTGCCACCAAGCCTCACAGCGCCTGCCATTTATTACAGCTCAGAGTTTTTGGAAGAAAAGTATGAATCAACAGCATAGCAGGAAAGTATCATCATCCTTTCACAATGAACCTATATTGGAGGCCAAAATTCACAGATCAAACACTCCTGTCTAACACTGTGATATACATCATCTCTGAGCCAAAGCAGTGCAAGATTTATTAAGTAAAAAAGTCCTGAAGAACTAAAAAAAGGCAATTATTGCACTGATCAACACATTTTCATACACTTCTCTCATCTGACAGCGATGGCCAGGGCACAGAACAACGCTGCCTTCAAACCCAGACTGAGGCCACTGCCCAGGAAAAGCTCACACAGCATTTCCAAGCACTCCATCCTGCCAGCTTTGCCAAGCCCACGTCAGCTGGGCAGAGTTCAGAGGGCTACTGCCATCCAGTGCACTCCTATTTCTACCTCTTCTGCTGATGATGAACTGAAGCCCATATTCTATAAAGCACATAAATCCAAGGATAAGTGACCTGCTAAATGCAGATCTTGGATCCCGATCAATGGCTCCCAAACTCACTGCCAAAAAGCCCCACATACTGCAAATGAGGCCCCTTCCTCGGGCATGAACCCCTCCTGGCATGAACCCCTCCTGGCAGACACTGCAGTCACCCCAGGTATTCCAACAGCATGGGGATTTATACAGGCTGTGGATATAGCACTTTCCCACCAGGATTTCAAACTTCTGACTGTGTTTCAGCATCTCAGACAAGGCCCATGGTGTATTTTGTCTGCTGTTCTAGTCTCATTCTAGTCATCAGGAACCGACACTTGTCTAACAGTTTTAGGAAAAAAATAATTTGCTTAAAAAACTGCCTATTATCCCCATTATATAAAATACTTATAATGGAATATTTCCTTTATATAGCTCATTAACTGGCTTATCATTGTTCCTCCTAATTTCTTTTCTAATTTTCCTATTGTTTACGTAGCTGCGTAAAATTTGGCTTCAATCCCAGAAAGTCAAAGAATACCACATATTCATATGGAGCACAGCAGTCCTGTGGAAGCTTTGTGCAACTGTGACTTCAGAGCTTTGAAAAATTACCCTTTCAAAGCCATGGCTGTGTTCTGGTGCTTATCTGTAACACACAGTTTGCTCTCCTGGTGGGATCATCAATCTCTGTAGAGCACAAGCATGTTTGGGGCGCTGCTACAACCTCCACGCCCAGCCTGGATCTTTTCTCCAGCAGGAGGAAAATTCTCATTTTCTCAGTTTAAGCATCAACCATTGAATAATATCAGTTCATCAGTGATTAGTGTACAATGGATGAATTTCTAATCTTGACCAATTACTCCCTTAGCAAGTACTGATATGAGACTGAAAAGGGACAAAGCTTATGAAGGAGAAAACAGAAGAACCACTGATTTCTTTGCAGCATCTTTTTGCAGAACAAACATCTCAACTCTGACTTGCAGATTGTTCTGTTATATTCTATATGCTACTCAACATCCTCATTTTGTTTTAATTCATCAAAACAACAGCCCTCCATTTAGAAGTGCCCTCCTCACAGGAACACAACATGCAGATTTGTAACTCCAAATATATTTCCAGTTTTGACATTTCAATGTGAAAAACATTTACTCTTGGCAAAGGATACCCTCTCGTTATCAGAAAAACACAAGCCTCAGAAAACCATTGCTTGATACAATACCAAAATACTACTAAAACCATCAACATCTAAATCATTCTTGTTTGATTTGTACTGGATTTATTTCACTACAATTAACAAAATACCAGCCCCATGGTAACCACACAGTGATAAAATACATCCTTCTTTCACGCAGCTTAAATGACTACACCTGCTTTTTACAGCCCCTGCCAATGCTGCCATAACTCAGGCCCTTTTGGATACAGAGACCTGTGGGAGGAAGAGCTGCAGCCCTGGATGGAACTGCATGGTCCAAAGCTGGTCCATGGGCATGGCAGGACCCAACAGGCCTCCAAGGGCCAAACCAGGACCCGGGTCACCCAACCTCTGCAGGTCAGAGTGTCCCACTGGGAGCTGGGGAATCTGCTGGACACCCCATGCCTGGAAGTGAGACACCCCAGCACTGGGTAGGACAATGTGCGAGCTCTGCGTGAGCCCAGAGCGCTGGGAACGGCCAAGAAACGAGCAGGAGAACAGCTTCCTGATCACAGGGAAGAAGAACTGTCGTCATCATTTACATCCTGAGAAACTGAGATAAAACTAGTCCAGTGATAATCTTAACAGCCTGTGACACAATGAACAGCAAATAAACTGATTTGCTGCCTTTATCAATTTTACAGTACCAGTTCAGGCAGAAAGACAGAGATAGCACAGAGGGGAAAGGCCACATGAGGGGAAGGGCTTTATTGGTCTATAACGCAGGTCTGAAGCCAAACAGAAATGCAGTGATATTCTGAAAGGGCAACAACAACCCTTCCTGCCTCCACAAGTGCTCTGCCAGCCAGCATATTGCTGTTTACTGACAAATATTTACATTTATTCAAGTAAATGGAAACAGGCAGCAAAGCCTGATCCTGTAAAACAAAGACATTTACTACTTGATGCTCTCTAATCCCCCGAGCTGACCTCCCCAATCCAGTGTCTCCCTAGGCTTTCACTCACAGTTCAATGTTTCCCTCCGTGAAAGGGAACCCTCATGACAACTTTTAAAAGCTCTTTAGCCCTCATGATTAGTTTTAAAATCTCTTTGTTAACCAAAATGACTTTAAGAAAATTTGTTTCTGTTAAAATATTTCAATTACATTGCTCTGTTAATAACCAACAATGAAGCCAAGCACTACTTTACTCTCGGTATTCGCAGAACAAGGAGGAAGAGGCAGGTACTAGGGGTCTAACGGGTGGGAAATCAAGAAATGTCACTCCTAGCTCAGCTGGTGACCTTCAGTTACTTCCTCTGATTATCTCCAACTTCTAAAAACACAGGAAACCTTTTTATTCCTGGTAATGCAGACCTGCATTCTCCTCATTTGTTATCAACAAGATAGCAAGACTAGCTCTCTTGCTTTTAGACACATAGCAAAACCCAATTATTCTGTATTTGTTTTCAATGACTTTTCCTCCAGAAACTGGGGCCACAGCTCCTTACAGCAATGCTACTTAAAAGACTGGGGCCGTATCAGTTTTGGGACCTCTCTAAATAAAATTTCCAGCAGATGGGAAGGTGATGCAGTGGGACTCACCAAGCATACTCCTGGTCCCTCAGACATTCCACTCCCTGCTTCTGTATCAAAAGGAGCATTTACACTATCAAGCCCTTATGAAGGCATTACAAACTATTAAGTGAATTGTACATGTATTTCAGCTCCGTCCCTCAAGCCACCGGACACGCAGGAACACCACGGAGAAGGAATCTGTGAGCAGAGCTCAGCACCCCCCTGGGAAGCAGGAGGCCTGCACTGCTCAGTGTTACTGGCACAGCTTTCCCATGTTTGCTCTCACCCAGCACAAACCAGGCAAAGGGACTCCCTCACTAACCTGCTCGTTGACCCAGAGGACAGTGAGAATTCAGGAGAGGCCGATCTCCGGATTTCCTTCAAGCAATGAGATTCACTTCTTTGGTCATCAGGAATTTCTGATTGGAGTTCCTGAGCTCTTCCAAGAACAACAGCTGTGTGATGCTCTTCCCCAGGTTCTACCATGAGGAAAGGCAGAGATTAGAAAGAATGATAATGCAAAATACTATTGTTTAGAATTCTACAGCCTAGAGATAGATTTTAAAGAAAAAGTTAGGTTATAAGTATTTAAATACGAACATCTCATTCCCACATACTTGTTTTCCAAAACTTTGCATTTCAAAGGTTTCATTTCTTTTTGTGTATATTTAAAAAAAGAAACCAACCAACAACTCCCTGAGATCCAGAAATCTTTCACTGTTGAGTTTCAAACCCAAGGAGAGAAATAAAGGGTGAGGATGTGTTACACATTTCCTAAGATGGACCTTCATTTCAGAAATTAGTAAGCACTTAACGAGACAGTGCTGTTGGCTGCTTGTGCTACCAATTCCCTTCAGCCCCTGCATCAGACAGCTTGAGCTTTAAGTTTTACAGATCAAGTTAACAGGCTTTTCAGTTGTGATTTACTTCCTCATGCAGCTAAGACAAGGTCAGTCCACTGACATTTCCATTTCAATAGGAAAAATAATTTCTACACAATACAACAGACAAAAATTGAAAACCATTCTGTTGGTTTTATGTCAAGTGTTTTGTTCAATGAAAAGATGAACAGTTCTCTGAAAAGACACCTTCTGCCCCTCCAAAGAGAAAACAGATATAGGTTAAAAATTCTGGTATGAAAAGACAAGCTGCCCTTATGCCATACCCACAAATATTTTCAAGTGAGTTACTTAACCAGAAAATTGCTCAGGACATTAAGCCCTCCCCAGACCCACCTCACTGATCACTCTGATTGTGACAGTCACAGACATGTCCTGTCTCCATCTCAGGGCTCAAACCATGTTCCTGCTCAAACCACTCCACTTTTCTAGGCCTCCAGCAATGGTTTGGACAGAAATGGCCAAGCAGAATTTAATTAGAGTGTGGAAGAGCTTCACAATCTTTGGATTCAGCTCAGCTTGCCCTTTCTCTCCTGCTAACAGGCATAATTAAATATCAGGGGCATATTCTTGTCTGCTGAAAACAACCAGCAGATCCCAGTGAGTCAGTTGTCCAACTAATGAAACACAGCTCTGAAATTAGCAGGGTAAAAATAGCAAAGGCCTGTGCAATAATGCAGCCTAGCACAGTTAATATTTATCAAATCAAATTATTTTGCACCAATATACATCAAATCCTTATCGCGCTCTCCCCTTAGGCAAAGCCCCATGTTCAAAAGTTATAAAGACTGGAAAACACATTTTAAGCTTAAAGATGAAAAGCAAGATGACGTAAATCAGGAACAGATGATTAAAATGTCACCACAAACAGAGTGAGGTTAAATTACATCAACCAATAATACAAGAGAGGGCAATGGGAGAGATGGAGGGGGAAATTAAAATAAATGAACCAACCAACAAAACCCAAACCAAACCAAAGATCTGTTTTAGTTCTGTACAATCCCACCGCTTCCATGAGAACCCAAGGGAAGTGGGTAAGGAATGCAGACAAAGCCTTGGCTCTTCCAGCTGTTACCACCAGGCTTCTTCCTTTCCCATACTGTAATTCCCAGTTTAATACAAAGGCAATTGCTGTTAACAAGGAACCCTGAGGAAACAGGCTTTAGGCATCTGTTCCTTCCCCTGTAAATCACCTTTTTGCTTTTTCAGTTGTTTACTAACTGTCATCCGAGTGCAGATGTTTTGCCTCAAACTCAAAACTGAAATTCCAAGGATTATTGGAAGCTCAGTGAACAGAGTGTAATGGAAATTGTGCAGGTTTGCCAGAACCAAACGAGGTGCAGGATGATACACCTGATCCAAGTTATTTTCTACCTGATCACTCTTTTGGAAAACCTCTATGGTTTTACTTCAGCTTCTCAGAGCCTGCAGGGCAGCACACACAGAACAGCTCACATAGGAGACAGACAGCCCAAAATCCACAGCAGCCCATCCCTCCCTTCCAGAGCTGGAAATTAAGGCTGTGACCCCACTATCCAGTAACACATTGCCTCTGTTTCTGCTACAGGAGAGGAACACCTTAAAATCTTTTATCCTTGAGATTCCTTAACTTTCACCCTTCACACAGAAAGGATTATGCACTGCATCAAGGTCTGCAGGAAACAGTGAGGATAAAATTCACACTGTTATACTGGTTTTTTTCATTTATTTTTATTCTTGAGAGCTCTGCTGGAAGAGCCAGCACTGGAGAGAGCCACAGATTAACTCAGCTCAAGAGCCCAGGGATTTGTGAGAGCTGGGGCAAACTACACTGCCATGTTTTCCCAGGCGTACAGACAACAGCACGTCCCATTTTGGCCAGCGGGATTCTCGCCAAAACTCAGTCTCTTAAATAGATTAGAAATCCACAAGTTCTATTAGGCTGATGAATGTTATGCTAAATCCCACATTCAAAGATAGATGTTCCTTGCCAAAGCAGCCACGAAGCACAGACCAGAGGAGACCAAAGGGTCCCACGGGGAACAGGCTGGGAGCACACACAGGTGATGTTTGGTGCTGTGGGCAGGGAGGATAACCAACAGGCTGGAGGCTGCTCCCTACTCCTAACAAGTGACTGCAGCCATGCATTGCCACTTCTCACTGTGCCCAAGCACAGAAACACAAAACAGAGCGAGTCAGAGAGAGGCAACATCCTGCATGAACAGCCTAAAACAAGCCCAGGGATTTTACTGCTTCAGTCTCAGGACAAATAATTCCTGAATCCAATCCCCACAAATACTTCTGCAGTTCCCAGTTACCAACCCCTCTCACAGTAATGGTGCTGGAAGGCTGAAAGGCAGCAAGGAGCACTCACCTTCACCTTCATTCCAGAGTGGTGACGTGGCCATCCTCAGCACCTCCAGCAAACCTGAACCAGAACCTGGTACCCCTTTTCACCCGACTGGAATGTGCCCCAGATAGAGCACATCCAGGCACAACACACAGAAATCTAACTAATATATTTATTACGGGTCATGCTTATGTTCTGTACTAAAATCAACAGCAGTCTATCATTTTAGGGTCTGTTTGATCTTTATGCTGGTTGGGTTTTTTCCCCTTAAAGGTTCTAGAAGAACAACAACAGATGAAAGACCATTTCTTTGGGAATCCCACACTTCTTAGTGTGGTCCAAGAGGGGACAATACTAAATGTCACTGACCTGTGGCTGCTGGCAGCTCTTTGACAGCAACTTCCTCTTCGTTTTGAGCATTTCCTGCTTTCCTCTCACCTCTTTTCTTCCACCGTTTATTTACTTCATCCACCAAGAACTTGAATTCACTTCTGTGTTTGTTTCCTGAAAGGTAACAGAGCATCACTGGCCACCCCCCAGGACAAAGGTATGGCACAAACACAGAAAGGACACAAACAAAAATGGACACAAAACACTGAATTAAAAACATTTTTTTTAAGTAGATGAAAACCAACCCAGCACTGTGATACGTTCCACATTCTATTAACGACCCAAGTCTGTGTCTGTGCTTCTATAGAGCTACCCACAGTCCAGAGCACTGGCACAGATGAACACTTCATGCTCTGTGTCATGCCCATTA
The DNA here is from genome assembly GCA_013397055.1 of Pachycephala philippinensis. NCBI lineage: Eukaryota > Metazoa > Chordata > Aves > Passeriformes > Pachycephala > Pachycephala philippinensis. The sequence goes on along the minus strand of VWZT01012871.1, from coordinate 625,930 downwards.
TACTGCTGGGACTCAGATCCTTTAAGTGAGTTAATAACGCAAATACTCTCTGCACTTTCAATCACTTGGTACATTTTAGGCAATCCTCTGGTGCTCAGCCAAAGCAATGGAACTGTTTAACCTCAATACTTCAAATGCTCTACTCAGAGGCTGAGAAAATACCGAGTGTACTCAGCAGGATGCTGTGGATCACCTAACCCTGGCCAGGCAGGGATGGAACCCAGTGACAGGAGGGGGCAGCCAGGTGGGGGTCAGGCTCTGCTCCCAGGGAACAGGGGCAGGATGAGAGGGAACAGCCTTAAGCTGTGCCAGGGGACATCAGCTGTGTCAGGTTGGACATCAGCAAAACTTTTTTCTCAGAAAGGACTGTCAAGCATTGTGTCACCTCCCTGAGGAGCCCATTCCAATGACTGACCACCCTTTCAGTGAAGAAATTCTTCGGTGTCTTCTATGATAAAATAACACCAAGTTCTGCCCCACAGAAGGAAACAGATTTAACATCGACTCTCTTTCCCTGAGTAGCTGAAAACACCACATAAGGCCAAAAATTCTGCTAATAAAAAGCAAGTTCTGTCCCAGATGCCGTGTCTGAGTCGCTGCACTCTCATTACGGAATTCCTTTGGCACTTCAGTTTTTCCAGCATTACTATCTTTTGTTGTTCTGGCTCATGGCAGAACTACAAAGCTTTTTGAAAAGAAATGTCCTGGCACACAAGCACTGCTCAGCTACACTGTAAATCACTGTGGTGCTGAAACAACACCCCAAGCACATCCCACCAACTGCAGCACCTCAACGTAAACCAGCCCCAGACAGAACGGCAAATATTTAAAACACAAGACAAAGTAGCAGACCTTCAAAGAACATTGCAAATTATTTGATTTATAAGCAGAAAAGGCAACCGAATAAATTTATTTTCACAGATGTATTTCCTTTCCTGTGGATTTTTTAACCCTTTAACCACAGACCATGAAGAAAGCAGAGTGGGCTGAGGGTGTCCCCATGTCCTGAGGAGCAGGAGGAAGCGACAGAGGCTGCGACTGCCAGGCAGAGCTCCCAGCCAGCACGTGTCAGCCAGCTCCATCCCCAGGTTCATCGAGCCAAAGTATTAATTGCTATTTCATCAACAGAAAAAAAATGCCAACGGTGCAATGTGCAATTTGCCAAGAGCCTGGGAAAGTGCAAAGAGGCAGAAAACAGCTTTTTCTCCCAGACAATTTGTCCTGCCTTTCCCCAAGGCTGTTCACAGGCCTAGGGAGTTTTTTCATTTGGAAAAGCAGAACAAAAGTACATTTTGGGGTTTTTTATTCAGAATTTACACCAGAGCCCATTCATTCACTCAGCTGGGAATTAGGGTCTGGGGTCCAAATGCTGTAAAATAAAAGGGTAAAAAATGCTTAATTGTGTAATAAAGCTTTTTAAAGTCCATCTGTGGTACAGTGAAATAATGGCATTTGATAAGAGTTCTTCAATCTCAAACTGTTCTTGAACTCTAACATACAGTTCTTTTTTCATGCTTATGATTTCTTCCTTATTGCTTTTATGAGAAACAATTACTTGACACCAGTTACCATTTACCTCTTTGGTCAGTATTTTTTATTAATTTTAAAACCGTATATTCCCATTAAAATAATCTTCTATCTTCCCCTTTTTCCTATATTTTTAGACTTTCAAATTTTCAGTTAAGCTGCTTGAGACTATGAAGATCTCTAAGTGAGTAAATTAGTTTTGTAGCCATGCCCTTTTAGCAACCTAAACTCAATAAAATACCTGTCTTTGAGAAATTAAGACAGCATTTAACATATTTTTGTTCTAAATGTGTCCAACAGACCAAGAAAATGAAACCAGGAGCAGGAAGGCCAGTGCCCTGGCTGGGGCTCAGGAAAGCCTTTCAGCAGTTCTGCTGCAGAGAGTTCCCAGGGACAGCTCACACCTGCACATCCCACAGCCTGGCAGGAGACACCAGCACCCTGCTCTGCTGCTTTCATGGCCAGCAAACACGGGAGGACACTGAGAAAGAACAAAGTGCATAAACAGAGATGCCTTTGGAGGCAATCAGTGTGTGCATTTTAGTTCAAAGGAAAAGAACGTGAATTTAAAAGCAAAATGAGGTAAAATTTGCATATTACTTACTATATTCAGCGTGGATCTCATCTATTTCTTTCTCTGTCTGGTCCTTTGTGAAGGTCAAGCTCTACAGCAATCACACAGATGTTTTTAACATAAATAAAAAGATTATAAAGCTGCAGACTTTGAAATTAGAGACTTAAAACTGGAAAAAGCAACTCTCTGGTTTTACCCCCCCCTCAGCTGTCAGCACCTCATCACATTAAATCACATTTACAGAACACATCCACAGTGTCCTGACCAAGCCAGTCTACGTAACACTCAGCATACGTGGGCCATAAAATATTTCCTAACACTGCAACAAACAGGCTTCGAAAGTCACCAAAGTATCAAATGTCATGGGAAAAGAACAGGAGCTATTGCCGATACGGAAGCATGGAATTTGCTCACTAAATCCTAGAGACTTCTAGGAAGCAAAATATTCCCCACACTGCCATGGAGGGTCAAAATCCTCCAGTATGGCCAAGGGAACGTCACTCAAGAATTTTTATTGCAGTCAAAAATTGCTCCTACTTAAACGGTTTGGGCACAAAGCTCAGCAGTGCACCAAGGACTGCCCATGACAAACGCGTGGTGTGAGAAAATCAGGTTAATTACAGGATGCTATCTGTGAATTCTAATATGCAACCCGGGAATTCCCACAATAAAGCAAGAGGCAGGCACTTCCAGTGCCCACTCTGCAGTTTCTGCTGGCCACCCCTCTGTGAGAGCCAAGAGCAGTCACTTACATTTTCACCGGGTTTATTACACTCAAGCTGAACCCGAATCTTCTCATTCTTTTCCAGCTCTTTAACAACCTCTTCAACTGTTTGGAAATACAAGAAAGGGATCACTGAAGCAGGAGCTGGGTAATAAAAAGCTGTAACAGCACAGACTGAATTACCATTAATTTAAAACACAAACAGCATTAGCCCTCCAAGAGTGAAAGCTCAGGCTCCAATTCCAGGCAAACGTGCTGTCTTTGCAAATCCTACTGAACCTGCCTCCTGCACACAACAGTGCTCGTGGCACACAGGCACGTCATTCAGAGACTTTCCATTTCATACTGGATATTCCAATGGAAGAGACAATAATTGCATCTACTGTTTATCTTACTTTGTCCCCAAACCACTGTCCCGGGCAGCAGAACCATGTGCAGGCTCAAGGCCACAGCCCACAGAGGAATTACAGCCTACTTCAACAATTGTCAGACACATCCAGAGCCTAGAAACAACATAACTGTTTCTTAACATTTAACTAGAGCCACGGCTATGCAGAACCCTGCACAGTTTACTTTGACATTTACTTTTACAAATCTGTTTCTGCATTTCATCATCTCCACAGCACTGCCAGTGGGCAGTTATTAAAACAAACACTTTCACCAGACAGTGAAGCAGTCAGAACAAAAGCTTATTAAGCTGTGAAAGAATAAAACCTGTTCCAAACTGGTTTAAGCACACTCCAGGAATTTGGCACCTGTGTTTCCTCAGAAGTTCAGCTATTCGTGTTACATAGTGACCTCAGGCTCCCTGCTACCACCCAAAATGCACATCTACATCTTAAGTGTGAGTTTAATAATTTGTGCACAGGTTTTGAACAAAGGAAGAGTTTTGCATTATTCGTGGGAGGGCAGCTGAAGCATGTGCCACACACCCTGGAACCCTTCCTTCACTCTGGATGGATGAGGCAGAGACTCAGTGTCACTTCATCCCCAGCACTGAGCAGAGACTCACCCCGAGAACCCCCAGCAGGTTAGAGAAGTATTTTGCATTGATCTTGATTTACACAAGATAAATTCTTCCACCTCCAGTTCTCCCAAACATTCAACGCAGGGTTACTCCTACCCTGAGAGGCAACAGAAGGGGAAATGCAGCTGATGGTTTGTGATGGCAGCAACTTTCTCACTCACCTGATTTGGGATTTAGGGAATCACACTGAGCATTGTACATGTGCACAAACTCCTGGTGTCTCTTAACGAGCTGCTGGCGGGTCCCAGAGGTAGACAGACCATGTTCCTTGAGCTTCTTCTTCAGATCTCGTTCTGACAGCAGGTTATAAACAACTTTGGACATCAGCTTCCTTTTCTGAGAACTGCCAAAGGAAAACGAAAGAGACTTTATTTAATTAATACTCCTATGAAAATCAAAGTATTTACAACTACTTAAGGATACTTCACCCGCTCAGGATAACATACACATGAAAGAAACTTGGGTTTTCCACCCCAGTACTGGCCACATCTTACTTGCTTCAGGTGGAGAAATACTAAAGGCATTAAAACATCAAGCCAAAACTTGAATTAGGAGATTTTTCAGCTTTCTGGGAAAATGTGTTTGAGAAAAATAGTCATGTACCTGAAAGCAGCAGTTCTCACCTAACAGAAGGGTGATTTGGTAATACAGGGAGAGACATTAAAGATAAGTAACAGTGCTCTCAGGTGAATAGCATCTAAAGCCAAAATTTGCTGCTTTTCACTGCTGTCTGTCAGAAGAACTCAACATTCCTGGCACAGCTGGGGAAAACATCTTAATTATGGGAAACTGCCAGAGAAAATTCAAGTCCTAGTACCACTTTTGTCACCTAAAATTAGCAGAACATTTCCTCCTGTCAAATTAGCTCAGACTTCCCTACACCTCCCGGTGAGATACTCTCCAGCTCGGAAAAACAAAGGGGCCAAAACCCATCTACTGCCTATCTCATCTTCTGCAACTGCAGTAATTCACAGAGGAACAGCATTTAATTAGACATTTTTCTTTCTGCAGCACAATAAAGCTCAGCTGCACTACTCTGGATTAGAGAGCAGTTAACAGCTTTCCACTGCAAAAACAAGAGATTTATTTGAGAACTATTCAGCACCTTGGACTTATCACATTGAAAATTTCAAGGTTAAAAAAAAGTCTTATGCAAAAATTGTCATTAGTTCATTTACTCTCATCCTGCCCTGTAGAATGGCTGGTAAAAAAGAAGATGGATTACCACAATACACTCTTCAGGGAAACTTTTTTCAGATTCCTTTGGGAAATCTAAAAGATTTCACTGAACAATTAAATCTTTGGAAAGCCCTACAGAAGCTTGGTGTATACTCCAGTTCACCAGCAGCATGACCTAAAGCGTGCCAGCAGCTTTCCAGCAGCCAGGCACAGGAAAACAGCCCACAACAGGTTTAAATCCTAATGTTGGTCGGGTTTTCCCATGCTTGAGAAACACAGTATTCTCTGGAAACACACTTACACGTTGGAATTACCCCTGTGGAGCTTTGGGGGGCTAAATTAGCAGTTCTGCTGAAACTGCTCAGCTGTTAACACAGCCATGGTGCTCCTGGATTGAGAATAAACAGAGCTCACGCTCCTCAGAGGAGCTCTAGGGATGCGCTGCCACTGGAACCAAACACCACTGCCACAAACCAGACACTGCCAAGGGGCAGCACTCACCAGAACTGCCAGTCCCCAAGGGCCAGTGTCTGCTGTGACACCTGCTGAAGGCCTAAGCAGTCTAGAGATTAAATAAGCAGAACTTAAAATCCTGTTAGGGACATGGCCGTGACACCAAGCACGCATCTGGCTTATATTTCTATTTATTAAGAAAAGAGAAAGCACTAAAACACTCCAAATGGAAATTAAATGTAACATTAGATTTCAATATTCATTTATTTTTGTTTACCATTTCTTCATCTTGAAAGCCCTTTAGCTTACAGATTGCACTCCAAGCATGACTGGGCAAAACAAGAGCTTTAACATAAAATTACTTTCTAACTCAACATTCAGGGGAATTGGAAAAACAAGCACTGAAGTACAAATCCTCCCAGTTCTTCAGTCTGATCAGTCAGAAATAACAACAGCCTCAATTTCTGCCTAAGTAAAACAAACTGAAGCTCCACTTCTGATGTGAATGTGGCGACCGTGACCAAAGCTGGGGCAGGGGCACAAAGCCAAAGGGATGCATTAATCTTATGGAAATTGAGATCTTCAGGAAACTTCAACAGCCCCACAGCAGGGAGAGAAAGGTGCAATTTTTATTCTTTAACTTGACAGCTATTGAAGAAAATGTCTCTTGGCACACCTGAACCAAAGGAAGCAATTCATTCACCAAGTGAAAAATGGGAATCGGTGTTATCTGAAGGGAATTTTAATGCCAGGGAGCAGAAAGGTGACAAGAACAATGCACAGACCAAGTTCTCCTGTGCTCAATTTGTTAAAGCATTGGCCACTGTTTTCTTGCCACTAAAAGCTGAAGAGTAATTGTGCTGGCAATCCACACACTTTCTCAGGAGGGGACAATCCCCACAGTGATTTCAGAGTGCTCCACACAGCAGGGAAGGCAGAAACAAACACAAACCACTACTATTACACCCCAGCAACAAACAGTTCTTAGTTCAGCAGTGCACAGACCAGCCACATGCATTTGGACGTTCTCAGAGCTGTTCCTTACCTTCGGAGGCTCTCCTTCTTCTCCTCTCTGGTCAAGCAGCTATCCAGATGTTTGTTTATATATTGCTCTAGAACGGCAACCTCACAAACAGGACATTCCACTGAAAGCAACGGAGAAGGAATTTACTAGTGTGGATATAACTGTATATATGTAACAGTATATACATAAAGAGCAAATGTTTTCATCTGAGAAACTAATTGCTGATGGAAGAAAATGATAATCCAGAACTCCAGATTTCTTGTTTTACATGATCTCGCATGTCTGTCCAGAATCTTCCTTTTTAGCTCTTTCCAGAGCACTGAATTCCCTCTCTGTGTGGGATCAGACTGGCTCTCATCTTGCCTGCAGTCAGAGGGAATAATGTACCTAATAAAATCTAGACTAACACACACTACCCAGTAACCTCGAGGCTAACAGAAACAGCAGCACATTTCCCTGGTAATGCTTTCCACTTTTGCAGTATTTTACTCCTAAATAAAGGATAAAACACTACAGCACAAGCTTTATTCATACTAACATTGTGTTCCCAACGTATGGCCCTCTCAGGACTGTCAACCCACAAGGTAACAGCCTGACAGGAACCCCACAATCCAGCCATGCTTCCTGCTCATTTCTGAGCACAGGTAAATGGATTCTGCACCTGGCCTGAGAGGCTCACGAAAACCACAGGCATGGACCCACAAAACACAATTACTTTTGTATCCTATTTTCAAGAAGCATCTATAAACATTATCTGTAAGACAGACTTAACATATTCCTCTTCAGCAGCCAGATGATGTCACAAACAAAAGGCTAATTTTGAATGAACAGGATGAGAGTCTTCATCCCCCTCTGTGTCAGCATGAGGAAACCAGCTTTGATTTAAACAAAACAAAAAACCTCTGAAAAATCCTGGTGTTGTTGAGCAAGTTCTCTGGTAACATTGCTCTGCAATTCCCAACTCCCACCATGTCATATTCCAAAGGTTAAAGCACCCCAAACAGTTGGGACAGTAACAAAACACACTAGTCCTGAGCTGTCTGTGACTGAACTGGAAGTTACATGTGAGTTCTTGGAACAGGAACAAATAACACTAAAACCCCTCACTGCAGGCAAGCAAGTGAAAGTTTTAATTGCTCAAAAATAAACAAGCAGTAAAATTTCATGTGAGTTTCAAATTACCAGCACAAGCAGGTCTGATGTGTAAAACCATGACAGGTTTCTCATGGCTCCTTCCCTGGCTGTGGTACCTCTTTAAGCAGGATTCATCCAGCTAATGAATACATATGAACTTCAGAGTTCCAGATGAATAAATCATTAAACAAAAGAACAGATAAATTTGAACTAATAAGAACCAGAGGTGTACTCCTACATGGTGCTTTATTTTAATTTAGGCTTTTAGCTGGGTCAATAGGATGGCTGCCAGCATGGCAGAACTAAGAGGATTCTGCCATTTTATTGTGGTTGGTTAGTACAAAAGGGAATTTTCATGCTTCAAAATAAATGCACCTTAACTCTCTAGAATGACAAAAGAATAAAGCAGATGACTCTTCCGGAGAGTGTGTGAACAGAGATATTAACAGAACTGCTGCCATGTTCACTTTGAGTTCAGGCTCACCCCTCAAATAACAAACACGTTATAAAATAACCTGTATCTGCTCACTCAAGGATACAAGAGCAGAATAAATGTCAGTGTCTGTCTAGTCATTAGGGGGAAGGAGAAGAGAAATTACTTCATTTTTACTAAGTCTGTTGCACAACTATTGTTTTTTAGCGTTGTTACTCAAAGCAAAGGAATCCATAAGTGCTGAATTCCACTGAATTCCCTGGCAGCAGCTCAAGCTTCCTCGTGAGGAACAGGCTTGGAGCAGAGCTGTCCCACACCAGCAGTGATGTGAAGGGAGCACAGGCCAGCTGAAGGGGAAGGAGCTGAACGTGCCAACACGGATCAGAGCCACGTGGAGAAATGGGGTGAGTGCCAGGTCACAGCCACCCACACACGGGGGAGAGAGCAGGACATAACCAGGAATTAAACACCTCACCTTTCTTGTCTTCTTTTACCACAGATGTAGAAGGCTTTTCATGACTTTTGGTGCACCCAGGAATCTCTTGTGATCCCACTTTGTTGTCTTTACCCCCAACCTCTGCAGAAGTGCTGTAAAGGTCATGGTGTTCCTCAGTTTTGAAACTCTTCTGATCACTCCATGCCAGGCCACCTGCCTTTGTGGAGGTGCAAACTTTGTCCTTTCTTAGGAAGCTGTCAATCCCTGGCATCTCTTTTGAATGTGGCTGAGAAGCAGGACTCCTGTGGCTCTCGGCAGCTGGACGCTGGCTGCAGGCCGCAGGGGCTGGAGTTAGGGGAGCATCCAACACCAACTGGAACAGCTGCTGCCTGGAAGCACCCAGAGAAAACACAGTTAGCACACCGCACAGTGTAGTTTTTCTTGGAGAAACCAGAATGAAAACATGTTTTCACCAATTCCTTCCTCCCTCTCCCCCTTGCTCGCACGCAGCACGAGGGAATTGCGCAGCCCTCAGGAACCTGGCGCAGAAGCCAGCCGAGCCTCCCATGCTCTGCAGAACCTAAGCACCATTTTCCTGATTCCAAACTAAATAAATTGCATTTTGCAAACACAATAACATGCCTCTCAAACATCACATGGAATGCAGTAGAAACCAAGGAGTTTTCCCCCTTACTGGAAGATGACAGGAGGCCCTTTTCAGGCCAAAGCACCTCAAACAACACGTCACCCAGCTGTTCCAGAGGCTCCTGGAGCAAGGGCTCAGCAGCAGGCACTGCCACACTCCATGGCTCAGCCAGCACATGCTCTGTAATCAAATGCCATGGCTTTACACACCGATGTGACACAGCTCACTGCAGCTGAGGAGACAAAGCCCAGGGGAAGCAGCATAGCTGCAGACTCTCAACTTGCAAAGTTTTTAACTGGGGAACACTTAATAACAGCTGAAATAATCTGGATTCCTGTTCCTTTAAAAGGAGGGGACCATGAGCAATGCCCCTACAGAAACTGCACTACCACAAAATTCTTTGTTACAGCACTCTCCTGAAGCCCTAAGACCCAACAAGACAGATTATCCAAGGAGAGCCAGCTCGCTTCACACAAAGGGTGCTGTTTTTGTACAAAGGGAGCCAGAAGAGAGAAAACCGAACAGATTCTGATTCACATTCTGTAGTAACAGCTGGCTCAATAAAATATGACCTGGTCTAAATCGGAAAGAAACTGGAAAAACAGTTAAAAACTCAATTCATCCTAACAATAATTTGGTAACAAATGTTGCTTTAATTACATCATTGACCTAAAATAATCCTAGGGAGCTTTTCCTCATATTAAAAAATAAAGACTTAGGAACAGACTTCCTGAAGGGATCTGATCTTGGCACAGAATTAGGGGAAAGAACACTAGGAAGAACTCACACAGGACAGTCCCAACTACTCTAAAGGCACTGTATCTCCTTGAAATTCCTCCTGCATTCCTGCTGGAGGTTCAATCAGTGTATCAGCAATGACAGCATCTCCTCTCTCAAGCACCCAGAGTCAATGTGTTTATTCCTCTGACTCACTACCTGTCAAGCAACCCTGATTAGGAAACAGAGATAAATTTGACAGTAAAAACATTTTTCTTCCCTACGTATGAAGAAAGGCAGAGATTTTCAGCAAGGACTACTACTTTTCTACTTAGGCAAGCGTAACTCTAATTTCTATTGCTAAGTTTTCTAATGAGGTGATGTAGAAACCAACAAATTTTACCAAAATAATCTGTTTAGTATAGGGCAATGAAATAAATTCTTTACACTTCACACAAAACTTTACACATTATTTTTGAAGATAACGGCCTCACTGCAACTGATAGAAGAACGCTTCATTAAGGACAGCTGGTGCAAATACTGCTCCTCATCTTTCTCTCCTGGCCTGCCCAGAGCCACAAATTCTGCCCCAGAGCACAGACAGGCAAGGGAACAGAAAACTGCCCATGGCAATGCCCCCCAAGCTCCTGCCCCGCTGGGGTCGGGGTGTGCCCTTCACCAGGGGGTCACACCCAGTAAAGCCCAGAGCTGCTCCTCTCCCTTTCACCCACGGCCACAACGGGGCACAGGACACCTCCACCTTTACTGGGAGACTGGAGAGCCCACCCCCTGCACAGGGAGGGAGCTGTGTTCCCACACATCACCCCGAGCACAGCCACGACAGCTCATCCTGCACACACTGCACACACGTAACGCTGAGCAGAGCACAAATGGGAGCAGCACTCAGCTCTGGCTGGAACCATTCCCATTCCCTGCATACGCTGACCTTGGAGCACAGCTCTCACTCTGCTAAGTGCCACCAACATTACCATTTCCTTCCCCTCCAGGCCTGACCTAAGAAATGGGTTTGCACTTTGTGAAATGCTGAGAAGATTTAAGGCCTAATTTTCATAAACATCAAACTACCCGAGGCTCAAAGTCAAGTTAGAACATACTTGATCTTTCAAACACGCTGAGTTCTTCAACCCCTGGACTTTGGGTTTGGTTTTGGGGACAGCCAAGGGGAAACAAAGCAGATGCAGAAGGGGGGGACACAGAAGATTTGTCCTGTATCAACATCACCAGGACAGAAAACAGCAGTGGTGTTAGGATTTAATGACACTCATCCCACATAACGCTCCCTGGACAAGCGGAGTCCCCTCAGCTCAGGGCTTGTGCAGCCCCAGGGGAGAGACCCAGCCCCAGGTGCCCAACCCTGGACACACACTGACCATTGCCTGCATCCCCCTGAGGAGCCTGTCCCACTACAGCAGTCAGCAGGGAGCCTTTCCCACCCAGACCTGGGGAGAGCCCTGCTCTGGTTCCCTCTGCCTGGGCCGGACTGGGCTCCGCAGTCCTACTGCTCTAACTTCATGTGAGAAATTGATGGAACTTCAAGTCACAAAAGGAAAGGTTATTGAACTACTCTCACTGCTAAGATTTATACTGATCCATTAAAGCAGTCCAAAAAAATTAACATTTACGATTCAATATCATAAGGGATCCAAGTCAGCACTACTTGTTCCCTACAAAATTAGGTATTAACAAAAAAATAGCAATCCATCTATCACTAGGAAGCACCAGAATTCAAGCTGAAACAATGGAACTGCAGGATTTAAATTATTCAAATAAATCAATTGAGTCTAGTAGTGGTCATACAGAAGATTAGATCTATCTACATTCTATGATCTTCGTCAGAGAAAAATTCTCTCATGAAACAAAGCCATCAGCTGAACTATGCTTCTTGTCACTTACAAAGCCAAGAGTCTCATTCACTTCCAGCTCCAAGTTAATTTCAGCAAAAAAGATGAAAGTGCATTTGTCTCCTATAGACAGGAATACCTACAGAATTCCCAGCAAATCACTGAGTAGCTTCTCATCAAAAGAAAAAAGATAATACAAAGAGCTTCATGTATCTACTGTGGTGAGAGTCTACCAAGCCACTGCAGGATTTTTCCAAAGTGTAAACATTCATCTTTGACAATGTTTCTGTGACACCACAATTTTTTTTGCTCAGTTCTCACACTGCTCCTCTCCATGGACTCTGAGCCTGGTCTCACACAGTCCCACCTTTCCAGCTGCCAAACCAGAGAGTAATCACAGAACTACATAAATACCTTGCAGAATTAAAGCTCTTCACTAGATCATCCAAAATCCGGTTGTTTCTCAGGTCAGATTCTGAGACTGCCTATTAAAAAAAGAAAGAAAGAAAAAGCAAAAAAAAAACCCTAAACAAACTTTCAAATGCAGTGAAAATAGCAAGTGCCCAGAAAACGTTCAAGTGATCAATAACTTGTTTCTTGGCTCAATGCTTCAACTACCCCCACTAAAGTGCTACAGGAATTAAAATGCTTAAAGGGTAAATATCTTTTCCCCCAAAATATCTCATATTAAAGTAACTGCATGAGAACTTAAGTCTGGGATATTAAAGGTAATAGATAAAAACAAAGCATAAAGCTAAAGCAACAAAGCCCAGTGTGCCCAGGCTCCAACAATGGTTTATTGTAGCACAGGTCTAACAATTTTGAAAACCAAACCATGGATCTTCCGAAGGTGGTAAGAACCTTAAGCGACAAAGCATGAAAACTGATGAAAGGAAATGTTAATCTTCTGATTATGGAATGAAAATGTGAATTATGAGATGCCTTTGTGCATTCAATTCATTCTTTTCAAACAATTTCTGATTTTTACCTCACTGCAACTCTCTCTGCTCCTCTTTTTAACAAAGCTTTTATTAGATTCTCATACCAGTACCTGCAAGTTTTAAGCAGGTGGCAGTAAAATGTACTCTATTGTAGTCTCCACTTGCTTGATGTTTAAAAACTGGCAAAGATACAAATAGGTACATTTTCTAGTCTTGAAAAGTCTCATGCGTTTCATGCTTTAGCACACAGACCAAAATTACTTCTATTTTGCCAATATTGCTGAAGCACCACTCACTGTTTTTAGGCACTGTTTCTGAGGTCGATAAAGCCCAATCAGTTTAAGGTGAAAAGTTAGATTAAGGCCTAGAAAAAATTGTGTTTTGTGTTCTTTAATCAAAAAAAGGCTTTAAGTGAGATCCTAATTACAACCCACCTGCAGAGCAGCCACAGCCTGCCCCAGTGCCCTGCACATTCAGCCTCCTGTCCCCAGTGCAGAGCAGAGGGCTCCCTGCCCCAAAGGCCACCTTTAGCACCAGGAGGGGTGGGGACACCTGCAGACACTCTTTGAGAGGAAATGAGGCCTCTCACACACGGAAAATTAAGTGCTTATGTTTCAGCACTGCTGGTTTAAATGATGGAGTGTTTTAACAAATTAACGTTTAATGTTTTGTGACAGATTGTACACACAGCCCTGAGCCAAAGCCCAGGCCTGATGCTCCATCCACTTCTGCCTGCACTGACAGAGGATTCCAGATGCAAGAGCACCCCACTTTGCCCATATGATCAGAATTATTTGGCATACTGCAAAGAGAAAAGCTCCTGAGATTTGTCAAAAAATAAAAAACAAACTGAGAAGAAAATACCAAACCAAAACCAAAACCACACTCACCACACAGCATGTTGGACACTGCGTTTTGTAGGACAAAAACTTGCGGATGCAAAGGGAACAATCTGCAAAAAGGAAATACATAATTTTGAAGCAGACATTCTTCCAAATGCAGTTCCACATCCTTGCTTGTGTATTTCCTCATTGTACAATATGTGCAAGCTATTCTACAATACACAAATATTGAAAATACACCATTTTTCCATGGAATTGAGATCATCACTGTTGCAAAAAAATCAGTATTTTATGCAAACATGTGTCAACATCAAATATCAGCTCCTCCATCTAAAGCTGATGTTTGTTTCTTTTTGTTTCCCAGTGTAAGACAAGAAAACCTTCGTCAGCCACCACCACTACAGCAGTGTTTGCACTGCTCACTCCCTCCCCATGCTGGATCACTTTCATCTTCCTGCACAGCCCCAGACAAACTCCCAATCCCCTCTTTTTCCCAGGCTCTTCTGCCCCTTTCCAAAACAATACCAACTTGCTGTTGAAAAAAGAGGCTAAAAAGGAGGGGAGACAGCACTGAAATGCTGAGAGACAGCTTAATGTCATCTCATCATCACAGGATGCCTCAACAGACTCAGTGGGGAAACACACCGTAAGTTTCACATTGTCACAGTAAACTTCTGCATTCATTACACTTTGTCAACTTCTCTGTGAGCTTTCACAGCCACTTAAGGATTTAAAAAGTCATCATTCTCCAGGAACAGACATTTCCTCACTAGATCATTATGGGTCAGAGTCTCAGCACTGAACACACTCAGCAGCAGCTCCCCAAACAGATATTTCATAGACCCTCTGGGAATTTCTTCTGAAAAGCAGCAGAAGCATTAATTAATCCCAGAATGGTTTGGGTTGGGAGGGACCTCAAAGCTCATTTCATCCCACCCCCTGCCATAGGCAAGGACACCTTTCACTAGACCAGGTTGCTCCAAGCCCCATCCAACCTGGTCTAATGCACCAATTAACACTTAAAACCGCAAATCCATCTAAATGCTCAAAAATTACTACGTATATAGTAAGAATTGATACAGGCTGAGAAAGCCGTAAAGAAAAGAAAGACACTTTAACTGTATGGATAGGAAGGAAGTGGCAGACCCAGGCTGCCAGCACCTGACACCCCAGCACCTTCCAATGGGCCAGGCCCGTGTGTGCAGTAACTGCTGCTCGGAGCCAGGGCAGCCACAGCTCCCTCAGGGAGAATAAATCACACAAGCTCTCAGCATTCATCTCTGTGCTCCCCTGGCCACCTTTCAGCTATGCCAGCCCAAGGACCAAGTTCATCCTCTCAGACCCAAGAGTATAAGAAATCCCTGGGCCACATGTCACTCTGTTCATATTAGAGAAGACATTCACCTTCAGATGCTCTTACTGTGTGAAAAACATACCAACAGCACACCTGTTCTGTCACTAATGACACAGCCCAAACCACTGTGACAGTTAAATACCTACTCTCACATGAGCTACTGAACCCTCCAGGCACCCAAGGAGAAGCACAGGAGGAATTTTAAGCAGCTACAGATGCAAACAGATTACAGAGATGTCTAGAAGCCCTGAAATAGATCATTAAGAAAACGAGAATCAGCAAAAAGTTTTGCAAGTAGACATATTTCATTTTCATCCATTCACAATTACTCATTAAAGGCAAAGGTCTTTTGGCTCCAGTTGTCCAACCTCAGTCATCTGAAGAGATTACAGAGACAAGAGAGAGGAAAATACTTCAAGAAATCTTGATCTATTGTAGAAAACTTGGACCTTCTGCAGTTTGCAGGGGAAAATAAATGTGCAATCTGTTAAAAAAAAGAAGGTAGACAGATTCTTTTCAAAGTTAAGGGCCTCTGAACCCCACTGTGCCCCAGACAGGCTGTACTACCAGCAAGCATAGAGAATTCCCAGTTTTGTGGCTCCCAACACTAGTTTCAACGGTGACAGCTTTGCCAAGCTAAACTAAACTTCATTGCCAAACTACAATGTCCCCCTTCACGGAAGGAAGTGCTAGAGTTTCTGAATCAAACAATTACAAGCATTTATTTTAACGTGAGAAAAGGCAACGTACTTCCCCCCTAATCTGGCTTCAGCAAACTGCTTGGGGCCAGGTTCCAGCAGGCATCGCCCAGGGCAGATAGAGCAGCACGGAAAATTTTAGCTCATAATGCTCTCCACATAGACTTTGCATTTGTACCACCCTCAAGATGGTAAGAAAGATATTTAAATAAACCATGTGAGATGCCACATGTTTGTATTACAGCAGGAACTACACAAAGGAAGGGTCTGGCTGCTTCCCTCTCGCAAAGCTTCTCCCAGCTTCCATCACAAAGAGAATCACAGAACCCTAGGATGGTTTAGGTGGGTAAGGACCTTAAAGCTCATCCAGTCCCCCCTCCTGCCATGGGCAGGGACGCCTTCCACTGTCCCAGGCTGCTCCAAGCCCCATGCAGCCTGGCCTTGGACACTGCCAGGGATCCAGGGGCAGCCACAGCTTCTCTGGACACCCTGTGCCAGGGCCTCCCCACCCTCACAGGGAATATTTTCTTCTGAATCTCTAATCTAACCCTGTTCCTCAGTGGGAAGCCATTCTCCTCTGTGCTGGTACTCCAGGCCCTTGTAAATAGTTTCTCTCCATCTTTCCTGCATGCTCCCTTCAGGCACTGGAAGGTGGCAATTAGGTGACCCTACAGAACCTTCTCTTTGCCCCGCGGGACAATCCCGACTCGCCCGCCTTTGTTCTCAGTTGCCACTCGGGTGTTCACACACGAGACAGCGGCACCGGGCGAGTCCCGCAGGAGCAGCCCCAGGCCTCGCAGCGCTCCGTGCGCGGNCCAAGCCCCATGCAGCCTGGCCTTGGACACTGCCAGGGATCCAGGGGCAGCCACAGCTTCTCTGGACACCCTGTGCCAGGGCCTCCCCACCCTCACAGGGAATATTTTCTTCTGAATCTCTAATCTAACCCTGTTCCTCAGTGGGAAGCCATTCTCCTCTGTGCTGGTACTCCAGGCCCTTGTAAATAGTTTCTCTCCATCTTTCCTGCATGCTCCCTTCAGGCACTGGAAGGTGGCAATTAGGTGACCCTACAGAACCTTCTCTTTGCCCCGCGGGACAATCCCGACTCGCCCGCCTTTGTTCTCAGTTGCCACTCGGGTGTTCACACACGAGACAGCGGCACCGGGCGAGTCCCGCAGGAGCAGCCCCAGGCCTCGCAGCGCTCCGTGCGCGGCACTCACAGCTGTGCGAGCACTGCGGGATGATCACGGCGATGCTGAAGTAGTCGAAGCAAATCCCACAGCGCAGCAAGTCATCCACGGCCTGCAACGAGAGCGGGGTCAGCAAGGCGGGCGGGCGGCACGGGCAGGGGGCGCCCCGGCAGCGGGGCTCGCCGTGCCGAGAGGCCGCTCCAGGGCCGGGGATGCG
>VWZT01012871.1:567872-606741 GCA_013397055.1 Pachycephala philippinensis | reverse complement strand
GCCCCGTGTGCGGGTTCTGACCCAGTCCCGTGTGCGGATGCTCACCTGGCCCCGTGTGCGGGCACTGACCCAGCCCCGTGTGCGGGTTCTGACCGAGGCCCGTGTGCGGGTTCTGACCCAGTCCCGTGTGCGGGTTCTGACCCAGCCCCGTGTGCGGGTTCTGACCCAGCTCCCTGTGCGGGTTCTGACCCAGCTCCCTGTGCGGGCGCTGCCCGCCGCACTCAGGGCTCGCTGACAGGGAGCGACCCCGGTCCCCGGGCGGGTCCTGGGGCACACTTCACACTGTTACAATATTCCTGTTGATTTAACTTGGTGCAGCAGAGGTTTTTACACACACACACGAAGTATATTTAACCATTTTTTATTATACCCTACAGAACAGTAGTACCTCCCTTTGCTTACTTCATTTCACAGGTGTCTTTTCAGCCCTTCACTTTTGCAGCTGCTGGTGACTCAAACGTGCTGTCACCCAGAAACTGTGTGCATGTGTGCCTGATTTTTCCTATGAGTTTTTTTTGTAGCACTGCATTTTGCATGCTCTTGCTCCTGATCTGAGCTAGTCTGATTTTTGAATCAAGCCAAGCTCCCTCAGCTGACACTCAGTAGCACTCATATATATCTATATAAAAGGTACTCCATGACCCACGTGATGGAGAGGGTCAGAAGAAACCATCACAATCATTTCTGCTGGCCTTGGGCACGATGAATCTCTGAATTTATATATTTGAATGGATCTGATTACTGCCTACCCCTTGCCAAAAGTGCTGGAATTTACAGAATAGTGTCACTGCCACTTAAATGCCTGTTCTTTTCACCTTAAGGAATCCATTTCTGCTTTCTCTGTGAGCTGTGACCTAAGTAATGTATCAAACTCTTGCAATTTTCTGTTCTTTTGGTTCCCTCATGCACACGGCAGTTTCGCACATTCTGACAGGAGCTTATTGGGTGGGAATTAACCACCCAGGAACAGGCACAGAGTGTTCATGGGTTCATTTCTGCAGCAACACGTTTAAGTGGACTGATCAAGAGCAAAGGGCAGTGAATTTGCAGCCAAGCACCATCCACACAGACCGCTCCTGAATAAAACACAGTTTAAACTATTTCCACGGTAAAAGCACCATACAAAAGAACCCTGGGAAATCTATGCTTTCACCTGAATCCTGCACGCTGCAGAAGCTGGAGAGCATCCCCCTCCTCAGGCTGCGTGGCAGGATGATCCCTTTAGCCCACGGTGCATGGCTTGGTGAGCTGTGAGCGCTCTCCCGGTGGGATGCAGTGCTGTGGGGAGAGGGTGGGATGCAGTGCTGTGGGATATCCCACCATAGCAGAGGGTGGGATGCAGTGCTGTGGACTGTCCACCATGGCAGAGGGTGGGATGCAGTGCTGTGGGAGATCCCACCATGGCAGAGGGTGGGATGCAGTGCTGTGGGGAGAGGGTGGGATGCAGTGCTGTGGGCTGTCCCACCACGGCAGAGGGTGGGATGCAGTGCTGTGGGCTGTCCCACCATGGCAGAGGGTGGGATTCAGTGCTGTGGGCTGTCCCACCACGGCAGAGCCACTGGGCAGCCCTGGCAGCCCTCGGACCGTGCCACACTGCCCGAGAGCTTGGCCAGCAAAGCGCTCCCACCTGCCTGGCTGGAGCCTGCTCGAGCACACCCCCGGGAGCAGAGGAGCCCCACAAAGCCTGCCGAGTGAGGACAGTTCTCCTCTGTAGGAATGCTTCCCGCTGGTTTATTGGCACTGTGGGCTTTGCTGTAGCAGGAATAAACTGGTCTATCTTGCTGAACGACTAAATTACAACTTGTTATTATACACAGAACACCAAAACAGGGAACATATCTCCTCCCAAGCCCCTGAAATACTCATTTAAATTAAAATACCAGGAGGTCCCCACTGCATTTTCATAAACTTGTTGCCCTACTCTGTTAGCAGAGAAATGTATGGAAAAGCTTAATAAGAGGTGGAGCAGCCTGACACAAAGCAAATCTCCAAAAGCTACCGATTTTCACTTGTGTTGTTGAGACAAAATATTTAAGTGGGGTTTTACATAATTCCCAGCTGTTTGTGCACAACTTAATGTAAAGAGTATTTGTTCCCCTGTGGTGCTCAGTGCCTTGTGAAGAACTGTTGTTTTCCTCCATGCCCCGACAGACAAACAGCTCGTCCTCAGCTGCCCTTAGGACATGGATCTTGGAACTAAAACTAACACTCCACCAAGGTCTGCCTTGTATGTCTGTGTCACTGGACATTCTTCATTATAGATGTACAAACACACCATAGAAACAAGCCTCTGGGACACCAGTACGTAGATTGGATGAAAAATCAGCAGAAGAACATACTGTACTTCAAAAGAAAATATCAAACCCCAAACCAGAGAACATTCTGATTTAATTGTTTCTAAGTATTTTCAGAGATTCCTTAATATTTAAAGCAGTGGAAAGTTTCTCATCATGTCATTCCCAACAGGAAAGGAGAAGAACCTGAAACCACTGGTAAGATTGTTCAGAAATATTTAACATTGACCTTTCTCTGCCCTTGTGTTAAAGTTGGCAACCATTTATTGATTTCTACAGGACTAAATTTAGTCTGATGTTGAGACTTTTGGAACAAGAAGATCCCACATTGTCATGGTTTAACCCAAATCAGCATCCAAGCCCCATGCAGCCACTCGCTCATTCCCCCACCAGTCTGGGACTGGGAAGAGAATCAGAAGAGCAAAAGTGAGAAAACTCGTGGGTTGAGATAAAGGCAGTTTAATAGGTGAAGCAAAAGCCACACACACAAGCAAAGCAAAGGAATTCATTCACTACCTTCCATGGGCAGTCAGGTGTTCAGCCACCTCCAGGGCTGCAGTGCTCCATCACATGCAGCAGTTACTTGGGAAGACGAACTCCCGTGACCCCACCTTGTGTACTGAGCACGATGTCCCATGGTCTGGACTATCCCTTGGGTCAGTTGGGATCCCCTGTCCTGGCTGTTTCCCCTCCCAGCCTCCCAGGCACTCCCAGCTTGGCAGTACAAGGAGCTGGAAAGGCCTTGGTTCTGTGTGAGCCCTGCTCAGCAAGCACAAAAACATCTCTATCAGTAATCACCGTGTTCAGCACAAATCCCAAACGCAGCCCCATGCCAGCCACTGGGAAGAAAATTAACTCTACCCCAGCCAAAACCAGCACGACCAGGTGCAGGCCTGGAGCAGCCAGAGGATGTCCTGGAGGGAGGAATCGGAGCACCTGTGAGGGGTGTGGGGTCAGCCCTGCAGTGGCTGCTGGTTTTCTGCTCCGCCATGTTCAAAGACAACAGACTGCAGAGGCGGATTCTGAGGTGCTGGTTTTTCTTTCCTGTCGTTAGTTTTTGGCTAAAAGCCTCTGTTTTAGCAGTGGTCCCAGCACCCCTCTGGCCGTTTCTGTGGTGAGCCCAGCACAGCAGCCTCGAGTGCAGCCAGCGATGCCGAGAGCCTCAGTCACAGCCTTCCAAGCACAAAAGACCACAGGACATGCTAACAACCTTTCATTAGTCAAAAGATTCCCAGCCCACGTGCTGAAGTGAATTCATCACCCTAGCAGAGGTTGTGCTGGCAGGTACCTCACACCCAGCCTTTGCTGCTTTGGCTGTGCCACAGCTCCACAAGTATCTGGCCATTTCACACAGAAATTACTTGAAAGCACAAACGAAATCCTTTTCTCTTTTTTTTTTTTTTGTTGTTTTTTAGCCTACTGCAATGATTTTAGGCCAACATAAATCAGTTTTACAGAGCAGCATGGAAACTTCCATGAAAATGCTGTGAGAGTTAGCAGCCAAAGGAGCCAGAAATAATATTTAAACTTTCTCCTGGAGTGCTTTAAGATGGACAGAGTAAAATCACTCTGGGCATTTCACAGTAAACCAATGCTGATTGAGTTGGGCCTGACCAGAGGGCAGGATGAAATGACAGTGGCTGCTGGACAGGCAGCCTGGGCAGAGGAGGCAGCAGATGAACTGGCACAGCCCTGACCTGGGACAGGGACACAGAGTCAAAGAATGAGCCAGAAGTGAATTGGCCTTTGCTTATTTTGCCTTCTGCCTCAGCAACACTTGTTGACGTTTCAGAGACATTGTTTTGCAGATACCTCCCATTTGGACACTGATGCTGATGCAATAAATGTTATAAAAATCGTGACTAATCTCACTAGCTCCAAACTACTCCAGTATAAAAACTCCCACACCGATAATCCATGCACACTTAGACACAGTGGTAGGTCTATAATACCTTCCATTTTCTTTGACTGTCTCCCAATAGTGTATTCCATTGCCAGCATTGTGCCTTAGAGTCACTCTTTGGCTGTTTGGTTCTTGGGTAAATCAGGTGAAATTCAAAGGCAAGAGAGTCAGTACGTTAATAGAAGTGTTTCTTAGTTGATATTCCAGCTCTCCTACACAGATTCAGCCTTTTTCAGTTGAAGGACTTGGGAGCAGAGTTTGGATACAAATTATTCCCACTCCCTTGTGCCATATGGCTGCTGATTTGCCACAAAATGCCCATCACTGGGACTTCATTCCTTTGCTAAAAATTGTTTGCGTTGTTCTGCTGCTGTATTTATCACTTCATTGCTGCCATCCCCTGTTTCTAAACATTAAGCAGTTCTCAGCCTTTGCAATGCAAAGGTAGCACACCTCCCTCCACACCATCCCTATGCCAGGGTAAGACATTCCCCAAACACGCCCCTGCTCCAATGAAGGTTCATTTATGCTCGCCCTTCATTACTGGGAAGTGCAAGAGAGTCTGGAGAGCTCCTCATGGGGCTCTGGCCCCCTCAAGTACTCCCCAGCTCTGATTTAATTAAGAACACAACTTTCACCAACAAGGCTTCCGTGCTTTGCCATGGGTTATGAACTTGTGCCCCTGGAGTTTGTGCCCAGAGGGCAGGGATCCATCCTGCCTCCCACCAGCCCTCTCCCTGCTCATTCGCACACTCCAGCAGTCCCCAGCACTTCCAGCACTGTCTTGCCAAGATGCTGATGAGTCCCAGGAGCCACTGGAGATGTATTTCCCTGGATCGTGGGGCCTCAGCAGAGTCTCTGGCTGCTCCTCATGCCACTGTGTGTCACCTACAGCTCAGCTCGCTCTGCATTTCACTGGTGAACTGCTGCTCATCAACTAAGCAGGGTAAAACAGTCAGAACAAGACAACTGTGAAGAGGCAGTTTCAGCTCCTGCTCAGCTTAGCCTGTTTATACCTGGATTTATGTGCCAGAGTGAGACCAAACAGAGGGAGGAGGAGCCATTTGTCACCAGAACACCTGCAGAAAAAGCAGCTCCAGCCCGTCCATGGCGATGCAGCCAGCTCTAGTAGTGCACAGACCACTGCTGATCAGTCTGGGTGAGATGTGTGTCGGGATTGACGCCACTGGTGAAAAACAAAACCCCTTGAGTGTTGGCAGCTGAAACACCAGGTAATTACTTAATTGACTCCACGATTTCCACCTTGGAGCAGCAGCCTGCAGCACTCAGGCTAAAAGCAGAAGCCCATTAGTAATTCTGGCAGCAGTTAATGTCCCAGACCATGGAAAGCAGAAACCCAGAGCATGGCCCGGTGCAGTGCTTGGAAGCTGAGAGACACCCTGCATCCATCCATCACCTCTGCTGGACCCAGCAGCTCCTCCAGCTCTGACCAGAGACACAGACCCAGAGTGTCCAGAACTGAGAGATCCATGCAGGGAAACTAGAACAAAACCCAAGACATATCAATAAAAATTCAGCACAGAAGTGAGTTAGCCCAGTTCCCCAGTGGGTGGTACTGGGCAGACTGGCAGCTGCAGGACTCCTGCTGGGATGTGGGGAGGTCGGAGGCTTGGGGTAGGCAGGGGGCACCAGACCCACCCACGGTTTAAACTGGGATCAAGAGGCAAACAAGTGAGCAAAGTTATAAAGATGCTGCAGAGTAGCACTGCCACAATGGGGAAGCTCTGTGGGAATAAAACTACGTCTGGGGGCTGCTTTGGCTGTCAGGTCTGTAAAACATTTCCTTGCACTTCCCCTCAGACAGACCAGCCCTCTCCAACACATTCTCACACCAAAGGGATGCAGATGCCATCAGCCCTGTCCTGGGGAAGGCACCAGCACCCCAGAGTCAGGCAGGGTGGTCTGGAGGGCACAGCAGCGTCACCGAGGCTGCCACACCGGGCACACCCACAGCCCAGCACTCAACTAATTCAGCTGTCAGCACTGCACATCAATAACCTCAGCTTTAAACACTGATAATTGTCCAGTTAAGCTGACTTTGGCGGGAACAAATCCAACCTGGCACCAGCTGGGCCAGGGACAATGTGTTTGGGCTTTGCTGCTGTCAGCTCACGGCAGCAGTGCAGCAGGGCCAGGATCAGCTGGAGCCAAAGCCACGAGCAAACAGCACGAGGAAAGGGGTGTCTGACCATGAGGCTTGTCCCCAGAAGCCCTATGAACAATGTATAACTTCTTACAGGAAACAATCATTTATATAATTCCCATGGACTTCAGTTGCCACACCAGGGAGGGGGGAAGGCATTAGTCATGCACTAGCAGATGTTTTGACTTACGTAAGGCTTAATTTCTTTTCTTTCTTTCTTCTAAGAAAAAGGCTGCATCTCACCCTAGAGCCTTCTTGAGAGCCTCCTCACCCCGGCCATTGCCACAGCTCCGCTGTGGCACAGCTCTGCCAGCTTCAGCACTTGCCCAGTCATTGCTAAATATGTTATTTTTATAAAGGCTCTCTTGAAGGGGGTGAAAAAAATGGATGCAACAACAGTTTAGAGACAGAAATTCAACACAAGTTTCATTGGTGTTCAGCAGCAGCAGGTAGGGGGTGGATAAGGCTGCCAAGGACAGCTATTCCTTGTCAGCTGAGACACATCAGGGAGGGAAACAAGCTCGTTAGCTTTGAGCAGGATAGGAGGGCTTGGGCTGGTGACCAGCACTGATGACCAGCACTGATGACCAGCACTGAGGACAGCCCTTCCCTGGGGCAGTGCCACAGGGGGCACAGGGCTCTCACCAGGCTGCAGAACCCCATCCACTGCCTCACTGCATGAGCTCCCTGGAAGAGCAGCCAAAGGATCTGCACCAGCTCCCAACCAAGCTCATGCCCATCAAAATCTCCAAGTGCCCCAGGCAGCTGGGTATCCTAATTAAGATATTTATCTTGGTTAGGTAGAACCGGACACGTTTGCATGTCCAGAGCTGAGTCTCACGCTGATGGGCTCGGGTGGAATTAGGAGCTGTCAGAGGGTGCCTGGCCTTTGGATGCTGTCAGGAGGGTGTTATTAGATTTACAGGTCTGGGATAAGCTTTGCTCCAGAGCCGAAGCTTCATTTCCAACACACAAACCTCCACTGATTTTGCAGCATCAAGGACTCCAAGCCCAAGTCTCTGGAAGATTCCTGGGGAGGGAAGAAGCATCTCTGTGGAACAGAGCAAGGCTGGTTTACCTGCAATGCTTATGCTGATCTGATGCACAAGGTATTTAAAATCCAGCAAATTACACTTTTATCTCACTAAACACTAACCAAAATGCTTCAACAGCTGCTGCCCTCCACCCCACAAGCAAGGGAAGTGATCCCAAAGGGCAGCAGGAATGTGGTGCTGTTTTCCAGCTGAGCTGTGATCATAAAAAGGTTTCCAACTGCTCCACAGTATTTACAGAAGATGGATAATGCTGCAGTCTCTTAGGCCTGCTGAAGTCTGGTTTCCAGTGTTTCTATAGTGAGGCTGTAGGTGTATATTAAGGGGAAATAAAAAAGTTATCAAAAGTTGGGGAAATACTCTTATTTTCATTCTGTGCCTGCAGCCGGCTCAGGCACGGGATACAGCACAACCTCCCCAAGGGAGTGGCTCACTCAGCCCTGCCTGCTCCAGGTCCTGTTTGAGCCCAGAGGTGGGCAGGGGGGTGGGGACAGCCGGGGCACCAGGAACACTCGGGACACCCACCACATCAGCACTGGTCAGCCAAGGGAAGGGCTCCTTGGGAGATGGGGACATTGCTCTGGCTTGTGCTGGAGCAGGGAGGGAAAGATCCAAAGAAAAATATTAAAATTGAAACCAAATTGCACCAAAACCCAGCACGTCCCACAGCAGCGCTGGCTGGTGCGAGTACTGTCCCTCCCATGGCTGATGAGCCATCGCTGGGCAGGGCCAGGGGAACTGACATCTGAAAAACACTTCGCCAGTTTCAAGAATCAATCTCATCTGGCAAGTCTTTTCCCCTCTCCACAGGAAATTAAACATATGCTCCCAGGGAATGTCTCCAAACACATGCGCACCCACGTGGGAAAATCTCTGCCACATCCCTGGGGCTGTGGTCACTCCTGCTGCCCTGCCCCAGGGGGCTGAGCGTTGAGCAGCCCCAGACACTGAGGGTGCCACAGGCAGAGGGGATCAGGCAGGAGAAAGGGCACTGAACAGCCCAACACGGGCTTGGTCCAGCCACAAGCAATGAGGGTGCAATAAATATACACCCTCAGCAACAAAGCCAATGCAACAGAGCATCTCTCAAATGTTCACAAGACCAGGGAACTCCAGGCAGGTCAGAGCTGCTGCCCAAAGGGACCCACAGCCATATCTGAGCTGAAACAGCAGCAGGGGCTGCAAAACCCCTCTGAACTGGGATGCCAGGAATGAGCCGCTACCCTCAGGTGGCCCCACACCATCCCTCATGGCCCTGGCTCTCACTGGGATGGAATGCTCCTCTCTGCACCCTGGGCTCCATGCTGGCTCCCCAGCGTGGCCCATGGCTGTGCACAGATGCCATTGCCGGGCAGAGCCATTCCCAGGCAGAGCCATTCCCAGGGCAGTCAGACTCAGAGGCTGCAGGAGGGACGGGGGTGCCATGCACAGTCCCTGCCATGAGCTCACAGCACAGTGCTCTGTTTTAGTTTTAAGCATGGATGGAAAATCTTTACCTCATTTGCTAAAAGCACTTTAATGTCTTTGCACAGGAAAAAAAATACTAAAATGTATTGGTAATTTGGATTATTTTATTCAGTCAGCAGGACTGAGAACACTTGCTTCACTTCGAGTCCAGGTTCAAAGCACTAATCACTAAGCTCTGCATCATTTCCTTTACATTTCATTTCTATGCCATTTTTTCATTCATTAGCGATGAGTGTGACAGGTGCCAGAGTGGCCTTAGGTGCCCCTTGGAGCACACAGAGCGAGTGGCTCTTGGATCCATCCAAGTATTGAACTGCTGGACCTATCCAAGTTAAAGGCAAGTCACCCACAGAACATTCCTTGGTGCTCAACTACCCCAGAGACGACTGGAGGAAGCTGAGAGTTCATTTCAGCACCTCAGAGGGTTCTAGTGTTGAATGAGGTCCTGGTGAGGCAGAGGCAAGGCTTGGCACTGCCACACGCCAGCACTGTCCTGCTCCAGCCCCGGAGCACTCCCAGGGCTAAAAGCAAGTGCTGTGCTATTTCTCCTCACCAGTGGAGAGTAGGGCTGGCTGGGACCGCATCTGCCACCCAGCCCTCATCCTGCCATGTGCCGTCTCACAGGGGCGTGGGCCATCGAGGGAGGAGTTGGTGCTGCACGAGGAAACGCCATTTATCCAGAAGAAGAAAACCAGAGTCACCGAGAAGGAATTGTTGGGAGCTGCTGCTTCCCCAGTCACGCTTGTCTAAAGCCCAGCCAGGCCCTGCTGTGGCCCTCAGGCACTGCCCCGTGCTCCCTGTGGCACCACGGCTGCTCCTGCTCAGCCCAGAGCCAGCCCCAGCTCTCAGCAGGTTCTCCGTGAAGACAATCACACCGCAGAGCTGCCCTGCTGTGAGGAAGACATCTCACCCTGCAGTGACAGGCTGCGGTTTGGACATACACAGCACAGCTTTGTCAGGAGTCTCTTATTCACACAGTTGCTCAGAGAGGCAGACACAGCATCATGATTTTACCTCCTCATCTTTTTTTATCACCTCACGTCCAGTCCCATGGCATCTTCCAGCAAGGGGCATCAACAAGACCCACCATACACCCACCTCAGACACCACCATCACTTCCAAGCTCCCGAAGCCCCTGGGAGACCCTCTGCTCGGAGGGGACAGCCAGGCTCCTGCAGCCCCTGCTCCGTGCCCTGCACCCCACAGCAGAACCCCAAATGGGGACAGAGCAACTCGGAGCCCCCTGATGGGGCCCAGCACCCACGTCTGCTTCCAGGGCACTGCGGGCACCTGCCGGCCACAGGTTCCTCGAGCCCCAAAGCCCACCTTGCTCCGACAGGCTGGGCAAGGAACGGAGCAGCTGCCCAGTAGCACTCCCATGAGCAGAGCTTACACACACTCACCAGTTAAAAGGTATTTTTAACTTTAGAAGGAAATCAACACACGTGTCAGTGCACAGCAGTGTAGAAAGGTAATTTAAATGCAAATACTGCATTCGGCCCATAGAAATTAATAAATACATTCAATTTATTGTTCACACTTAGAGTTAATGATTATCACACCTCAGCCGGGTAACTGGATCCTCTGGAGAGAAATAGTTCAGGTATTAATTTCAGTTCAATCAGTCAGTGACAGCCCGCGCAGCACCTTCCCCCGGAGCGACGGCAGAGCCCGGCCCGGAGCGGAGCGGGGGCAGCGGCCGGGGAGGGGAGGGAAGACAGAGAAGGGACGGATCGGGAAGAGAAAGAAGGGTCGGATAGGGAAGGGAAAGGGAAGGGAAGAGCAGGGACGGGTCGGGTCCCCCCTCCTCGCGCGGGTCACTCGGCCCGGCCGGGCGCGGGGCGCTGCTGCTCCCTGCTGGCGGCGGGCGGACACCGCGGGGACACGGCGGGGACACGGCGGGGACACGGCGGGGACACCGGGCCCGGCCCCGCCCGCCGCGGGACGAGAGGCGCACGGAGCACACCTGGTGCAGCCCTTGCACGCCGGTCACACACCCCGCGGAGGCCTCTCGAGTGTCGCACAGAGCGCACACCTGCAACCCCAAGGGCCTGGCCAAGGGCCCTGTTCCCCCACACGCATCCGCTGCCCCGGGACCTGCTGGAGCCACCCCGGGCTTTCTCCCAGGGCCGTGCCCAGGATGCTCCCGCGGTGGGAACAGGGCCGTGTCAGAGCCGGACCCTGCTGCCCTGGGTGCTGAGGAGAGGGTGGTGACCAGCACAGGGCAAGCCTGGCAACCCAGAACCCACCCTGCACCCCCTCCCCTGAGGCTGTGCCCATTCACCGTATTTAAGGAGGGGTAATTAAGGACAGGGTGATGCAGGTCGAGCCCCACCTGCAGTTCAGCCCGTCCTCCCCCTGCTCGAGGATCGCCAGCTGCGTCTGCAGCCGCCCCACCTCAAGGATGGATGACGGATGGAATCAGGGAGGTCTCTGCCTCTCCTCACTGCCAGGATGGGAGGAAAGGGAAGCCAGTAACCAGCAGCAGAAAAAAACAATGGGAAGAGACATAACCCAGGGTGAGTGAACGTACTTGCAATATATACAGGGCTGGCAGAGCGGGGCATGAGGGGACGCGTGCGATGGGCACGGGACAGGCACCAGCGAGATCCACCACCACTGCAGGGACAGGCTTGGCTTTTCCCCTTGGCCGTGCTACCCCCTCACTCCTACACTCCTTCCCTGTGGGAGGGGATCATCACTCTTGTCCCATTTGCCACAGAGCAAGCCCTAAATAATCTCTGCTTAAAGCTCATTTTGACATCTGCTTTTGTCTGCTTTCATTCATGCATTGTGGGCACGGTCCCCTTCCCAGAGCAGAGTGTGACATGTCCCCTGTGGCAGGGCAGGGGGCTCCCCCCATGGGGGGGACATCTCGCCTGGCACAGACCAGCACAGGTCCTGCCACCTCACTGGAAATGGGCAAATCCCTTGGAGGTGGTGGGTGGGTTTTTTATTGACCTACATCCTTCCTTCCTGTGTTTGCACCATGTGCCCAGAGCTGAAAGAGCCCATATGTCATCTCCATGGCCCATCCAAACACACACAAAGGCAGCTGCTGAGCATCCATGGGATGAGGGGTGGGGAAGAAACACAGGCCAGAGGCAGCAAATCTTCTGAAACCACAGACAACGTTTCTGAGAAAAGTTAAGCAGTTTATTCAACAGGATGAGTCCACACCCAACCAGTGGCTTCATCTACATGGCATCACCAGCACACACGAGGACCCACTCAGACACTCTAGCTGACGGCATCTCACCATACGTTACAGAGACAACAGCAGAGGAGGAAGAGGAGGAGGAGGATGACCGGTACAGTGGGCAGCAGCCGGCGGTTTCCCACGGCCTCCCGGCATAACCAACCCCGTCCCCACCACACCTCGCAGCCCAGCCACGCGAAGCAAATCAGACTCGGGACATCTACTGCCGCCCCGCGAGAACCACAACACCGCTAGTTAAATAACACACCCGGGGATACAGAACGACCTACCAGGGACTTCAGCCTAGGGAACAAAGTGCACTGTCATCGCCGCCCCGGGACCGCGCGCTCCGGCGCTCAGGGTCTGTCCAGGGAAGGGGCCGCGGTGCCACCGCGCTGCCCTCAGCACCATCGCAGGCTGGGCTGGACGGGGCAGGGCCGCGGTGCCATCGCGGTNGGGCCGCGGTGCCACCGCGCTGCCCTCAGCACCTTCGCAGGCCCGGGGCCGAACCGCCAGGCAGGCCGGGCTGGACGGGGCAGGGCCGCGGAGCCATCGCGGTGCCCTCAGCACCATCGCAGGCCGGGCTGGACGGGGCAGGGCCGCGGAGCCATCGCGGTGCCCTCAGCACCATCGCAGGCCGGGCTGGACGGGGCAGGGCCGCGGAGCCATCGCGGTGCCCTCAGCACCATCGCAGGCCGGGCTGGACGGGGCAGGGCCGCGGTGCCACCGCGCTGCCCTCAGCACCATCGCAGGCCGGGCTGGACGGGGCAGGGCCGCGGAGCCGAGCCGAGCTCCGCGCTCGCTCTGCACAGCAGAGAAGCACCTGCCCCGTGCAGCCGCCCTCCGCGGGCCGGGGACAGGAGCACACCCACCCTGTGTCCGGCGGCAGCTCGGCCGCGGGTTTCACAGTGAAGATCTGTGAACTCTGAAGCCCACACACAGTCTGTGCCCTCAGGGAGGTACCGAGGATCGGAGTCAGTCACTCACAAACCGTGAGCGGGTTCCAGTTACGATGCTCCTACAATGTATGTGGTTCAATTTTGTGCCAAGTTCGCTTACAGAAAAATACATTTCTTCCCTTAAATTTACAGTAGTTAAAACTACACTTGGAATACCATATTACAAAGGGGGAGTTTATTCTCCAACAAAAAGTCTTGGTTCCCTTTTCATTAAACAGAAAAATGGAAGGATTTTAAAAGCAATCACCCCCAGCACAACACAACTGCCCAGACGAACCCATGTGTGCACAGCTCCCAGGCCTGAACTCCAACCGTTTGTTTTGGTGCTCAAAAAGGCACTTAAAGATAAGAAAATAAGTGTATTAAAAACCCACAACAAAACAAAACAAAGGAAAATGAAAGGCAATAATTTAATAGAAAGACACTGGAACTTGTACCATATGGTCAAAAATAAGAAGGGAGGAAATAAAACCCCTAATGAAGATGGGTTTGCTCTCAATTAATCTCGGAAAGCGTATAAAAAA
Source organism: Pachycephala philippinensis (assembly GCA_013397055.1). Taxonomy (NCBI): domain Eukaryota; kingdom Metazoa; phylum Chordata; class Aves; order Passeriformes; genus Pachycephala; species Pachycephala philippinensis. Next base: position 593,179 of record VWZT01012871.1, on the reverse strand, counting down.
CAGAAAACTGGCGAAGTGAACGTTCTCCAGGAACTAAATGGAAACAAAAGTAATAATTACTGGCAATGGATACACAGCACTCGTGCCAAATGGGTCCTTCCCTCCCCCAACACAGGTCCGTGACCAGCCCAGCCTGGCCGAACATCTGCCGCTGCGCCAGGCCGGGCAGCGGCCAGGGCTGCGCCAGGAAAGGGGGGTGATGGAGAAATAAACACCAACATGAACCAACTGTGGTCATTACAAATGCCAAGGACGTTCACAGACAAGCACACACACCGTCTGCCCTGCCAGTGTGACAGGGAGGGACATGGGCAGAGCTGCTCCCCACGGGCTCTGCCAGGGGTGCCGGCGGCTTCGCTTCCCTTCGGGATTACTATTATTATTACTGGGTTTATTTTTACATCGAGCTACCTACTAAGTGCAAAGATTTGTTGAGTGGCATCGGCTTTTATCTAATTTTAGCCTATTTTTGTACAGTTTACAGGTTAACAGTTACTTTCGAGCAGTTAAGCAAGTACAGCAATATATACAGGGCTGGCAGAGCAGGGCACGAGGGGACATGTGCAATGGGCACGGGACGGGCACCGGCCGGTCCCAACGCTCGCGGTGTCAGCTCCATGCCCGGTGCACAGAGGGGCAGGTGTGGAGGTGCAGATATGGGGGTGCAGCTGTGAAAGTACAAGCATGGAGGTACAGGTACAGAGGTACAGGTGTGAATGTACAGGCGGTCTTGCACGAGTATGAGCTCCCCAGCCGAGGAGACACGAGCCACTGCAGGACTGACGGGCTCTGCCACCCTGCTCAGTGCCTCCACTGCCCTCTGGAAGTCAGGCTGCTTCTCCTGCAGAGATGGGGTCCTCAGCAGGGCCAGAGAGATGAGGAAGATGAAGTGGGGGGACAAAGCAAAGCCCCAGGCAGGGTAGGTGGCTGCTGGGTGAGTCAGGAGGGCTTGCAGGCGTCTTCGCCCAGGCACAGACAGAGTAGCAGGATCAGAGATAGCAGGAAGGAAGGATGAACATTAAGGAGCCATTAGTATGTGACCATGGGGAAGTGCCAAATCAAACCATGGGGCATTGCATGGAAATCTGTACAAGGAAAAGCTGCAGGAGAAGCACGGAGCATCTTGGATTCAGTGCTTACAGAGGAGTCTGGATTATCAGACAGGACCATGCAAGCCCCAGCCTTCTGCATATTTTTCTCTGGGTAAAACAAAATGTAGGTTCCTTTGCATAAACTCAAACGGTTGTATTACACGGTACAGTACAGAAAGTGCAAAGTTTCACCCATCAGATCAGTTTTGCATCTGACGCGGTCAAATACGGCTCATGCTTCTCATGCAGGACAACCCCTCTGACCCGAGACCCCTCCTCGCTGCTCAGGCCTGACTCTCGAGAGACCATTGGGTTGGGTTTTGATTAAAAAAAAAAAAAGGAGAAAGTGCATGGGGAAAGGGAGATGAAGAATCTCCAAACTCTGTAAGTTACTCCATGCTTTACCACAGGTTTGGTCACTAGTCCTTGTTCACTCTGAAAACTTGCAGAGAAGCAGAGTTCCACGGTCCCGGTGCAGCGCAGCGTCCTCCTCCTGCGTGATGGCTCACACCTCACCCTGTCCCCACTCGTGACACTCACTTCACTCCATCCCACTCATGGCGCACACCTTGCTTTGTCCCTGCTGCCCAGGGCATCATGGGCACATGAAGATATCTCAGGATTCGGGACTGGAAAGACTCCAGCTGGCCGGATACACATGGTCATTTATGGATTTCCAGCTCTTCTCCACAGTCCAGCAGTGAACAGACCCCACTGTATCCCCATCCCTTTTTTTTTTTCAATGCCAAGAGGTACAGAAAATAAATTCCAGGATGCCCTTGTATTGCTCGACGCACAGCTGCTGCAGTATGGGCTTCCATGTGCACACAGAGAGCCTTGGAAACCCAGACCAACCCACTGTCTCAAGAGAGGACATTTCAGAGCCAGTTTCTGAGGTAAATCTACTGTTTTAAAGAGTCACTGAATTCTGTACAGTTTGTTTTTAATATATACTTCTACACTGAGCGTGTTCTCCAGTGCCAACATGTAGACCTGCCATCTCCTCCTGCTGTAGGACTGCAAGCTCGGGAAGTGTTTCTGCATGGATGGGGTGTGTGCACACCTATGTACATACACACACACACGAATGTACAGCACCAGGCCCAGGCCACGCACGTGTTTCCTTTCACAGAGGCTCCCCGCAGCCGGGCTCCGAGCCCTGCTCCCCCAGCGAGGCTTCGCCGCGCCCGCCCCGCTCCCACCGTCCTTGTGCCGGCTCTCCTGCCGCGGTCCCCGTGCCCAGCCTACATGGTGCCCGATTTATCTGCCGAGCTGCTGGGGAAGAGCTTCTCGGTGGGGGTGACGGCGGGGCTGCCCACCCCCGAGCTGCTGCTGCTGCTGGAGCGGTGCTGCACCACCGGCCGCACCGGCCGCATGGGCGGCGGCCGCAGCTGCGCCCCGGCCAGCCGGGCCGACAGCGCCGGCTTGAAGGTGGTCATCATCTCGGTGGTGGAGCTGCTGCTGCGCCGCATGGCCGCGTCGGGGTCCCGGATCAGGATGGTGTGCAGGGGGCTGGCCGGCTCCGAGTTGGCAGCACCCATCGGGGGGTTCTTCATGGGCTCCAGCGTGTCCAGGACCACGTCGGGGGCCTGCTTGGCCGTGTTCTGCCTCTCCAGCTCCCGCAGCTCGTTCAGCGCCGTGCTCATGGTCTTCTCAATGTCCTGTGAATGCCAAAGGAATGTCTGCACTGTGCCACAGCATCACCTGCTCTCCTGCACCCCACCCCACTGTCCTGGCATGTGTGTCTGCAGAGGTGGTCTCTGACCTAAGAGCCCCCAGGGAAAACAGCTTTGGGAGAAGGTGTGAAGCCTGAACTGGCCACACAAAGGTGCCCTGTGTTCCCCAGGTCAGCAGGAGCTTGGTCACCAGCTCCAAAGGGCGTAAATCCTGAGCACCAGGAGGGATGGGGTGAACACCAGCCTGCCCACACAGCTCCCCATCAGCACCGAGGCTGGCTTTTCCCCACAAAAGAGGCCCTGCAGCCTCCACTGGATGTATGGGGCCTCTGCTGTCCCTGTGCCCACAGGACAATGGCACGTGGCAGGGACATGCACAGGGATGTTTATGGAGTGTGTGGCACAACAGCAGCTCACCATGGATATACGAGAGGCAGCAACAAGGCCTGAGGCAGCCGAGGAGCGATTGGTTCCAGCCCCTCACCGCCCACCCACCTCCGGTCTCCACAGTCTGTCCACAGGGATCCCCCAGAAGGTGAACCCAGTTCAACCAGAAGTGCCCATGCACAGAGAACCAGCTACACTGCCTATGGCTACCGTGCTGGGGTCTCCTGCACAAGTGGAGAGGCTCTAGTTTGGATTTACTTAAATCCAACCTTAACTTAATTAAGGCCACTAACTCAGCAAGACCGTGGGAGAAGTAATTTAAGGCACCAGTCAGTCGTTGAAAAGTCACTCTAGTTAATGCTGTCCTGGTGTAGACAAGTCCTTCATTTTATAACACCTACAAAAGGCTCGCTGAGCCTCAGGTAACGTTCAGCTGAAGGGAAATGATAATTATCAAGTTAGCTCCAATTCTTTCTATTAAGCTGCTCAGATGATGAGTGAAAATATTCTCCCAGAGTGAAGCCTCAGGACTCCCAAGCCCAGCAGCTCCACAGGCTTCAAGGTGAAAATTTACATCAGCTGGGTGAGCATCTTTTACAAGAACAACCCCACACAGTTGGGTAACAGCTGTGACAGCAGAACCGAAACAGTGTCTGAGGTGAAGGGGCTCCAGGCACTCCCCAGTGAGTTCCTCTTCAGCCTCTTGGTCCTTTCCCAGCCCCCTTACCTCAGCAAGAGCTTCTGCTTCCAGGGATTTCTGATCTCCAAGACTGCTGTGCCGGGTGGATCCACAGGTCGATCTCAGTGGGTGGCTGTCAGCCAGGGCCTTCCTGTCTGGGAAATTGATGCTGCCTGCGCTGCCGAACGTTGCCATCCTGCGCTTCTCGGGACTCTCGATCCTGCCCCTGTTGAGGGGGATCTTGTGGGGGCTGCTGGGGCAGGCTGCTGCTCGAGGAGGGGTGTCTATGCCAGGCCCCATCCCTCGGGGCGGGCTGTGGGTGTCCCCCCCGCTGCGGCGCCGGGGAATGGCTGCACCATCAGACCTCAATCGCACTCTGCAAGGAATACAGCACAACACCAGGTCAGCGTCTGTCAGCCCAGCCATGGCTGGCCACATGCTGCAAGGAAATCACTCAGCCCTGAGTTCAGCTCAAACCAAACTCGAGCCTTCCAGCTTCAGAAGACTCAGGCAAGGGGGAAGACAAATATTTTAACTAGTACCAAGAAAGGGACAGCATCAAACGTAAGAGTAGATTGGGTTGCAAGGGACTTCAAAGGTCATCTTGTTTCAACCCCCTGCCACGGGCAGGGACACCTTCCACTAGACCAGGTTGCTCAGGGCCCCATTGTACCCTCTGTACATGTTAAATCCCCATCAGCAGTGCACATGAAACCCCCTCCATGCTCATATTATCCTGCAGTGCTTACTAGAGCCTTCCCTCCCATCCTGCCCTACCCCACACACCGACTGTCCACTCCTGTGACAGCGACCACCGCCATGATCACAGGAAAATGAGAGTTACCTGCCCATCACTCCCCCAAAGCCATAGTCCATGATATGATCTGTTGGCGACTGGATGTCGTTCTTGGAGGAGGCTTTGTCATCCAGCAGTGGCCCGCTGCTCGCCTCACTGTCCGCCTTCTGGCTCAGGCTGTCGGAGAATGCATCATCCCTAGGGAAAGGAGACCACATCAGGGACAGGGCTGTGCCCCAGGGGAGCCAGGGCCCGGATGCCACGTGAATCCAAACATCACTACGCCAGCAGCTCCCGCTTTGTCAACAAGGAGCTGGACCAAGGCCACCACACTTCACTGGGAGCTCAGAAACAGTGCACATCTGCCACCACATCCCCTGCCACATCCCCTGTGTACTTGTAATAGAAGCAGCATCTGCAAAGTGCCCTGGGATCTGCCCACAGGCCAGATGAGCACCGAACAATCCAGGTCAATGCTCACAGGGGCAAGGCCAGTGGTAAGCCTGGGTCGCACCACTTTGGGGAGTCCATGAGAGATGGGCTCCAGGTACACTGAGGTATGGTGTTTAGTACTTGTCTTTATCAGCCCGAATGAGAAACAAATGGAGCCAGTACACGGAGAGGGAGAAGTGAACAGGCCCAGATTTCTCACCAAAGTCATTAAACCTCAGCAAAACTGACCGATTATTTTAGGTGACTGAAGTGGACCTTGTGCAAGTACAGGACTTTAACAACCCTCACCACTTTACTCACATGTCTTGCACCACGATGTACTGGTGGGGAATGAGCCCATCCACCCCGTTGTGTCTCCCTTCCCACCAGTCTTCCGATGCCCGATGGTACAGCAGGAGTGAGGCCCCCTTCTTGAACGAGAGCTCCCGTGGAGATCGTCCAATGTAGTCAAACTTGGCTATGGCTTCAATCTGCTCCACCTCTGCACAGGAGAGAAGCGCAGCAAGAGCAGCTCAGTTCAGCCATCACAAGGGAAGATGAACCCCAGAGAGCCATCTCACCAGAGCAGCAGTGCTGCTGCTGCCCAGCATCCCCAGAGCATCTGACACTGAGCACAGGCCTTCTTGTTTTCAGACTGATCAATTCTTATTGTTGTCCCAGCCTTTCTGGGACCCCTCTCAGACTCACAAACTACCGGCAATTACAAACAGCTACAAACCAGATGGGGAGCAGCAGGAATCTCCTTCTGTGCATATGGCATCCTCACCCACACTCCCATTTTCTGCCTTTGGTTACAGAACCCCATTATCCTCCAGCCTGATATTTTGTCAAGCTGTGTCAGATGCTATGATCAAACCCCACTTACCTTCTCTTCCCTTTCTTATCCTGGAGACAGTTTGGTCTGAATTATTGATGAACAACTAATGCCCCTTTGGAGATCCCCATGGAAATAATGATACCAGCTCCAGCCAGGCAGCTGCTCTGCACCCCACCATCTGCAGCACTCTGCCTCACTGCTTCCCCACTTTTCCTAATGCGAGCTCTACCAAACACCTGTGACTCACAAACTGGGAGCTCAGGGCCTGAAATACAGGAGGGCTGAGGCAGAACTTCACTTTGGAAGGTCACGAGCACACAGGGTCCTCTAAGCCTCTGGCCAAGGGCATCACAGCAGGAGCTGCTGGGGCACCCAGTGGCACTGAGGAGCCTGTGAAAGAGCATGGCTCTTATGCAGATCTGTTTCCAGCTGGGGAGCACTGAATCCTAAAGAAACCATTTCAACAACTGCAAAGCAGCAACAGTGTCTCTCTCCTCACTAACCAGAGTGACCCACACTCTGCCTTGCTCGGGGGGCAGACTGCTGCCACTCCCCAGCTGCCCTGCCACTGTCACAGCATTAATGTGCCTTGATTATCTGAGACAGCGGATCATTCCAATCCCCACCTGGACACTGGTAGACAGAAAAGGACAAAGCCAAACAGGGCAAGCCTGCCCTGTTCCTCCAGATCTGCCACATTCTCATTAAACACGGAAACTTGCTCTGCCCCATCATTGACTGTGGGCTCAGCAGCCTTCAGTGTGTGACCCAACACTCTGCTCAGGGACCAAACCCACATGGAGGAGGGGGACACCAAAGGACATGGGAGATGCTGCATCGGACCCTGCCCCATTCCAGCCCCACCTGGGACAGGCCAGGCCGCTTCAGCAGATTCATCTTCCCCACCTTAAGCAACCCCCACGTGAGGGCAGTGTCTGGGAACACCACAAGGGGGATCAACAGGGAATGTTCTGGAGGAGACAGAGCCAGGAGGGCTCCCACAGCCCTGACACAATGCTGGGCTACCAGCAGGGAGTGTGTGCAGGGCAAGGGGGAGAGGGAATATGTAAATTCACAAAGCTGCTCCTCTGCCGTACACTTGGCACCACAGTTAATCACTCGGAAACCCCAATCAGAGCCATTAACGTGGCCACCCAAGTGTGAAATTGGCTGCACAGCAGCTCCCTTGCCTCCCTCTGCCAGGCCTGTCGGCTCCTGCCTGGAGCTGAGAGCAGGCCTGGAGCTTCCCAGCCCCGCGTGCCCTTCCCTTCTCTGTGCCCAGAGCCACCCAGCCCCATGTGCCCTTCCCTTCCCTGTGCCCTTCCTGGTGCCCGGAGCCACCCAGCCCCATGTGCCCTTCCCTTCCCTGTGCCCTTCCCTGTGCCCAGAGCCACCTGGCCCCGTGTGCCCTTCCCTGTGCCATTCCTCCTCCCTGGCCCCGCTCGCCAGGTGCGCCCTTGCTCCTCCCCGCAGGCCTCGCAGGGCAGACGTGTTCTGCCGAGGCAGGACGCGGCCGAGGCAGCAGCAGCTGTCGGAAGCAGAAGGTGCTCAGCTCCCCAGGGCCCTCCCAACACAGCAAGCCCTGCCATGGTTCCCTGCCCCACAGCAGTGCCAGCAGCATTTCCCGAAGTCCCCCTCACGGCTGGTGCTGCTGGGACATGGGAAGCACAGCGCTGCCTCCTGCTCCTGCTCCGGCCCAGCCCTGCCAGCAGCCAGCCCATCCAGCCTCCATCCGGCAGTGCTCGCTGCTCTCCTGCAGGCACGGCTCGGCTGGCACGGGCCCAGCCCCTGCCCGTGCCCTGCTCACCATCATCGCTGGTGTGCGGCTCTGTCCCGTTGTCATGGTCCACTTCATCGATGGTGCCCGGCTCGCTGTGCGGGCTGTCACTGCAAAGGAACACGTCAGGCTGTCACACAACAAATGGCACTGCTCCCAATGCACTCAGCACACCTAATGTGTTGAGGAAGATGCTGCCCAGGGAGGTGGTGGAGTCCCCATCCCTGGAGGTGTACAAGAAATGACTGGACATGTCTAGGTGACAAGGTGGTGTTTGGTCAAAGGTTCGACTCGATCTTGGACGTCTTTTCCAACCTAACTGATTCTGTGGTTCTCTGATTCTATGATTTCAAATCACAGCATACCTCCAAACTTGCTCTGAGAACAGCAAACACTCACACCATGATCACCAGGCCCAGAATGTCACACTCTGTTGGCTCTTGTGTCTTTACTAGTAGAGTTTGGCAAAACTAACACAAAGTTGTCACCAAGTTAAATGTCCCATTCCCCAATTCACAGTGAGCTTTAGCATTTTATCCTCTGCTACATCAGGAAGGATGGTGGCAGGTGACTAGTACCAGACACGGTGAAGTCTCAGAAATGTATGAAATTTGTACAATATCAGTTCAAGTCTGTTATTGATCCTGGTTTGTTAAACCCAGACCTGAATGCTGAGTTAGAATTCCAGCAACAAAGGGAACTGGAAGGTTTGGGTTAACCTTGGACTGAGGGATTTCATCCAACCAGCAAATTATGATGGAACTATGGGACTTTACTCAACATTTCCAGCCTAGCAGGAATTTGGATAGAGCTGAGCTAAAATTCTGTTTTGCTGAACATGCTTCTGTGAACCTGCAGCTCAAAAATCTTCATCAATATTAGTATTTCCACTGGAGAAAGTTTTTTCTGATATTTTTTACTGAGGTTTCTAATACTGAGTCAGCACAAGAAAATGAAATACCTGGTGAAACTGCCTGTTTTGACTGGTAAGACTAAATCAAATGGTTCAGTGTGCAAGAGCCTCTCAGCCTGATGAAGGTACCCAGGAACCCTGCAGAGAGCTCACCAGTACTCCTCCCCTCCGGTCATGCACTTCTCATAGACAGGCCCTTCCAGCTCTCGGTGGCTGGGGAAGATGCCCTCGTGGTGAATGATGATGGTTTTGATGACCTCATTGACGTGGGCCTGGCAGGACACCGGATCCTGCCCATCGGGAATGTGCATCAGCGTGGGCCCGAAGCAGATGGCCAGGTTGTAGGGATCCATCATGTTCTCATCGCTGTACTGGGACAAGCTGCAAGCACACGTGTGAGGGAGCTGCCGTGCCACGCTCCCGCTCGCTGGGGAACCTCCCACCACCGACCCCCACGGCCCTGGGATGCAGTGCCACCAAGCTGCCCCCTTCCCCGGGCACACAGCCACGGCCCAGCAAGGCTGGGGAGAAGCAGAGCACAACTCCCCATGGCAACACCAGACAGGACTCAGGCAGCAAAGATGGGGAAGCCCTGGCGAAAGGGACAGCAAGGAGAAGCTTGGTGAAGCAGGAAAACAGACTCACTGGTTAAGGAAAGCAAAGAGGTATCTCATGACCACGATGACAGCCCGAGGCAGAGTGACAATGATCTGCTGGATCTGGTGCACTCTCTCTGCAGGGTTCTCAATTTCTGCAACACATGGATAGAAAGCACATCCTTAAAAACCTTCGCAGGACCAGACAGCTCAGCACCAGAGGGACTTGTTCCAGATCTAGTGGCCCAGTAAGCGAGGAAAACAAAAGCCTGTCTCCAGAGGTCATCCATGAGTTTGGCACTAAGGTGCAGGAAGAGAATGGGGCACACTGCTCCTCCAGAGGGGAATTTGTATGTTCAGGTTCAGCGTAAACAGCAAATACAGACATTTCAATGGGTTTATTTTTAAAATAAATGTTTATGCATTATTTATTTCATTCCTTAACAACTCCTCTGTTCCTCAAAAGCCTGAGTCAATGTGGCACTGAAAATAGAGCACTGCTTGATTTTCTAGGGCAGATTTTTAAATGAGGTTTTTATTCAAGTTACTCTTCTGGGTTATGCACTGGAACCTTCTGAGCCCTTCCACTCCTGTCTCTTACTGCTCTGAACAGGAATTAGAAATTCCTAGGAAATAGGTTAGCTGAACCAATGCTGAGTCAGTACTTTCAGATTCGCTGCTCTCCACTCCACAGGGGTGCACAGAGCCAGGAGCTGCCATCAGACACCTGCTCCCTCCCAAGGGAAGGAGGGTGACTCAGGGCTGTCCTGCCCTAAGCTATCCCTGTGTTCTGTAGAGAGTTGATCCTGTGGCTGCTGTTTCACAGGAAGCAGAGGACAAGCACCAGAGCTTTTCTGGAGCAGGCAGATCACACAGAAGTGCTTGTTCTGGCTCAAGCTATGCCATTTGCTAATCACAATAAAATTCACTGACAACATGTAGCTGGGCTGCTGTTTAATCAAAATTCTGAGCAAAATCCAGCCTCAATACCAAGATGGATAGCTTTATAGTATTTCACATGGGGAATTTTTCCGTTTGATTTATCCCATTATTCCCTGCTGGGTTCACTACTTCTTCAGTTTGGTTTTACATAAGAGGATGTTTGTTAAAAAAAAACCCAACTAAATACAAACTGGATAAAACCCTGTGACAATAGATATCTGTTCTGACACCCAGAGGAACAAACTTTCAAAGCACTTGCCTTTCTCACTGAGCAAAATGTTTCAACTGGGCATAACTCAGGAATTAAGGGGGTAACCATTGTCACTGCACACATGAGGACAGCCCCATGTGGCCTCTGCAAAGTGCCTTTTGACCTGCCTATTGCCCATGTGCCTTTGAGGAGCTTCTACATAAAGCCTCAGCCCTCCAAGAGCAAAAGGAAAAGTCCTTCACCCTGCTTAGGCCGGGATACCACGCGCACAGCCTGTGTTTATGTGTGTTAGTGCTTCTCTCATCCCACCCAGTTCTGCACCAAGAGCTGTCACATGTACTTACTTATAGTAGATATCAAATCTTGAAACCTTTCCTTAGGAAAGAGGGGGTTTTCCAGTCCTCGGAAATACAGCTTCAAGACTCCAGCCACTGAGTTAATGTCTCGTTCATTCTGATCATCAGCGAGGGGGTCTTCACCTGCCCAGAGAAAAGGTTTTATGTCCAGCATCACCATCAAGCTGGACTAACACAACAAGTGGTTGTCCTCATTTAGTGGAACACCCAAATTTCCCAGGGTGCAGAAACCCTCCTTGTGTGCAATGGCAATGCTGATTTTTCCTGAAAATCAGTTTTACTGGGGGATTTCAAACCTTTCCTGAGGACAAGGATGGTATTGGTTGTCTCTCCTTCACACTTCCCAGCCCAGCGCATTTTGCATTTACAGCACCAGCCCGGAAAGCTGAGGAGGTCTGAAGACAGTGAGTGAGAGCCTGAGAGGAGAGGCTTGGCTGGAGGATACAGTTACACCTCTGGAATATCCAGTGGCTCTGGATAGCTTTGTACTGACTTACATCTGTGAAAGGCTTTCAGTGCCCCAGATATTTGGATACTAATTTGTCTTAAATTGGATGCGCAAATCCTCCAGCCTTTGACAATCCCAAACCTGCCATATCCATTGGCCCATCCACCTTCACCCTGATCCTTCCAATGCTGCTCAAGGATTAAGGGTCACTATTCTGAGCAGGACTGTCCCTGTCACAGCTCCCCTCAGGACAGCAGGACTGCTTTCCCTTTCCCACCAGCCTGGCACCATGAGTGTGATTTTCTCAGCAGATTCACTGGCACCTCCAAAGCCAGCACTGCCAGCAGGTACAGGCACAGTCTGGCAAACTGCTGCAGGAAGGATGAACAAGGATCCCCAGCAAACTCTTTTATAACTCTTGTGTTTTTAACAACTGTGGAAAAGACATCTGCACATACCCCTACTGCTCATACTCCTTCCCTGGGTGATTCTTTGCTATTGCCAGAGACACAACACCGAGAAACCCAGAAGGGATAAAACCTCCTCATGTCTCGTAGCAGAAAGGGATTTACACAGGCTTTACACCATGGCTAATGCAGCCAGCACACACCAACTCCCACCAAGGATCCCTGCTCACACAGGGCACCCTGCTGTACCTGCACACCCCAGCTACACACCTCTCTCAAACGAGTTCTTGATGTCGTTGACTTCCACCTGGGAGCCAGGGACTCTGAAGATGCCCTGTTGCTGGAGGCCTGGAAGAGAACAACGCTTTAGGAGAGGTTCCTGGAACTGCTGGGCAACACCTGCAGGTAAAAACAGCAGAAGCCAGGAGTCGATGCACCAGACAGGCTTGGACCATCAGGGACAGTGCTGCATCTCACTTCTGCTCATATTCTCCAACCAAGGCCCCTGGATCAGGGTGCTGAAAGGGCTCGTGGAGAACAATTTAACCTGGGTACATGCTAATAAAACCTCACTGTTTGCCAGTCATCCAATGCTGCATCACAGCCAACACCATCGGAATTCTAACCCAAGCCCATGGAGGATGGACTGCAGGCACCCCTGGGAGTCTCTGCTGGATCTCACTGCTCACTCAGGTATTTTATTCCTTGCCAGAAGGTTTCTGTGGATGCACTGAGTCAACTTACCATACAAATTGATGTAGCGGATGCAGCTTTCTACGACAAGTGGAATGGCCTGTCCGGAATCCTTCAGGGAAGGGAAGGAAAATGAGAAAAAATTACTGGTTTATTGCTAACAAAGCACGGGAAATGCATTAAAGATTGCAAAACCAGAGATTTGAAAATTAGTGCTGTGGAGTTTAGTAAGAGGACAGGCAGGGAAAGGAGCTGTTACAAACATGGAGCCATCAAAGAGTGCTGAGGATACCGTGTGTAGCCAAAAATGCACAAGAAAGCTGTCACTAAGGTGTGTGAAACATTGCTACTCCCTGTTTGGCTCAGTCAGGGGACTGCTGTGAGGCATCACAGCTATTCCACCCCAAAGGTGGAATGCTGAGCTGAAATAAAACTTGTGCTATACCTGGCTCATGGAATAAGCTTCCAGTAACACAGCTTACAGCAATATTTCCACCGAAGGAAATAGCTATTGTCAGCAGGTGCTAAAAAACCCAACAAACACCACTGTGTATGGAATGAAGTGCCTGAGTCTGAATCAGTGATGGGTTCTGGCTTCTCCCCAGGCCCCTTGTGGCCGAAGCTCAAGGGGACTGTGGGCCGTGTCTGACAGCCCAAGTGGACACATTTCTCTTTGGGATTCTGGCTGTTTTTCCAGCAGAGCACAGTGGCATCTCTGGGCAATTCCCTCCGTCTCGCAGATGGGCCACCAGGAAGTACCTGATTCCTCGTTCGTGCATTCCTCCTTCCTCTGAGCACACAAAAAAGCCGCGGAGTGGAAAAAAGAGAACAGATTAAGCAGGATAAGTTCAGTTAGAGGTAAGCATCTCCTTCAGAGGCCATGAACGCTCAAATGCAATGGCAGCTTAGCAAGNAAACCCCTTTGGCACGCTGCACCCCAGCCTCAGCGACCTGCAGGAACAGCCTCTCGGATTCCCTCCCTCTCTGAACCTGCAGCGTTCCCAGAAGCCCAAGGATAAGGCCAGACCCCACCTGGGGCACAGGCAAGGCTCTGAGGGGGCACTGGGCAGCCATGGGGGCACTGGGTGACCAGGGGACAACTGGGCAGCCGCCAATGGCCCAGCTGCCTGTGAGGCCATACATCCCAGGGGCAGTCAGCCATACCCTGAGGGGTCTCTGCTAGCATGGGACACTCCTGCTCAGATGGATTTCTAGAGCAGGTAATTCCTCCTCTGTGCTGAACAGGCTGGGATTTAATGAGCATTACTTTTTTAAAAACCAGTTTAAGTCAGGAGTAATCACAAATCCTAACGGGATTACAGGCTTTGCCAGCAGGCCCGGTACTCTCCGTGCTGGCGCTGTGTACAGAGGGCTGAGCCTGAGGGAATAAACCCCAGCCAGACGATGCCTATTAGTCACCTAATCCAACAGTTCATCATTACTGCTTCCTACAGTGTTTTCACTGAAGCTTTCTCCAGAGCAGGATTAAACACTGCAGCTGGAATGGCATCACTGCCTTTGGAAATCCTTCCCACAGCCATTCCACAGCTAACGGCGGGGTTTGGAGGACTGGCAGTGGGATAGTTGGAGGCATCCTTTGGGACAAATCCCACATCCACAGCTCTTTATTTTGCTCCTCAAATCTCCCTTCTGGGTGATTTCCTAGGATGAGCAGCACCAAACGTCCCTCACATTGGGATGCACTGGGACTAACTGAATTCATCCAAGTTCACCCCACCATAACTAAAGGAAATACTGTCCCATGGATGACAGCCCCATGCTGTACGTTACCAGCACTGGTTTGGAGGCCCCTGGGCAGCTGTCTGGGAATGACTGGACGCTGAGCCCAGGCGCTGGCCCGGGCTGGGAGCTGGCGTGGGCTGGTCAGCGTGCAGGACACCAGCTCCCTCGCCTGGGGCATTCCGAGGTCAAAACCTCCCAGAGAGGAGGGGGACTCTGCAGGGACAGGGTTCTCACCTGTCCTCCCCAGAGGCTAACTCCTACTCTGGGCTGTGGGAAGGGCCCTTCAGACCCCAGTAAGCCCCGGGCTGCACAGGACAGCACCTGTCAGCAGCTGGCAGGGGATGAGCCAGCTGGGCTGGTTGTTATGGATGTATTTTTGTGTAAGGCTGAGGATCTCCTGTCTGCCCTCCAACACAGCCACCCATACAACAGGATTTCTACCCCAGGCTCACAGTCCTTCAAAGTGGGAGACACTTTCTGGGGGCTTATGAGTGATTTTATCTTCCTTCTCAGTCACAAGGACAGATGACTACCAAAACCATGTGGAAAAGGCAAAGGGGGGTTGTGTGTTGATCCTCTGAGGGCTGGGCTGAGCTTGTGTAATCTTTCTTCTCAGGATGGGTAGAAGCAGCAGGACAATGAGGACACTCAGCCAGGACTGCCTCACACTGCACATGGCCACCAACCACCAGCCATGGGCCCTCGCTGCTGCCCTGGTCCAGGGCACACAGCCGATGGGACAGGGAGCACCAGGAATGCACGAGGGCAGCTACGGAGAGAAATCATCACTGAGGCAAAGCCGTGCTGGCCATGCCAGCTGGGTGCAGATGGGCCAGAGGGACCCCCTGAGGATGGCAAGCAGCCAGGACAGGAAAGCCACCATTCCATTCCCAGCGTTCACAGACACTCCTACTGCAAGCCAGCAAGTACCTTAATGAACGTTTCCATATTGCCGTTAAAGAGTTTATGATTATAGACTGAGAGAGGCCTAGGTCTCCTCATTTTCTGTGGCTTAGGGGGAAGACATGGGGGCCTGGGAGAAAATGGAACAAAATAAATCAACAAAACACCAACATAAATGCAATGACAGGGTGAGATCTCACAGGTTATAACTGAGAATAAGAAATCAAACAGAAAAATCCTTCCGTGAGGATTCGACGTGTGGCTCAACACACCCTGCAGCCACTCCCACTGGTGTGTCCCACACGGACACCGCTCCAGCAGGAAGCCAATGGCATTGGTGGTCACCTGGATTTAACACCTGCCTCCCACCACCACAGCACAGCACTCCCTCAGCCTGGAAAGGCACCAAGAGCAGCTGAGGAGATATACCCAAAGTAAACCACAGCTACCCTAGAAAACGCTGGGGTACTCCTGTTTGTTCCTAAACAGATTTCATTCTGCTCACAGAACGAGGCCAGAATGAGGACAATGGGAACACCTCCACCTTCCTGTGTCTAACTTCCATTTGGAAGCCCAGGGACGGGAATGACCCTCCCACTGCTAGTGACCAAGAAGCCAGGGAAGCTTGTGACAGGTTTCAGTGTAGTACTGAGGACATTGGAGGGCTGCTTTCATTAATGCTATTCCCAGTCCAATTCCTTTGGATAATGAAGGACAGTCAGTGCCTAGACCTAGAAAAAGGACAAAAACACCACAAAATCCCAAACAGATTTCTGCCCTGCTGTCTGCCCCAGGCTGTATTGATGTCTGTAGGGGAGAGAACACAACTGCAAACACACACAAAACTGGGTGCTGGGAGCCTTCATGCAGGAGTTCTCATGGAACAGACATGGACACTTTACACAGAGCTCGGTGCAAAGGGGACAGCAGGGGTCTGCTGGTTCCTTAATCAGATGCCTCTAATTAAGCAACTTTACTCTATACTCGTACAGCTTCCAACCAGTCCTTCGAGGGGTAACTGAGGAGCAGAGGTGACTGCTGCCCGCTGGAGCAGCCCTGCCCCACACACTGCAGGGGCTGTGCCTGCAGCCCCCAGCCAGGGCCCTGCACACACACCCGGGCCCAGGCTGTCGGGGCAGCTCCCCTGCACCCAGAGGGGTGGCTGCTGTGACAGCTGAGCCGGCAGGGACCTGATCTAGCAGGGACCCCAGGGAGCAGGGCCACGGGCAGGGACCGGGGAGCAGGGCCATGGGCAGGGACCGGGCAGCAGGGCCATGGCAGCTCCTCGGGGTGCACGGGGCAGCCACACACTGCACAGCCCCTGCTCCCTGCAGGTCCCTCTGTCCTGACAGCACTTCAGTGCCCCCGAGTGCCCAGCCCTGACGCCACTCGGCCTGGTGCCGGCGGCACAAGGAGCCTCCTTCCTGCCTGGCAAGGCAGCCCAGGCTGCACCATCTGCTCCACCACCTTTAACAGGGAATGGAGCTTTTTTTGCCGGTATTATAAATTTTATTAAACACAAACAAGGTTGGAACAAGCTCACACACACAGAGGCTGTGCGTGTTCTAGAGAGCTGTTTGGGGGCTTTGCTGGCCTGTGTCTCGCTGTCAGAACACCAGCACACTCCTAGCAAGCCACTGGAGCTCTGGAGATGCTTCATGGACTGGACACAGATCAAAGCCTCCTCTCTGTCACATTTGCCCCAACCCTATCCCCTGCAGTAGAGGGATAAGTCTGTGATACAGGCAGGCTCTGCACTCATAGGCAAAGCAGCCAGAGCTGGGAGAGCATTTCAGGGACATATTAAAGTCCTCAAAGGAAGAGGGATGGCAGGGAGTGGGTGGACACCTTCGTGTCACCCTGTCTGAACACAGCCCCATCTCAGCTACGCTCCGGGGCACTGCTCCATGCTGACAAAGCACATCCAGGCACATCAGAGCCAGCCAGCCAGAAACCACTCTGCAGCAGAACCAAGGGCCTGCTTGTCACCCCCCTGATCCAGGCATTCCAGGCCATGCAGCTGGGAAGCAGGATGTGGGGCACTGGGACTGCCAGCCCGGCAGCACAGCGGGGCTGGAGGGGGGTAACTGAACCCCACCAAGCTGCACCAGCAGCAAAGCAAACCCCCCTTCCCACAGCCCCTCCTGCCAGCGCCAGCCCTCCCCAGGAGCAAGTAAGGGGGAGAAAGTGCTCACCTGGTTGTTCCACACTCAGCTCTTTCACCTGTAAGAAACACAAGGTCCACATCAGCCACCACCAAAGGACTGCAGAGCACAGCTGTGCAGGTGCTCACACCCTCACTGCTGGTTCCTACACCCCAAGGCAATGGCTTCTGGCAGAGAGAAGATGAATTTGGGGAGGAGAGATGCCCACCTGGTGCCCCCACCATTAAAAGACAGATTAGGAATCCAAGACCCAGCCACAGGAGAGGGAAAGGGTCTGCAGCTTCCACTGACATCACCAGTTCCTTTGCCATGTGAAACCCACCCTGTGTACACCCAGTGGCACAGCAGGCCCCCAGCACAGGCTCTTGGGCACCAGCTAGGACTGGCTGAGTCCCAGCAGCAACAGGGCAGCCCAAGAGGGGCTGGAGCCCAGGGAGACCCAGAGATCCCCCAAGTGCCTCACACAGGGCCATGAACAGCACCTGAATGCAGCAGAGTATTTGGGTCCCCAGCTTCTCCTGGGAGATAACAGCCCATCTAATCACCATCAGGCAAACTCTACTGTGACTGTCAATATTCCCATTCCCTCTGTGTATTTTTAGTACTTGGATCTCATATAAATGCCAGCAGATCCCTGCTGATTAGATCTCTTCATTTTTTACAGTATTTGTCAATCCACTGAAAAAACTAAACTAATTTCACATGCTCTTTGTGCCTGTCTCCCAGGGCTAGGAAAGCTGAGTTATTCTTCCTTTGCTAAAACACATAAAAGGAAGCATTTGGCTGCACATGCCTCCATCCTGCTCTCCCTTGGCACCTGCAGAAAACAAGCTGGGAGCCAATTCCTCACTGAAACAGCAAAGAATTCCACACGCGTGATTTGCAAATTCAGACTCCTTCCTAAAGAGAATCAGCTCACGCTGAAACACAGCATTTGGTATTTCTGGGCTAAATAGGCTGAAAGCCTACAGAGCAGGATGATCCCATGGCCTGGGAAAAGCTTGGCAAGCTTCACGTGAGGATCTTCCACAGGTGCTTCTGCACAGCTCTGGAGAATGAAATTCATGACCCTGCATCTCCATCCTGAGCAGGGCAGCAGTGTGGCTTTGGGGAGAGACACCAGCAGGGCAATAAGTGACCCTTCAGCAGATTCCTCACTTCTTGCCCCAGTGCACAAGAGCCCAAGCGCTGTATGGCAGCCCTGCCTACAGGCCCCTGAGCTGTATGAGATTCAAAGAGATTTCTCTATGTGCACTCCCAAAGAAAAGTGGGAGGAGTAATATTCCAAGGAAATCATGATTTTGCATGGTTAACCTGAGCAGCAGCAGCAGCCAGGCACAGAACCATCAGTCACTCAGGAGAACACACACGGCTGAGGCTGACACATGACACATGGTTTAAACCCTCTCAGGTGACTGGAGGATCCTCCCTGGGCCCAACCCCAACTCACCTTCTCCCAGAGTTTGCTTCAGCAGGTCATGTTTAGCCTGGAGCTTCGTGATGAGGTTACTGCCATTCAGATACTCCTTAAATTTCTGGAATTAAAAGACAAACACAGTGGGTTAAGCAAGCAGTCCCTAATGGATGTTCAGTGTTGCCTGGGGGCTGCCGGGGGCCCTGGGGCTGCAGGAGGGGGCTCAGGAGGCGGGCAGGCTGCGCCAGGGCTCAGCAGGGTCTGAGCTCCTCTCCCTGCTCCAGCCACCGGCCTGATGATCTTATTAGCCTGGTCTCCTTGGTGCTGCGCCTCCTGCCTGGGAACGCAGGGAGGGACAAAGAGTTCAAAGCTGGCTTTCTTCTGTCAGGCTTCTGGGAATGGCCCAGGAAATCAAAGAAGCTTTCCCTGCACTGCCAGGGCTTCGCCTCTGTGCAAACCAACAATGCCAAGCAAGAACTCCCAGTGCCTCAGCCCTCCCAGGGCAGGGACCGCCAGGTGCTCCACGCAGCAGGGGACACTGTGCAGCACAACTGCCCACCCCACAGGGAGGCTGTCGGACACCCAGGAACACTCCAGAGCAAGGCTTTGTACAGGCAGGAGGAGAGATGGAAAACGGGAGACAGAGAATGGGAAAGATCAAATCTCTGCAAAAGCCACTAAAATAATCCCAAACACAACTCCAAATGAAAATTGCAATTTCCACCCCCAATTTACAATATTATTAAGAGAAAGTAAAAGTTCTTCTATGCATATGTAATACATCACAAGATGCTGTTAACCGCAGGCTATGACCCACACTGAAATGAGGGAGACTTCTGGTGAACTCACGGCTGTTCCTTGTATTTAGGTACCAGAACAGAGACCTGAGCTCTGCCGGGGAGTGCAGCGTGAGAGCTGCAGGGCAGGCACACACACCACAGCCCAGCTTTTGTGCCTTCCTTGGCACGTGAGTGGCTTCAGCTCATCTGGGGGCCAAGGGCAAATTTAAGCTGTGTAGACTAGAGAGGGAAGGCTTGGCTGACAGTTCACAGTCCTGAAGGCCTTCCTGAAGAGCCCCTGGATGGTGGCCCATGGTGAGGCCATCTGGAGTCTGCGCCCTGCTCTGAGCCTCTCCTACTCCACTCAGTAAGTTTTCAGTCTCATCTGGCTGCTCCAGTTGTTCCTTCAAAGAGAAAAACAAGGCAGGCACTGGATTGTCAGTCCCTGCCACTGAAATGCATTCCAGACCCAAACCTGACAGAAGACAAGTACTTAAAGAGACTGAATTGGTTCTTACTCTTCACTAATGAGCACTTAACTGGGCTTCAGCCCTGGCAATTAATGCTTCATGTCCTGTATGGCCTGAGCTGAGACTCACAGTGAAATAGAACATTTCAGTCTCCTGCTGGTTGGCTCTCCTCTTGGCAATGTTGATTTTGCTCATGTAGGTCTCTGATGCAGCTGATTTGACCGACTCAGTGGAGCGGCTGTGCTGGAAGGCATCAGAAACATCAAAATCTTCCACTGTCAGCATGTCCTGCAAGGTCTGCATAGTGGCATCCAGCGTTTTCCGTACCTATCAGAAACAGGACAGCGTGGGTTTGAGGTGGAAAGGACACATCTTGAGCCAAAACAACCAGCCAACAGGCAGCTCCTGAGCCCTGGGCTAGCACTGGCTGCCGTTCGTGGGCACTTCCAGCTCTGCCACAGGAGGGGCTCCACACCTGAGCACACCAGGAAACCTCCAATGGAAGAAAGGCTCAGCAGCACTGCCCACAGACCCAACCTCTTACCTCTTCGTTCTCTATCTTGAGGGTGGCCAGTCGAGACTGCAGCTGGTGGTACCGCATCAGCAGCTCGGTCTGCACAGGCTGCTGGGCGCTCACCTGGCACACCTGAGACAGGAGACATTCCATGGGTCATGCACAGAGCAGACACACATTTCCATACCCACACCATTCCCTCCAGCCCCCACAAGCTCCTGGCAGCCTCCAGAGAGGTTGCGTTGCCGTGTGTCCCATCAGCAGTGCCCTGGACCCGGGCCAGCACCGAGTGTTTTGCACTCTGCAAACTCCCAATTACAGCAGGTTAATCACAGCTCCCCTGTGCAGATCTTTGGGGCAGACAGAGCCAAACCACAGGCTCCCTAATTGGGAGAGACACGGAGCAAGAGGCAGCCTGAAAGGAGGAGCCTTAACGAGCCAAGAGTCTCATTAGGAAAGGAAACACGAACAGCAGTGTGTGAAGGCAGCAGGGAGGGGTAAGGAGTCAGGAACAATTTCACAGGGATGGCTTAGAGGAGGGCCAGGCCAGGCCGCTCTGCAGCCCCACAGGTGAGCACTTACCTCATCCCCCATGTGCGGCTGGAACTCGAACTTCAGCGGCGGGCAGAAGACCTGGTTGCACATGTCCATGATGGTGTGCTTGTCGCTCCGCGCGTCCAGGTTGTCCACAGCGTTCTCGATGATGTCCAGGCCCTCGTGGCGGGACGTTTCCAGGTTGTACTCAGCAGACAGGTATGTCCTGAAGGTCCGAGCGAGGCTGGCGTGGAACCCCAGATCACAGCACTGAGAAACACAAAGGAGGGGCTGGTCACACAAACACTCCCAAACCACTTCCCAAAGTTCTCAAACACAGACAGACGTTGAAGCAAGGTGGCAGTGGACACTGTGCCCTGCAGTGTGTGCACATCCTGCTCTGTGCCTGGGCAGCTGGCAGAAAATGACAAAACTTAGAGTTAACTGCTGCCAAAATACTGTACTTTACACAAAAGACTGGCTTTAAACTCTGTCCTCACTATAATTGAATGTGGCATGTCAAGTGTCATACCAGCACACGGACTTGCTGCTCTGAAAGCTCCAGAGCTGAGCAAGAAGCAGCTCCCAGAAGCCCAGCTCCAGTCCCCTCCAGGAGCCTGACCCAGAGCAGGGCTTCACAGGGCTCTGTGCCCACGAGCAGCAAGCAGGAGACCCCGGGAGAGGAGCAAGGACAGCACTGAAGCACCACCCAAAATCTGGAGGTCAACAGATGTTGTTCTGTGGGGAAAGGCGAGACAGAGGATGCTGGAAGCAGGAACAGCAACACCTCAGCCTGAGCCACGGCCCTGGGGCTGCAAGGAGAGCACAGCAGAACAGAAGGGCCACGGTCCAGCACTGAACCACAGGTATTTCTGGGATGTAAGAGAGAGCTGGAGCTCCTGACAGAAGATGTGAAGTTATATAATTATGGGAGAAACACCTCAAATACCTCACGCAGCTGCACCACCAAACTAACCACTGCCAGCAAATCTCTCCTATCACATGAAAACTGCCACAGGACAATTTCTATTATAGAAGTTAAGGCACTTTGTTGCCACACAGTGTAGTCCCACCATGAGTGTTGCTGGGAGGACCAACACAGCACAAAAGCTACAGGAAGGATGAGACGGATTGCTGGTGCAATCTCAATGATCCAAATGAGCACAACTTTCTGCAGAGCTCCCTGTTGGGAGCTGGTAGTTGAAAGTCACTTCTCCAGCTCTGCAGCATCCACAGGCACTACTGAACCAATGCAGAAAGGCACAGAAAGTGATTCTGTATCAGAACATCAGATATTCACAGAATCACAGAATCACGATGTCAGAAATTACCTCCAAGATCATTGAGTCCAATCTGTGACCAATCCCCACCTTGTCACCCAGCCCAGAGCACTGAGTGCCACGTCTAGCTATTCCTTGAACACCGCCAGGGACTGGGACTCCACCACCTCCCTGGGCAGCCCATCCCAGTGTCTGACAACCCTTTCCATGAAGAAATACTTCCTAAAATTCATATTGATAAACTCGAAGTGAAATCCAAAAGCTCAGTTGGTGCCACGAGCAGCTCCAACCCAAGAAGCTGTCTCGTGCTCTGTGCCGATGTGAGGAGACACCACTCAGCTCAGATCACGTCACGGCAGGGCTGTGCTTGCTTCAGTCTCTGCTAAAACCAGCAGCAGCAGAGCTACACTGGGCTGATTCCCACCCGCAGGTGCCTGAGAGAGCCCCACTGTCCCTTCCAGTCTTTAAAAGCTGTGAAACCCCATGAGCAATAATGAGGAGTTTTGTAAAAACTATCTTATTGTCACAGCCCTCCATTTATCCTGCTTCTATTTAGCTTCTAATCACATTAGCTGAGAGCATGAGCAGCTATGGACTGGCACAGACCTGCCTTAAAAAAATCAACAAGCAACACAAAAAAGATAAGGGGTGAATTTCCATTCACTGCTTGGGGCAAAACCTCATTCTGCGCTGCAAGTCTCTCCCATGAGAGAGTTTTAGCATGAACACCAGCCCAACCCCTGCAGGTTGTACAGAAACCCCAGAGCTGGAACAATGCAGGGGGCTGGCACACAGATGGGGCAGTGAGCAGGGCCGGGAGCCCTGTGCCAGCGCTGGGGGAGGACCAGCACTCCTGCCATGACCAGCTGACCACAGCCCCGTGCCCTGGGAACAGACCGTGCCTTCCTCAGCACCTCCTAGCCCTCACCAGTGTCCTCCCACCCCCTGAAATCACAGCTATTTGGCTACAAAAAACAGTGCCAGGAGGAAATATCTGCCACTGTTCAAGGGTGGGAATTCCCAAAGCACACAAAACCAAGCCACTACAAGGCAAAGCACTGAATGCCACAGAGCCCAAGGAGAGGGGCTCAGGGCATTGCCAGCTGCTTTTAGGACAAAATTCCATGTGAAATGTTCCCTTTCTTTGGCTGCTGGACTCGCACTGAAGCCAGCAGCGATTTGCAGTGCCCAGAAATCAGCTGCTCCTGAAAACCAGGGCAGGCACTTCCTGCACACACTGCAGCCCTTGAAGTCCCTGGTGATCAGCACCGTGCCGGCTGCTTCACACACGGATGCCCAGAGAAGAAAAGACGGAGCAGGGACTTCCACGCAATTCCCAGAGGAACACACAATAGGGAGGGAAAAAGAAAAAGGAAGAAAAAAAAAAGACTTCAAACTGATGCTCCCAGCCCCAGAACAAATGGCATTTTCTCACCCCTCTCATCCCTTTGATGGCAAATAAATTAGAACCACAAATAATAATCCCCAGCCCTTCTGCAGCGCCTTTCATCTGCCAAGCTCAGAGCTCCCCAAGCATTAATTCATCACGTCTGGTAACACCCTGCGAGGGGTGGAAATATCCCAGGGTTCAGCCTGAGAAACAAACCGACTCCTGGAGCTCGAGCAAGCACGTTTGGCCAAAACACCATGGAAGCAGCCAAATAGCTGTGTGCCTCCCACCGCCCACCCCAGAGCTGCTCCAGGGGCAGTCCTGGGCTCTGGGGAGCAGGAAATGCACACAGCGGTCTGGGGCTCCAGCAACCCTGAGTCCCTCTGTCATCTGGGAGGCTGAACCTGCACATGACCCTGGAGCAGAACCCTGGAGTGACACCTGAGCACCTGGGTGCCCTGCAAGCCACCCCTTCACTTCCCTGGCAGAGCAGTACTGCCCTGGCCTCCACAGGACCCAGCACTGCCTGCAAACAAACAGCCCAACTCATTTGCTCTGCTCTGTTACCTCTTTTCTGCATTTTTTCCTTATCTGTTCTTTTAAAAATATTCTGCATTATTTTTAGTTATATGCATAATATATAATAATTATACGCCTATTTTAATTTCTGGCCTCTGCTCTCTTGATGTTGCCACAAAATCCGGAGCTGTACTGTGAGGCAAGTAAACCACAGCATCCCAGAATGGTTTGGGCTGGGAGAGACCCTAAAGATTATCCAATTCCGACTGCCCTGCCATGAACAGGGACACCTTCCACTAGCCCAGGCTGCTCCAAGCCCCATTCAACCAGGCCAGTAAAGCCAACCAAAAATTTTTGGCATAACTATTTCAACTGCTGTTTCTGTTCCCTAACTTGACTCAGCTAATTTTTCCAGGGACCGAGCAATTTGACAGTTACATGTAACATTAAATTCCTTAGAGTTCCCCTCTTTTCCTGGCTTGTTTGTCTCAGATACAGCAAACACTAATCCGCAGGGACGCAGGCTGCTGTTCCAGGACTCAGAGGAGGCTGCACACATTTCGGCAGATCAGTTCGTATGGACACCGACTGTTCCATTTTCTCTGCTGAATCTAGTGATACCTTTCATGTGACCACTTCAAACTATCTTGCTGCCATTTTCCACAGAACTCCAGAGGGATGGATAAGGAGCTTTATCTCCACTTCACATACGTGGCCAAAGAGATTAACTTGGTCACACAGTTAATGACAGAAATGAGACAAGCCCAGGCATTTAAACAGACGCACGTGTCACCCGAGGAAGAGGCCCCACGGTGCGCTGCCAGTCCAAGGCTAATTTGATCTGTCTCTATATTCTTCCCTTCCTTTCTAAGACAAAACACCAAGGCCACTGGAGACAGAGGGGCAGACGGCTCTGTGCCCCTTCACGCTCCTCTGATGGGCTTTACAGTTCTCATTAAGCCGCAGCCCTGGGAGCCTCCCACCCTCCCCGGAGCAGCTGGGCCCTCTGCCTCGCCAGAGCAGGAGAGCAGAGCCCGGCTTTGTTACCAGCCACCGCTCTGCAGTGATGCCCAGGGAGCGAGCGATGTCAAGGCTGTGCCTAAGAGGTGACACTGAGGCAGCTGGGATTTGGGGGAAACGCTGGTAAATTGGCTGCTGCGGCGTCCTGACGGCTCGGATTTGCGTGAAATCAGCAGCTGCACGTGGCAATTTGCGCTGGAGATGGAGGGTGTGCAAGCCCCCATAACCTCTCCCGTGTCCCAGAAAGCCAGCCCGGTGCCTCCCTCCCCATGCTCCCGGTGCCTCCCTCCCCATGCTCCCGGTGCCTCCCTCCCCATGCTCCCGGTGCCTCCCT
>VWZT01012871.1:545942-567653 GCA_013397055.1 Pachycephala philippinensis | reverse complement strand
ACCCGCTCCCTCTGTGGGCTCAGCTGCCCTGCACAGACCCCCTTCAGCACCACTGGGATCCTGTGACTTGGATTCCTTTCTTCTGGAGCTGCTGAAACCCTTCTTGCCTCACCCTTGCAAAATATACTGAATTGTAAAAAAGCCTGTTCAGATAAACTGCTCTCCCTTTGAGGATACAGGACACCCATGCACAGCTCACATATTCAATATTTTGTTTCTTTGGTGAAGAGAATTTATAATCGGGGGAATTTCATTGCTCCATGTTAAAGATGCTTTAGCTAAAGTCCCTGAAGGGATTCCTGGAGTGCGGCAGAAAAGCCATCTGCTGACTCCAGTGGAAGTGTCAGTGAGGAAATAAAAGTTGGGAAGAGTAATATAAACAGACAGAGCTAAAATGGAACTCAGCAAATCTCCAGAAAACCAAAGTTCAAAAAACTCCACGAAAGTAAGTCATTCTTGCTTAAAAAAATAATTAAACGGGAGAACGAAAGAGAGAATACACACTGCAAAAGCAGAAAGCCTGCAGATAAATCAAGATGTTCTCACACCTTGCCATTCAAATGTCTCCACAATCAAGTTATTTGTTTTTTAACACATCTTCAGTAATAAAGAGAACAAAAAGGACATAATGAGTATTTTATCGTATATCAAAATCTTGAAGTCATCAGGGGTTTTGCATCAGACTTACTTTAATTAATTCTCAGAAGCGTAACTACATGTTAGTGGGTTAGGAAAGGAGGTAAACACTCAAGTAGCTTTTTAAATTGTACATTTAGGTAATGATGGTAACCCAGTGCTTTGAGCTCAGCTATTTATGTGCTCACTGAGGCAACTCCAGCAGGAAGAAACTGCACCATGCAATCTACATGCTGTGGGATGCCCGTTAAAGGAAGAAACAGAAATCCCTTCTCTGGGTAAATCCCTCCTTTGAATCATCTCAAAGCAGTTTGTAGGAGTCACCAGTGCTCAGTTCCTGCCGCTGCCATGAATCCTGCCTCCAGCTGTTCCTGCCCTGAGGCTATTCCCTGCAAGGAGCACCGGGACCAAGCTCCAAAGGCGCCTTTCCCAGCCAGGACAGCACTCCCACATGTGCTGAACCACCAAAGTCACCAAGTAGTAGAAAGAAAAAACCCCTCTGTTTCAGCACCAAAACCAAGGCTGTGTCTGACCTTGGGAAGCATTTCTCTGTCTCAAACACAGACTAACCAATGGGCCAAGAAACCTCAGTCTCACCTGGGTCACCCCAAGGCAAATCCAATTTACAGTACATCTTCAGCCCCAGTTCAGAGTCCCCTAAAGCCCCCACAGGCACCCCCTCACCACCCCACGGCAGTGCAATTAAGAGCTCAGCCAGGCTGAGCCAGGGAAGGGACTCACGTCGATGAGGTCGGAGACGTCGTGGATGTAGTATTTGCTGACGGCCGCGTTGGTGGCTGCCAGGTTCAGCAGGTAGTCGTTCCTGGCTTTTGTACACTTCAGCTTGTTTTCAGAATACTTGGCTTGTCTCTGAAAAAGCAGAATGGAGTGTCAGAGCACAAACACGATGGTACTGGCACAGTTTCTCCTGCCACAGAGCCCCACAGTACCCTGCAGCCTGGGTGTGACAAGGTAATTACTACAACTTGGTGTCTGGTACAGGAACAGGGACCTTGCCAGGGTGGAGGAGATCCCATCTGAACATCTCTCGCGCTGTCAGCCAGCCACGATGAGTGCATCCTGCTCAGAGGTACTTGGAACCCCTGAGCACAGCTGCTGCTGCGCATTCATGGGGGTTTTGGCATCAGTCAAAATCAGAGGGCCAAATATTTCCCCCAGAAATGCTGACATACGTTTGGACTTGCTCCAGATGTGTGCAGCTGTATCAAAGTGGAATCTGGCCCAGAGGCCCAAGCTACACAATTCAGAACAGGACCCAGAAATCAAAACTGTAGGAAAGCAGATGTGCTCCAGATCTGGGACATCTGCTCAGGCAGATCCCTGCTCTGAAGGCTGAATCAAAAGATTAACCCTTCCGAGAAGTTCACTGTCAGAAATGTCCCAGGGCTGGGTTAGCCAGCGAGCAAACGCATCCTGGCTGGGAAAGCTATCTCCTTTTCTCCAAAATTAACACAAAAACTTGTGGAGATCCTGAGGCCAGGGGGATTTGCTGAGGCCGGAATGGCACCAAGTGTTTTGCTTAGCAAATCCCTCTGAATACTGCACTCTCCCTCCCAGACAGAGGAAGGACACTGGTATTTCATAGATCCAACTATTTTATTGCTACCAGGGGTCAGTGCCTGAGCGAACTCCAAGACTGCTGTTGTACATTTTTAAAAGCACTTTTTAAAGAATCCATCACAGAGAACCCCCAGTTTCCCGGAGCAGGGTCTGGTGCCCGGATCAGGATCCATCACCACGCCAAGCCGGACACCCTGGTGTCCTGCCCTCCTCAGCACGGCCTCCCAGGTCCCTGCTGGCACAGCCAGGCCCCCAGCAAGCCCTGGCCCAGCCGCTGGTGCAGCTCCCACCACCCCTCCCTGTCCTGTGCTCCTGGAGCCATCGCCCCCAAGGCCTCTCCAGCTGCCTGTCTCAGCTCTCCCTCCAGAGAGCCAGCCAGGAAGGTGTCATGGGCGGCCACATGGCTCCTGTGCAGGCCCACAGGCTCCTGCCCAAGGCTGCACTGCCCGTCCCTGTCATGCTATCCTGGCTTTGAGTCAAACCTTCTCTAGCAACGGGTCCTGGCCCTTCTCCACAGCCAGGAGCAGGGAAGAGACTTGTGATGGCCTCCTTGGGTTGCCTTTCAGCAGAACATGCACAGGAGACACCACCCTTCCTAACCCCTTCCCATAGATACAGGAATGGCTTCACAGACGAAGAAAAGGCTGAAGCCAAGCCCTGCAGGGAGCCCCAACCCCAGCCCAGCTCCCTCCTCCTCCCTTCTCACCCACCTTCTCTTTCATCTTCTCAATCTTCTTGACGGAGCTGCGCCGCTGAGGCCGGTCCTCGTGTCGCAGCAGGTTCACACTGATGTCCCCTGACTTGTTGAACTGCTTTTCTTCCTGCTTCTCTGCCTCCTTGAGCTTGCTCTCAGCGCTGATGCTCTCTGCATGGTACATGTGGTAGGTCTTCATCACCTGCAGACACAGCAGCTCATGAGCCACCTGCCCACGGCCACCCGGAGCACCGGAGCAGGACGAGCCAGCTGCCATGGGCAGGGCAGAGGGGCTGTGGGGGCCACTGGGGTTTAAGGAACAAAGCGGGGAGCAAAGCTTGTGAGATTAATCCCAGCCCCAGCCCTGTTTCTAGAGACTCCAGGCTGGTCTAAGACCTGTGATGCCACTCAGTCCCACTGTGGGGACATGCTCCAGCACACACCTGCAGTCAGAGAGCACCGTGTGCCTGACAACAGGGAGATAAGGAAAAACCTCAGTGCTTTGCAGCTGGGATAAGGGTGTCCATGACAAGTGGCTATGAGGAGGCCACAGACACCCCAAACTCCCTTTTGACCCAATCCCTCTGTTCCTACACTTGGACTTGCTAAGCCCTCAGACAGCCCTTGCTCTGCCACCCAGACAGCAGAGCCATCCAGAGTGGAGGAGCTGCAATTCCCAGGCAGAAATGGGGTTTGTCTCCTGTCACCACCTCATCCTCCCCTTGCTGCTGCCAGCAGGCACAGGCAGTGCCGGGATAGGTGCAGCAGCACCTTGTCCTTCACATTCCAGATCCAGGAGGGATGACGCTGATCCAGGAACCCTCTGCAGGCAGAACTTCCACCACAACCTTCCCTTTCAGAAACAAGAGCCCAAAGGGCACACTGGATCATTTTAACGGAGCTGGCAAGAGGGACACATCTGCTCCTCTCGCTTTATGCCTTTAGTCACACTGTCCCCTTCTATCACCTCCCTCGGGGATGTGGATGGTTTATTTCACATTGCCTTGACACGGCCCACGGTGCCCGACTGCTCGCTGTGATCAGCCTCAGCAGGGCTGGGACTGCAGGCTGGGACACGCTGGGATGGGCTGGGACACACTGGGACAGGCTGGGACAGGCTGGGACACGCTGGGACACGATGGGACGGGCTGTGACACGCAGGGACAGGCTGTGACACACTGGGACATGCTGGGACACACTGGGACACGCTGGGATGGGCTGCGTGAGGCCCAAGGGTTAAAACAGAGCAGGAACCCCCAAATGCAGGGGATTTTCACGCAAGGCTTAATGAAGAAAACACAGAGTTTCCCTCGGCTGCGGCTGTCAGCAGGACCCAGGAGTGTCTGGCTTGGAGCAGGTCAGGCTGAGCCGCATGATCCCTCCTCCTGCCAAGCACAACCCTCAGCTGGAGCAGGCTCCTAACGCCGCATGGGAGCCGCAGAAACCTGCCGCTGCAGGGAGACCCCGCTGCAGGCAAAGGCAAGGGACAGTGAGCAAAGGCTCCTGCCTTGGCCCTGGGCTGCTCCATCTCCAAACCCTGCAAATTCTTAACACAGATTCCAGACACGTATTTCAAACCGTATTTTCTGCAGTGAATGTCACAGGACACGCACAAACCAGATGACTCCTGGGATGTTCTTAAAGAGAAAGACCAGAGGGTTTCATCGTCATCCTCATCCTCACCATCTTTTTGTGAAGCACACAGAGGGAAGTGAAAAAGCAAAGTGCTGCACATCAGGGCTTCAGGCAGTAAGAGGAAAGGTTTCTGCAGCACTCGGGACCTGACACAACATGACAGAAGCCCAACGACTAACAGGGGTCCAAACTGAAGGATTTTTGTGAAATCTAAAGGTTATGGGACAGTTACCCAACCAAAACAGACACTTCAAACAGCTCACTGTGCTCCTCACCAGCTGCCCTGCCACACAGCTCACTCTTGGAAATTCAGGGGATATTTCTGTTTAATATCTGCCTTAACTTTGGCTGGGGCTAACCTGCACTGCAGCAATCAGCCCCTGATCTGCAATTCCCTTGTGCCATCTCGGTGCCTGCAATCAAATCACGCTGTCCCTGGCTCACACTGCTGTGACACAAAGACAAACTGCCACAGCTGCGTCCCGGGGAGCTTTCCTGCAAATCAGTTAATTAGCTGCAGCAAAGGAGGAAAAATATGTTCCAATGTTCATTAGTTATTTAACAACACGAGTTGTGTTTTCCATATTAATTACATGTTCTGGATAAAGGCTGTTGCCAAAATACTGGCCGTAAATGGCACCGTTGGCTGTCTCCAGCTACAAGGGCTTTGTTCTCCTCAGCAGCTCTTCCCCAGGGTTCTGACCCAGCAGAGGAGCCAGAGCAGAAATGGCATGACCATGTCAGGCACAGGCTCAGGCCCCCTCAGCCTTCTGCCTTTACCAGCTCCAACCACTGCCTCTCTGCTGGAATCCATAAGCAGGAACCAAAGGAACGAAGCTGGTTTGAATTCACAGCTGAACTATTTCTGCGCAAAACCATTCACGAGCAACTCCACTTCAGAACGAAAGTCACCCACTTCCCTTTTGATTAAAATCAGTGTGGGTTTGGTTCTTTCCACAGAGAGTACATAGGGTGACTTGCATCAGAACAGCAACAAGGCTAAGTTAAAATCAATGTGGTTGTTCTGGCTTAAGTTTGAGACAGTGAATGCCTGAGAAGCCTGCAAAAAATTATAGTTTCCGCCCAGTGCACAGAATTCCCCTTGGAGAGCCTTAAAAAACAGCTTTGCCAGGGCATGGATGAGCTGTGGGTAAAGCCTGGCCAGAAGCAAGAAAATCAACTTCCCTGTGCTGACAGCAGACAAGTGACATTTCTCAAGAAGCAGCAGCCTGGTGTCCTGTGAGCCAGGTCCTTACCCTGTGTCCGGCTTTGTCAGCAGCCACAGTTCTGGTGGTGCTCGTGGGCACCCAACGTGCTGCAAAGAACACACCCACAGCAGCTCAGGCCCAAAGATGTCCCCAGCCACCCCCAGCACCCGTGAGCCAGGGGGCAGCTGGGCCCGTTCCACCTGATGGCTCCAGGACAGAACTCTCTGACCGGCAGGAGCTGCTGGCACCAAGCAGATTTGAGGTGACCCCGATTGCCCCACAGGCTTTTTCTTCATGCTTTTGAAGCCAGCGTGTCCCTTCCCTGCTCCCTCCTGGCTGGATGACACAACCAGTTTGTTATCTTAGCAGCAAGGCAAACACAAAGCTCCCCAGCTGTTCCAGTTTCACCATTCAAGCCCATTCTGCTCAGCACGTGGAGCAAAGCAGTGAATGGGAGAAACCTCAGCTCCTGTGAGGACGAGCAGGATCTCCCTCTGTGCTCCTCGTTGGCCACTGCTCATACTGGGGTCTCAGCACACCGCTGGTCCCACACTGACCCCAGCGTGTCCCTCGGGGACGGCCCTGTCCCGTGCCTGGCCTCAGGCCACACTGGCCCACAGGTATTCAGGTCAGCCCAGCCCTTGTTAGTCTTTCCTTGCTTTGCATCTGTCATGCTGCTGTTGTAATTAATCTTAATTAGTCACCACCCCTAACACAGCCTGTGACATTCAACCATAAACAATGCGCTCCCAAATCTCACACGGGCTTTTTAGTCTGATCTGCTGTCCACCCACACTGCAGGTCTCACAACAACCAAATCCTTCAACAGCCAATGCAGGAACAAACCTGTTATGAGGAGATTTATGGCAGAAATTTCAAATACAATCATTCATGCTCTGTTGTTTAGGCCTGTTTTTCAAAAAGATGAAATAGAATGATTGTTTAGGAATAAACTACTGCAGTATTATTTATGTACCAGTAACAGATACAACCAAAGAAAGCAAATCTATTATCTCAATTTTCCAACAAAAGGCAGACTTTATATGGTTTTGTTGCTCCTAAACCACAAATAAAATAAATTCTTTAAAAAACAATTGCTGCAGGGCAAGAGGCAGAAGCAACACAAAGACTTACTACCCTGCTATGAAAAGCTGCTTGAAGAGCCGTGTCCTGACTAACAGTGCATGACCTCACCGGGAGGCACAGACAGCTCTGCAGCCAAAGTGCTCCTCAGGGCACAAGACAGAGCTGAGCACCTATGAGCTAGAAGTTTTCTGCATTCCCCAGCAGAAGGTCACGGGCTCACAGGAGCAGGGAGGTGTCCAACAAACCAGCACAGCCAGCTCAGAGCCACTGGTGCCTGGAAACCACCGACCGAGTGACTGAGCAGGGCCAAAAGGCAACGCGGGGCAGGTGAGAGCATCACGGACACAGGGATCACACTGGATCATTGGGATCATCACCCAAACACCCCCAGCTATGCTCAAGGGCAGCAGCTGGGCAGTGTGACCCAGCCCTTGGCCTTGGACTGCTGGGAAACCCTCCAGCAGTGCCACCCCCGCAGTGAGGAGGGGGACTCTCCCAGGGATGCAGGGGAAGGAAAGGGCCACGCTGCAGGACAGCCAGGGCAGAGCCCCTCGGGTCTGCTCTAACAAACGCCTGTGCTCCCCTGCTGCCAGCCAGGAAAGGAGGGCTCAGCTCACTGCTCACCGTGTACAGCTCGTTGGTGACTTTCAGGAGCTCTTCATGCATCTGGAGGCCAATCTCCTTGCTCTGCAAGACAAAAGCAAGGGGAGTTGAGACTGTTATGCTCAAAACATGCAGTTCTGAAATGGAAATACATTTCGGAGGGATTATAAATGTGAATACACAGTGCAGCAAAGTCTCAGGCAGTTTCAGAACTGCTGCATATTCCTCTGAGGCTGATGTTTGCCCATGGATCACCCAGCCTGGCTTTCAGAGACCATGAGGAGGAATTTCACATAATTTAACTTGTTTATCCTGCAAAACAGATTAATCTGAAATTACAGGCAATACTGCTTTGCCCTTCCACTGGTAGAATCCTTCCCCAGCCCCGTCAACTCCTCGTTTGGGTCTAACACATAACCCCCTCCTCCAGTCTGGGGACTGGCAGAGACTCACTTTGAGACTGGCAGGGCGTAACATCATCCAACAGCCATTTGAGGGCACACAGTTCCCTGCACTGGCATTCTCCAGTCCCACAGCATCACCTGTCAATCTGTCTTGATCTGAAACACTCATTAAACACACCTGCTCCTGGGCTTGCAATTTCCAGCCAACGCTGGTATTTCAGAGCAAAGATTATCAGGGCTCCCCAGCGCTGGCATCCCAGGTTTATGTTTCCCTTGGCCATGACCCACCCTCCCAGCTTCTCCTCAGTATTCTGAGTATTTTCTCCTCAGTATTTTCACTATTCTGACCTGAGTGAACCAAAGCATCTCTGAATAAAGGACTTTACAAAATAGCTACACCACAGTTATATAATAAAGTTTCCAGTTTCACAACAGCACCAGCCAAAGTTCAGCCAGCTGAGGAGACACTCACTGCCAGTGAGGAACTCCTGGCATCCTCCTGTCTGCTGAAATCCCATTATAAGCCTGTGTTTTCCCTTTCCTTGCCAGGCAGGATGAGGCAGATCCAGTTGCCAGCCTCCTACAGCATGGACACAGCCCTTCATGGAGAGGCCACAGCATGGGGAGCTGCTCAACACTGGAGCTTGGCTGCAGATCAAGCCAACTCCTACTCAACCCAGCGGCTGGAGGTGCTGGGATGTGCTCACACTGCTTTCCTGCCTCCCTGTAATTACACCACAAATCTCTCAGTGGAATCTTCTTGCCTAGGAAACACTTATTATAGCTTGAAGATGTGTTCAAACTAAGTATAGACACCCCCTCCTCCCTCCCCTAAACCAAACCAAAACAAAACTGAGCAGTTTCTTCCAGATTTCCTCAAATAACTCCAGGAAGTTTTGTGCACGTGGGCAGGGAAAACAACATTCCATCAGGCTGGGTGACGAGAGAAGCCCAAGACATGGAAAGGTCCTCTAATTCCAGTCAACGGGACAACCTACACACTTTGAAAGTTTAGTCTCGATTATTACAAGTTAGAATTGAAGCAAAGCCTGAGGCAAGGAGTCTAAAGGGTGGAAGTCCCACCCAGTAACCACAGCGTGTCCCTGAGTTGGCGTCAGGGCAGCTGGGACAGTCCCATCCCCAGAGGCCCGACTGATGCCCACTGGCCCCACTCCCATGGGTACAAGGTGCCAGGATGATGCCAATGAACCAGAAGGTGCTCAGTTGAGGCCCACAGCTGCCAGGAACCCTCATCTGGACTGGACCCCAGTCCCTGTCCCCTGCCCACCAACACTGATGGTCATCACTGCTCTCAAAAATCTCAGTGGGGCTTGCTAATTCCCAACAGAGCCGTGACAGGTGTGCATCCCCCCAGACAGCCCAAAGATGTTTGGGGACCTTCTCACCCTCCACAACTCCCTGACAGGAGGGTGCAGCCCAGTGGGGGTCAGGTTCTGCTCCCAGGGAACAAGGGACAGGACAAGATGAAACGGCCTCAAGTTGTGCCAAGGAGGTTTAGGTTGAATATTAGGAAAAATTTCTTCTCCATTCCTGGAGGGATTTAAAAGCTGTGTGGATGTGGCACTTGGGGACATGGGTCAGTGGTGGCCTTGGCAGTGCCAGGGGAAGGGTTGGACTCGATGGTCTCAGAGGGCTTTTCCACCCTAAACAATTCTGTGGTTCTAATACGAGTTATTTCAGTCAAAGTCTACAAACAGGGGTCTCAGAGCCCACAGCCTGCAGGAGCCGAGTCATGTGCAGCCCCTCCAGCCATTCCTGCTGCCACGAGTCACAGGCTGCTCCCAAACCAAGGCTTCCCAAAAGCCTGTGGAGGAGGCTCAGCTCCTGCCTCTGCCCCGCATTTCCTGTGCGGCGCAGGGCAAGGCCACAAAGCTGTAATTGTCAAACCCAATTTTAGACTCTGAAATAGAGCAACACAGAGCAGCTCAGTGTGTTGTTCCATGAGCTACACCTGCACAGGAGACTGCAGGTGGGGACCACAGTTAAAGGGCCATTTGCCTACAGACACCACAACCCAACACCTGCTGCAGGAAACCAACGGGTCTGTGGCATCGTCAGGAGTCTCCCAGCATCCAGGAGGGCAGTGCCCAGAGTGAGGGTGCTGGAGCCTCTTTCAAGCACAGGCAAGTGAGCAGCTGAAGGACTTGTCTCTCCTCCGAGCCTGCTGCCTTCCCTTTCTCCAATGGAGAAATTGTATTTGTGTGCTTATGGGAGATAACACCAAAACCCAAACTGTGGATGGTTCCCTGGGACCATCCACAAAACCCAAACTACAATTCAACTGCTTCCTTTATGCCTGCCATTCCTCCTAAAACCCCCAGTTGCTCACTGAAGACACCCATGACTTCAAGTTAGCAATTTATTAAAATTCCTGCCACTGCTGACAAAGTAAGGGGAAGAGCAGCACGGAGAACACTTAACAAGAGCTCCCATCCAGATGCTACTTCTTCATCCAACTTCCATCTGGGACAATGCAGCGCGGGGTGTAATTAAATTCACTGTCACAGCACATAATTAAATCCCACACTGCGGAATAACCCAGCACCCTTGTTTTGGACATAGCAATGCTCTGTCTCAAATGTGTAATTTCCTGTATTCCATACCTGGAAGAAGCATCAAACTTCCTTCCTTCTGCCACAGCAGAAGGTTAGAGTGGAGTGAACACCTGCCTGGCAATGGGTCCCTCAGCCTGGGTTTGGCTCTGCTGTGAGATTTCAGAGACTCACCGCGACAGCAGAGCGAGCCACCATCTCCGCAGGGACACACCTCGGCACCTCCATTTATTGCTGCTGTTAGCAACGTCAGCACACTCGCCTCCATCGTCTCCTCCTGCATCGGGAACGGGACTCGCGCTGCAAGCTCCAGGGAAATTTGCCCAATTGAGTTTTCTGCTGCTGCTTTCCTCACAGAATCCCAGAATGGTTTGTGCTGGAAGGGCTCCCGGCCGGACAGAGGAGAGGCGTGCTGGAGCCGCTGCTGCCGGTCAGCGGGGGGCAGGACACTCGGGTGGAGAGGAACAAACCGCAGCGCCCCGATTCAGAGAGGGGTGACCCCACCACTGCCACGCTCATCCCGGGAAGCCGAGGGAGCGGCAGCTCAGCACCCCAGCTCAGCACCCCACATTTTTCCAGGCAAACCACCACTTGCTGAGCAATTGCTCCTTAGTTACGCTCATCCTGCACCCCAGCGAGCCCTCCCCACCGCTTTGCCAGGATTGTTTACATTTACATAATGAACGCAGGAAACACAAAACCTCCTGGTTCCTCATGTCCCCGCAGCACGTCACGGGCCATTAATAAATTCTAGATGGGAGGAATTAAAAGTGACATTTCTGGAAAAAAATGTTACCCTAATTTACCATCAAAGAGCAATCTCCAGCACAGCCAGCAGCTGAACCACAACGGCGGGTGCTTTAACCCTTCCGGAGCCGGGTGCTCTGCCAGCAGCCCCACACAGCCTGGCCCCCCTGGAGGAGTGCTTTACCCACCACACTCGAAACCAGACTGGACACAACAGGGAAAGATCCCTCCTCGGAGCAGCCTCATACACTGCAAGGCTGGATCTTCAAAATCCATTTACCAGAGTTCTCCTATTCCCACAGAGGGGCCCAAGGTTCCCACTGAGCACTGCTGTGCAGCCTCAGATCCCTTCAGACAAGGCGTGCCATAGGTTGAGAAAAATAAATAACCTGAATATGCCCAAAAGTGGCAGCCTCTCTGTCCACATGAAAGGCAAATGTTGACACAAAATAAGTATTTTCCCTGATTTGGCTGAACATTATTTCCAGGGACAGGTAAGTCCAAGGGACAAATGCAGTGAAAGCACAGATGACCACAACTGTAAAGGCTCCTTTGGAGGCAAAGCAGGTGCTGGCTCTGGCAGGCTACAGAGAGTCACGCCAGCTCTCCTGGCAGGAGGCAGAGGAGGGAGAAACAAGGAGCAACCATTTCTATCAAATGTAAGTGTTGAGTCTTAGAAGTTGAAATTTAAGTACAAAAATGAGGGGAGATGGAAGAAAACCAAACACAAAGAAATAATTCTGCTGAGTGGATGAAATACTTCATCCTCTTGTCCTGGCTGAGGATTGACATACGACAAGAGAACACTCAAAACACTCAACATATGTCCTTGTTTGCAAGCTGACTGAGTTCGCCCTGTGTTTCCAAATGAGACACACCATCCACAGACATGGGCAGGGAAAGCAGGATAGTTTAAATATAAATCTCAAAAACAGGTTCAGAGCAAAATGCAAATGGGAGGAAGATCTTGAGACAGAACTGGACTAACTGACATATACCAAACGTCTCCATTTCTGGAGGCCAGGAGAACAGGAAAAGGGATGATATCCCACATCAAATCAGCCAACCCAAACCTGACCTTGCAGCTTAATTTCTAGGTCAGACCTATAAACTAGAGGAAACTGGCCATAAAAATATCACATTAAATTTATTCTCCAGTCAGGCTGAAAGTTCAAGATAAGCCCTGACTGTGAGCCTTCTCCTGTTGGAGAGGCAGGTGCCCCGTGGCTCACCCTGCTCCCTCACTACAGTCCCCAGCTGCCCCTGATGAAAACAAGGCCACAGAGCCTACCCACTGCTGGGACTCTTCATGCTCTTACCACACTCCTCACTTTCGATGAACAGTCCTGGTCCACCTAACTGCGTGATTCTCACAAGTCTTTGATGCTCCTTTTTGATTTGGTTATCATTAATAATTCTGTATCATCAGCAGATTTTGTCATCTTACTAGTCAGGCTTTTTCCAAATAATTTATTAGGAACTGCATTGGAACTCTCCTTCCCTTTTTTCCTGTCTTTTAACTAATCATTAATCCAGAAAACAACCCTTCTCTTCCACAGCTCTTCAAGAATTTCAGCCAAGGCCCTTGTCCAGTGAAGGCCCTGCACCAGCTAATGACATGATCTCTGGCTCCTGGAAATACTTCCCCCGAATTTCTGAGGCATGACTCTTCCCTTCAGGAAGCCACGCTCTTTTCTTGTACCTGCCTCATAGTTGTCATCCTGCTCCTGAGCAAGGTTCCACCCAACAAGCCTGTTCTGACCTGTTCTCTGAAGCCCTCCGAAAGTCTTCAAAAAAAGTCCTCACGTTTCCACCTCTCATTTCTCTGGCACTGACACTTTGAGCACCAGGTCACACCTCACACTCTAGACTTGACAGGTCTAGATCTCAGTTTCTTTAAAACTCTAGGGTAAACACTACCTGGAAAGACTTTCAGTGATAGTCCCTCGCGAGATTTGCTCTGCAACATTTGTGACAATTCTATTTTGGACTAAAACGCCAGGATGGACGCTCATGAAGCAAGGCTGCCCAGGTTACCTTTTTAAAGAGCCTGATGACATCCTCACTGATCTGCGACAGCCGCACGATGACATTGTTCATGAAGATGTCATTCAGGGTGGCGTGGTCTCGGCTCTCCCGACGCGTCTGCGTCAGAACCAGGTACCAGCAGTTCAC
Source organism: Pachycephala philippinensis (assembly GCA_013397055.1). Lineage (NCBI taxonomy): Eukaryota > Metazoa > Chordata > Aves > Passeriformes > Pachycephala > Pachycephala philippinensis. The sequence continues at coordinate 554,311 of VWZT01012871.1, read as the reverse complement.
AGGGGAAAGGAGGTGCTGATCTTTCCTAGAGAATTGTGGAAACAAAAATCAAAAAGGTCAGGTGAACACGTCAAAAAGGCACATTTCCAAACGAATGCTGTCAGCACATTGCCTCCCTCCCCTGCACACAGCCACTGGGATTCACAGAGAGATCTCTTCTTCCAGCTGTGCCAGCATTGCCATGCAGGGATGTCCAGTGGCACACAAGCACCCGTACCACACCAGACCCCCAGCCAGCCTCTTCCCAAACTGGGTGCACTGGAAGATGGCACAGCAGAAGAGACATCCCTGAAAGGGAGAGAGTTTTTCTCATTCTTTCCACTCACGCTATGAATATGGCTGTCACTCCACTGCAGAAGGGCTCTTTGCCATCCAATACATTGTGCTGGTTTTAGTCCACTAAAAAGTGCTCAGGAAAGGGTTCAGCATCGTACATTTCCTCCAGGTGTCTGTGCACAACATGAACACACTCAGGTATGCTGGAGGGGACAGCATGGAGACTCCAGACACCTCTGCATGCACACAATGAAGAACCATGTACAGAAACCAGGACGAGTCTGTGGACCTGGAACCAGCACGAGCCACAGCACTGCAGCCACTGCCAGATCCAGGGCTGGGCACAGCCCGCTGCACACGGCTACACGGGGACAAAGGAGAGCTGAAGGGACCATAAATCCTCAGCGTGTCACAGCCTCATCAGAATAATGACACACATGAGCAGCTGGGGAAGGGGTGCAGATGAGCCTGGTAAGGGCAGGTACAGAGCAGTCTGGAAGAAAAAAATGTATTAAGGGAGTCTCTGGACATGGAACCGACAGTGAGGACTCAGCAGGAGTGAGCACTGATATGAAGCTGACCTGATTAACACCAACAGCAGCACTCGTGCCCAGGTGTTTTGTAAGGGTGGAGAGCCACTGTCACCTGTGGACACCTCACAGCAGCAGCTTCCAGAACTGTAAGCCATGGAGAGCCCCAATACTGCTCTGAGCTAACGGGTGAGGCCAGACACCCCCTGAACCTTCGTGGGCTCCATCTCTGAACCAGAGCTCCTTACTGGCCAATTCCTTCCAATTCCTTGGTGCACACTGAAGCATCCGGCACCACACAACCAACAGTCGGATGCCAAAAGGACAGAGAGGATCTGAACAGCAACTCATCATCAGCAGAGCTTGGCGTAAGACAGCAGTAAAGCCACACACTGGAGAGCCCGAGTAAACAGATTAAATGGGATTTAGTAATATGGAATAAATAGGATTTAGTAATGTAACAGCAGAAATCACTGCTCTTGCAGCTGAAATGGGAAAAAAATCACCAGGGGTTAGAAGAAGAAGCAGACTGTGAAGAGCCTGGGGCTGGCGAGGAGAAGGGCAGCAAGCAGGCAACCCCAGGCTCTCTGCAAAAGGCACTGAACAGCAGCCGCAGTCTTTGGCCACTGACCTGAACAATACAAGTTTCATCTGGAACAAAGGGAACCGTTCCAGCTGAGAGACTCTCACAGACACCGCTAGCAGAAGAAGAGAGAGGGACAAACCCTGTGGCCCAGGGAGCAAAGGTGGAGAGCTCGGGCTGAGGTGCTGCAAGGGGAGCAGCCAGGACCAGCACCTGGCTCCATGCAGCCAGCGCTGCAGCATGGCCCTGGGGCACACATCCTGCCGGGCACTGGGCACACATCCTGGCGGGCACAGCTCCTGCTGGACACACATCCTGCCAGGCACCGGGCACACATCCTGCCGGGCACTGGGCACACATCCTACCGGGCACACATCCTGCCAGGCACACATCCTGCCAGGCACTGGGCACACATCCTGCCAGGCACTGGGCACACATCCTGCCGGGCACACATCCTGCCGGGCACACACCCTGCCGGGCACATCCATGGCACCGCTCGTGCTGCCCAGTGACACCGCCAGGAGAGCAGACTGTGGCAAGGGACACAACAAGCCCCAGCAGCTGCCGACACCCAGCACGAGCAGCAGGAGTCACCCCTCAGGGCCCAGCTGGACACCTCTGGCCTGGCACACACACGGGCATGTGGGGAGCAGGGACCAGCCCCCAGCTGCAATGGGGCAGTGGCCTTCATAGAGCCTGGAGGCCACCAGCCAGCAGAATGGCACAAGCCAGAACCCTCACCAGAGCAATCAGCTCCAAACTGAAATTCTAAGTCAAGTTTGTTTTTCTTTCTATTTTTTTAAGATATTTCCTGTTTTAGCCAAGCTCACAAGTGTGGTTAAACTGAAAAGAAGCTGCCTTTGAAAACACGTATTTACATATTCATGGATTTCACAATTGCATCACTGGTTTGATTCTCACACAGTCCCAGGACCCAGTTCATACTTCCTACTTCAAAGCTTTGTTTCACAATATTTCCACTAAGGATCTGCCTGCCTCCAGCACCGTACGGCTAAGCACAGAAAAACCACATACTTTATTGCAAATAAACTGCAGTAAATTCCATTTCCAGAAACTGCTTCCAAGCCTGAGCCTGCCAGTGAGCCTGCATGAAACACGCAGCACCTGGACAGCTGCAGACTGAGCTACACACAGAAACCAGGGGTATAGACCAGGCCCATCACTGTTTGCACAATCGAATCAGTGGCTGAATTCAAGACCCTTTAAAAAAATCAAGGGGTTTGACTCCTTCCTGTCCCTGATTCCTATTTTTATTGTACTGCTCAAGAAGTGCAGTCAGTGCAGCTCACGCAGCACAGGTCCGTGATGCTGTGGTGGAAGTCCCAGAAAGAGACATGTCCAGTTTCTTCTGCGAGCCCCACACAGGGATGGGACAGACGAGGTCACTGCTGACACGATGGACTTCACTCCACTGTAGGACTGTGCAGGTACAAACCAACCTCCAGGGCTCACAGCGACCTGTGCCCATCATTTTGCAGCAGTCTGCCCCTGGGAGCACCCACTTACTTGAACTGGTGCTCTCTGGAGCTGCGGATCTTGGAGGAGAAGCGCTCAGCCAGCTTCTCCAGGCTGCGGGAGTACTCCAGCTCGATCTCGGCCTTCCTGCGGAAGAACTCCTGCAGGTCCTGCAGCAGCTGCAGGCGCGACTCCGACTGCTGCTCCAGGCATTTGAACTGCTCCACCAGCTGCGTTCGGATTTCTGCAGGCACACGAGAGGAGAAAGAACAAAAGACATCAGCTACAGACACTGGCCATGAAGGTTGTCCTTCCCTGTCCCAGCACAAACAGCACAGCTCTGCTGGAGCTCCCTCCAAGCCCCAGGGTGAATTCAGGGCTTGATGAGGCCAATGGATCTGCATCCCAAGAGAGAGCAGAATGATGCCACTGACCAGCCTCACTTTAAACCTTATTTTTCATCAAAACAAATGGTTTTAGAACACTGAGACCAACCTCAGAGCTTTCAATTGCCTTTTGAAGCCAGAAAACAATTCTTCTATCTATCTGGTATTACCTGAAATCACATACTGTTTTCATATAAACTAATACATTATTGCTTGATAAATGTCCATGTGAATTCCTCCAGGATGGCCAGCACTGACCTTAAGGAAGCTGGCACTGCCATGCACCCTCCTCCCACCCCATCCCCCTGCACTGCCAGGTTTACCAACAAATCCAACCTGGCTTTGGCTCAAAGGCTTCAGAAGTCTTTCACACCCTCCAAATCCCAGCTCAAAAACACAAAAGGTTTAATCTACTCCAGGTTTATTTGCTTTCCCATAAGGACCTTCAGACACCAGGACAGACACACTGCAGCCCCCCGCGACCTTTCCCAAGGTGGGCGCAGCAGTGGCTGGAGGTGGGGATGGGCTCCTTGGGCAGCTGGTGTCTCTGCAGCACCTGGATCCCCGCTGTGTCCTGCAGGGAACAGGCACTGCAGGAACAACAGACAGAGCTGGTCCCCAGTGCTGCCCCTCCCTGGCACTGCCAGAACCCATCCCTTGGTGCAAACCCCAACACGGCTCTGACCCCACAAGACAGGCAGGCAGTGGGGAAGGGACCTGCTCACGGGCGGGCGCAGCCAGGCCCCTTGCCCTGTCTGCAAGAGAAGCAAAACAGCACCTGTGGCACAGGATATGATGGAAATATACCTCCCCAACTCTTCCCAACCCTTCCCAACCCTGGGCAGGGTTTCTGCAGCTCTGTGAAGTGCACCTGGCCAGGATGCCTGGGCAGGAGCCGCTCGCTCTCCTTGGAGCAGCAGCTGAGCTCTGCCCGAAGGGACAGGGAGCCCTGCAGGAGGGCGTGTGCAGAACTGAAAGAAGAGGAAAAATGAGACTACACGGTAGGAAAATCTATTCAAAGTGAGAACAATTGGGCTGAGCTGGCTTTGGGGGGCAGCTGCACGGCGGAGGGATGAGAGGAGTTGGAATGGCAGGGGTCAGCTAATGGAACGGGTCCGTGTGCTGCCTGCCTGTTCCCAGAGCCCACGGGGAGAGGGGAGAGCAGCCCCAGCTCCCCACCAGCACACACCCCCTGGCAAAAGACACATGGGCACACCCAAGGTGAGGCAGCTCCTGCATGTGCTCACCTTGAGACCCTTCACTTTCTTCCCTTCATGACAGTGCCCAGAGCAGCCACAGCACTTGTTACCTTTTTAGTCTACCTACAGAAACAGCCTCTTTACTGCTCCAAATAGTTGTATAAACAATCCATGACACACAAGAGGTCCTTTGCCTTTCCCTAGGGTTTGTGAGTAGGTCTGTTTTTCTCACTTTGCTCACCTGTCGCTGGTGGACCCCAATATTTGCAGAGCAGACCCAGCCAAAAGCCAGCAGGGGAGTTTGGCAGCAGGAGCACAGCATCACACATGCCCCCCTCTCCGTGGAGCACCCCCGGGCTCGAGGGGGCAGGGGCAGCACAGGGCAGCACAGGGCAGCACAGGGCAGCCCACTGACACCCTGGGGAGCCCCCATCCCTCCCTGGCCCCATGATGGCCCCAGTTCACTGCCACAGTAACCACAACCAACTCAACTCTCTCTCTTCTGAGCCAGCACCGTTCTTTCCTTTCCCAATTAGTGCCCAAAACCCTGGAGTACTTGGGTGACTCTGCCTGGATTTTCCGCTGCAGCAGGAGCTGGACTTTCCCAAAGCGCTGCTGCAGGCCTGCAGCGCATCAAGCTGCTGCGGCCTGTGTGACAGGGCTTGGCCTGTACCGAGAAGGAAGTCACAAAATCTTCTTTGGCAAGGTGCCTAGAGCTCACCCTTGGTTCCTCCTGCAAGTTCAGAGTAGTAGGATGACAAACAGTACCTTACCCACAAGAGCCCCAGCAAACTAAAAATGCCTGCACTGCCTGAAATGGCTGCATGGTCACTGGGGCACTCAGTGACACGAACAGAGACAATACAGAGGTGTCATTCCAGTGCCTGGAAGAATCTCCAGTACCTGTGTATTACATACATGTACTCGAGGCAGGCTGGCCCTGCTAGTCCCTGCCAGCACCAGGCTGTCCCACAGCCTCACCACTACAGCAAGATCCTGTCCAGACAATCCTCACTCCATGCTGGATACTGAATTAATAAATGATGAAGTAATGATGATGCAAACCAGTGACTGAAATTGCAAAAGATTTATGGACAATTTCAATCCGGTATTTTTCAATATTTCTTCATATGACAACTCTCATGTGAGTCTCAGCTCTGGCAGCCTGGCAGGTTAACTCATCACTGGGCATTTTACAGTGGCAGTGGTGTTTGGAGGCTGCATGAAGGTCACCTAAAGCCAAAGCTCCACAGAAATAAGAAATGCTAAATGCTCCAAATTTAATCAGTCACCTAACATGGCACCCTCCCTGGGCACTTCCTTAATGTCCTAAATACACCATAAGAAGATAGAACAATTGTTCAGAAAACCCCCCTGGGGCTCACACACAGCTGTGACACGGGACTCAACACACGGCACTTGTCCACGGCAAAGCCCTCTGCTGCTCCTGAAGGCTGCCTGGAGAACCATGGCCCCATCCCTGCAGCAGCCCGAGCACTCCAACGCGTTTCCAACCCACATCCATCCCACCTGCAGCCACGAGGATGCTGACACAGGCCCCAGCCAGCAGGGCCCAGGCCCCTGGCAGAGGAGGAAGGGTGAGGCACAGCAGGGATGCTCAGCACAGCTGCTGCCTCTGCCCACACAGGGGTTTCCCTGGGACTCTGGGCATCTGCTGCACACAGACATACAGACATTAGCCCTCACTCACAGCAAGCTGCAGAAACTCCAAAATGAAGGACAATTCTACTCCATAGAGAATGCTAGAGATACCTTTAAATGTTACATTTTCGGCTAAAAGAATGCAGAAAAGGAAACTAAATTTCAAACGAGGTCTCACAACAACCGATATCAGAGTGCCTCAGTCTTTATTCTCTCCCTCCCCAGTTTTCTGGGGTCCAACTCTCTCTGTCCCTGGCACACTTTGACCTTTGTCAACAGAATTTCTTTGTTTTTCCTATGGCTGTAATGTGTTGATTTGACATTTCTAAGTTTCCTTGCAGGAGTTCAGCCAGGTCAGTGCCAGCCTGGCCTGCGGAGGCAAAGGACAGGCTCTGCGGGCACAGGGAGCTGCCAGCCGTGACCCTAAAGGCACCCAGTGACAAGCCATCACACCAACAGTGTGATGGGCACTGACCCCAGGGGCTGCTGCTGCATGCTAAATGGGAAGGGGGAATTTTGTGTAGAAAACAAAAGGAAAAGCTGCTGGCATCATCGCTGCAAAGACAGACGTGGCAGCAGACAGAAGGACATCGCTCAGTGCTCCAAGGGTCCCTGGGAGTCAGTGCTCCCAGACACAGCCCTGACAGCTCCTGCAGCCATGCTACATCTGTCCTGTCCATTGCAGGGGGATTCACAGGCCTGGAATTCCAACCTTCAACCAAGTGCCAATTATGTTTTCCATGTTAAATAATCTCTCTTCAGCACCCAACCCCAAAACCTTACCTTTGGCTCATAAGAAGGAGTTGCCACTGTGAACAGTCCTGTTATTTAAAACGCAGAATCAGGGTTAGAAAATGCAGGAAATCTGATTTCCTCAGCGCTTCTGCAACAGTGACAGGGATGCTGGAGAAAACAAAATTCCTTGGCAAACCAAGGAGAGCAGCAACAGTCAATGTGGGCTGCGGAACTGCTAATCCAGCCGAGAGAGGGAACATCTGTATCAGAACATCTGGGGATTTGGTTTTTGTAATATTTCCAAATCAATCAGCCCATATCACAGCCACAACTGCTCCTTATCCTCAGGCCACGTGAGATGCTGGCAGCATTCACACTTCCAGGCTGCCAGAGCAGGGCAAAATCCCTCATCAGTCAAAGACCCCCAAGAATGCCCCCACCCCTCTGACACCTCGCAAAAGGCTTCCGAGTGCCAGAGGGGACACAGAAGGAACCGAGTGTGACGGCCACAGCCAGGCCTGTGACAGAGCACGGGCTGATGTGCCCGAGGGGGGATGGACCCACCGCAGACCCCTGCCCACCGCCAGCAGCCCACTGGTACCCGAGCGTGAGAGACAGACACCATTTACATTCGGCCTTTGGCAGGTTTGTAAATGAAGGGCAACAGTAAAAAAATTGGGAAAAAAAAACCCATCGACCAATAAGAGCAACGCCAGCAGCCACACACAGAGCCCAGGAACACTCACACACATCCAAAGAGCATGCCTCTGACACCAGGGATGAGACTGGGTTTGACAAAGAGCAAAATTATCTGGGACAAGCCCTGGCCAACTTGAGCACTCATATTAGAATCACCGTGCTTATGTGGAGAGGTCAGGCCAAAGACCACACGCTCGGCTCCAGGTCATTACAAAAATGCCACTACTCCAGCCTGTCCCACTCTCAGCTTGCTGAAGGGTATTTTCCATATGGTTTCATCTTTTAAACATAACAGTTAAACTGCAGACAAATGCCATAAGATCAACACAACTTTAAGCAGTGGTAGTCGTTATTATTATTATTATCATTCACTTATTCTTTGTGTTTCCATACAGTTCACATATCTTCCTGGGAAGCAGCATCTCTGACTTCCAGGAATTCACAAATATCATGCTGAAATCAAAGGTCCAGCTGAGACTGTGGCAATATTCCCACCAGCTTTAATGTAGCTGGGATTTCATCCTCTGGCAATAAAAGCAGCTGGTGAGACAATCCTTTTCCCGGGCAGTTATTTTGCAAGTCTCCCCCTCTTCCAAGTAACCCCTGACTCCATTACTTTGTACCTCAGTGCTGATAAGGGCCAAGCTCCTCAACTGGCATCAGGATATTCTGCAGAGTTCACAGATAGGCAACACATGTGAAGTTCAGGATGGGTTATTAAATAAACCCAATTCTACACAGCCAAACACTGGTGAAAAGCAGGCAGTGGAAAATCCTGGATAGTTAAGACTTGCACAGGTTGGAGCCGAACCTGACACATAAG